>VZTF01007972.1:2552215-2557215 GCA_013397755.1 Cnemophilus loriae | reverse complement strand
TGAGATGTTTTACTCAAGAGTGTGCAAATTGCAATATTTGAAAATACTTGGAGGCATCAAGAGAGGAAAGGCTAGTTTGTGTGACTTAACGCTTTTTATCCACCATATCCTGTAAAATAATAATCATTATTATTGGTATTAATAAAGATGTGAAATTACTGCTTTTTTAAAGAAAATAAAGTAAAAGCTGGATAATACTTCGCTTTTTTTCCAACCAAAAATTACGTAGTAGCTAGAATTAGTATTGGAACTCTAGTGGACACATTAGTCTCGCAGTTATATAAAATGTTGCTGGTTCACATGGCATCTTTCAGTTTTCATTGGACCCTGTGTAAGAAATACCGTGGTATCCTGCCACACAGAATAAGACAGAAACTAGTTTCATCCCAAGATCCAAGTGATATCTACATGCTTATATCCACATTACTTTGGGCAAGGACTTGGGCATATCTGTCATGGAGGTGTTAGAGTAATTAAAAATAAAGGCAAATACTGAGTTTAAGCAGCAAATAATGAGGGCAGCCTTAATCCCTCCCTCTCTTTGTGTGGCTGTGTAAATGGCCATGGGACACGTGAACGTGGCTGCAGGTGTAACATGGTGGTTAGTCCATCATTTTGGAAGGATTGAAGTCCAGTCTCTGGTGTACTGGATATTTTGGTGTCAATAGGTAACAAACAGTGGTTTGAATTTAAGACTCCACATGCTTTGCAGGGTGTCCAGATAAGCAAGCAGTAGGTTCATGTTCGTTTTTATATTGCTTTGTTCTTGGTATAAAAACTAATCAGGGAATGGGTTTTATCTAAAAGTTTTTCAGCCTGGAGAAGAAACGGCTCCAGGGAGACTTTGTTGTGGCCTTTCACTACTGATACAGAGAGTAAAAGAAAGACAGAGAGAGACTTTTTACCAAGGGCTGTACCTACAGGACAGGAATGATGGTTTTAAAGAGGTTTAAATTGGCCATAAGGAATAAATTTCTTATTACAAGGATGGTGAGACACTGGAAGAGGTTGTCCAGAGAAGTTGTGGATGCCTTATTCCTGGAAGTATTCAAGGCCAGGTTGGATGGGGCTTTAAGCAGCCTGGTCTAGTGAAAGGTGTTCCTGCACTTGGCAGGGGGGTGGAACTACATAATCTTTAAGGACCCCTCATGACCCAAACCATTCTATGGTTCTGCGAACTTCTGTTTAATCATTTAAAAGAGGAGCATAAGTATCTCTCTGCTAGAGAGTGATCAGGACTCGCAGAAATATTTATATTTGTATATTTATTCAGTGTCCAGGAAAGCTTCAGTTGTATTCCTTCCCAAAGTGTGGTGCTGCTATTCACAGAAAGGGTGGAGTTAAGATCCAAATCTTTTATGCCATTTTACATCTTTTCTCAATTTCCAGAATTTTCACTCAAGGCACCTAATGTTAAGGACAGACTACCTAGCATCAGGTGGCAGTTCCACTTCAGTGAATAATGACTGCGTTAAGTTCCATGTCAGTTTTGAGTACAGTGTCATTGTAAAACCTAAGTTCCTTCTGAGGAGTTACTTAAACTTATTTTTTGTATCTAAATAAATAATAAAAAGCCACTGAGAGATTCCAGAAACCAAGCTTGTCTTATAGTGAGTCATCAAACTTCCCACTTTAGAGCTTTTTGTAAGAAAACTGCTGAATTAAAGGACTTACAGGGAAAAAAAGTGTTTTGTAATTGCTAAACTCGTTACTTACACAAACCTAATTAAAAATCTTTAAGACATCTTAACTGGGACCTAAATTGTACTTCACCAGTATTTAAGTAAGTGGTGTACAGTGTTGTGTGAGGACCTCTACCTGAAAGTTAATATCGTCATATGGAGCAGATTGTTATCATGCTTGCAGCTTGATAAAACTCCTTGAAAACCTAAAGGGATCGGGTTGTGTTGTGTATAACTAAGCTGACTTCTGCTAATTAAATTCCTAATCAATAATTCTTCATCACTGAATCCTGAGTCTAAGGCAGTTTTCTTAAAGCTTTCTTCAATCAAATGTACGTAAAACAAAGCAAATTTCTAATTAGATGCAGAATAAAATAAAACAGTATTTTGGACAAAAGAGAACATAGGTTTTTCTTTGATGTTCATTTAAGGAGTAATATCTCTTGATAACAGTTTGACCATACTCAAGGAATTTGATGCCTGTATCTTTGTTTTCTAAGAATTATGATGTCATTTAGGATCAAAGAAAAATAGAAATCTGATTCTTTTTTGAAGTTGCTGTTGTGCAATATCAATTCTGGCTTCTAATGATATTCAAGTACATAGTGAGATCTACTACTCTAATAACCCACATATAATATCCTTCCTAAGAACTACGTGACAAAAGGCATTTGTAATTATATTTACTTCTGAAAGATTATGGTTTATAGTTAAACCAAGAGAGGCATCCTGTCATTTTCAGAACCCGTTAAATGTGACAGAATCTATTTTTCTGCCAACTTGTGAAGACCAGGCAGAGAGCAAATTTGCTGTGGTCAGCTAAGTGTAACCACTGAGCAGGAAAGTGAATTTAATAATGCATTATTGTTCTTCACTGAAGGTGAACTGTTACAGTGCCTTTGTTATAGCAGACTTGCCTCTGCTTAGGTTTCCAGATGCTGGGCAGATTACCTGATTAAAATCTCTAATGCATGATAAAATGTTCCATGTATGCTTTTATATTAACATAAATGCATCAGTTTTTGAGGACTGTGACACTAAAGCTAATTGGAAATATTTACTACTCCATTATATGATGCATATTACAAATAAGGATTTATTATGTGTAGAGCAAATGATAAGCAACTGGAATTCACAAGGCTTATAACTGCACTATGGTTTTGGGGGGGTTAAAATAATGAGAACGAATCTCAAAAGGGTTATGGCAGCACCTCAGATTCCTGAGCTGATGTTGGATGTTGGTCTTGTATTTTTATTTTTACTTCACACAGTAATTCAACCAAAATTCCTCCTGGCCAAATTATGTTCTTGGCTGTATCCTGGCATCATTTCAGCCCTTTCAGCTCTTTATGTTTTATAGCTTCCACCTGCTTTTCTTTAAATTTTGCCTATTTTTGGTTATCCTATCAACTTCCAATTAAAATGTAATGCATGGTAATTTGTTTGTCACCAACAAGCTGAATTCTCATCTTTTTATTTAAAATTCTGTGATTTTGTAACATTTCAATGTTACAATTTTTTTTTGAGGAAAGCAACACACATTATACGTACAGACCTGGGGTTCAGCTCTCCAATCTGTCACTGTCACCCCTCTGTCAGTGTTTTTGTGACCTGTTCAAGTCACGTCTTCATCTGTCGCATCCAATTCTGTACTAGTGAGAAATTTACTTAATCATTTTCTTAAAATTTGTGAGCTTCACAGGGAGGGCATTAGGAGTAAACCATAGTTTTATATGCATGCAAATGAACCGTCAGCATAGTGTTCAGCAGAGGCTGTGTATTGGAATATAGGTGCATGGGAACTAGGCTTTGGCAGAATGATACAAGAGATAATCCCAGAGCCCACACCTGTAGTACATTTAACTCAAGTGAAGCTGTAATGATTCATTGCAGCAAAAGAAACCTCTCATTTTCTTTTTTTCCTTAAGAACCACTGAACACTGTTCTGTATTACTTTCCATTTTACTTCTTTAAAGGACCTACACGAATATATTGATGTATCTACATTCATAGTTATGTGTTGTGTTCAGGAGAGTCAATGGTGAGGGTCCCTTCCTTGACTCTGGGAATAAGATTGCTGTTACTTGCTTTTTGAAGTATATCTACATCTTGAAAAATGAAGTTGAGAATCAGAAGTGATAAGCAATGTCCCTCACGACGAGAGATCTTGTCTTCCACGGGGAGAGAGAGAGCTGGATCGGAGATTGCAGATAATTGTTTAAACTACAGTTGTAAACAGCAAACTTTATTGGAAAGAAGGAGAGGGGAGTTTTTCTTTCACCTTTGTCATATGTGTGACTAAAACAATGGGCCAAACAGAGCAGAGGCTCAGGAGACTGAAGGGAGGGCGGGTTAATAAAAGGAGCAATTGGATTAGAATTGGACTTTGGCAGGGAATGGTGGATGAGAAGCTGATAGATTTTGACTTGTTATTAAATCAAAAAAAGGAAATAGATAATTTCATAGTGGAAACAGCTTTTCTTTCTGTATAGTCTTTTATCCATTTTTCTTTGTAGCAGAGTATTTGTAAAATGGATTTTATTCCTCATAAAGGACTGGGCAACTTTAAAGGACTTAGAGGAGAAAAGAATTGTCTGATAATTGTGAAACTGGGAGGTCTAATTACCTCCACAGTTAATTAAAACTCTTTAACTGCCCTCTTGGTGTGGCAATGATACTTTCTCCTTTCTAAATGAAAGTTTAAAGGTTAAACAAAGCAGCAATCTAGCAAGCAGCCTACTAGAATTTGTAATCTGACCCTGAGATCTACTGTTTACTTTGCAGAAATTACAGTCCTGGAGTGTAAAACAGGTGCAGAACACTTGATACTGTAGCCCACTGTTATACAAATGACTTGCGTTTTACTAGGCACCTAGAATTTCCTGCATTTCCTGAAAAACTCCAGACACCCTAGATTAACAAAGTGGAAAAACTCAGTCTGTTTCTTGACCATGACCTTGGCAGTGAGACAAAAGGAGATTGGCAATGTATTGTATTTGTTGTACACAGAATAAAAGGCTCACCACTGGAGCTCTGCAGATAGTGCTAAAATGCCTCAAACAATTGTTAAAGTTATCACTAGTAGTAGCAGCATTTCAGGTCTTCATAACCTAGGAAAAGTAGATATTTATTCTGCCAAAGCTACATTATATTTGAACTTATTTTCATTTTCTTATTCTTTTCCTTTCTTTCTTTCTTTCTTTCTTTCTCTTTCTTTCTTTCTTTCTTTCTTTCTTTCTTTCTTTCTTTCTTTCTTTCTTTCTTTCTTTCTTTCTTTCTTTCTTCCTTTCTTCCTTTCTTCCTTTCTTCCTTTCTTCC
>VZTF01007972.1:2343605-2546092 GCA_013397755.1 Cnemophilus loriae | reverse complement strand
AAAAAACAAGCCCACAATTCAACAGTATTGTTTAATTCCCTGAAAAAAATGCTCAAAGCCCTCTACACAACACTAAATATAAAATGAGAACTAGAAATCATATGAATTTCATATATACTCTTTCAAACTTGAGCATCTTAGTTATTAACTAATCTCAATTTCAGCTTTGGTGAGCTCATTTTAAAAGAAGCAGCCTTTATCTTATGATGTAAATTCAATAGCTGTTGTCAGGTCTATTAAAGACAGTATTATTTTATTTACCCCACAGCTGATAACAGAGTCACACAATTCACTCCAGACTAGTCTTCCCGTAAGTTATAGCTATGATGTCTCCAAAGGGATAAAAGAAGTCATATCCTCTACTTCTTAACTTATTTTCATCATTACGTATATTCTTATGCTATAATAAATCACATGAAATACTTTTTGTAGCTACAGGGCTCAAGGAGTATTTTCCGTGCTTGATGTTTATTTCAGCTCCAGAAATATGTCTGAATCTTGCTGAATGAGGATCTGTGTTGTCCACTAATACAACAGTGGTTAGACATGTTTAGAGTGTAAGAAATGTAGTTAAAAAACCCAAATCTAATCATACTACATGCATTGTCTCAAACATTAATAGGTTTTATATGAAATGCAGCATCCAGAATTACTATTGCTCAGTAAGCTGTGAAAGGAAAGTGAACATCCTGAAAGCCTGCCCTCGCCATATGACATGGGAGAGGAAAAAATACTCATCTTCTTAAGCAATAAGAGAGCCCTTTGCAGGACAACCCCTGACTACCAGAGCCAGTTTGTAGCCTATACCTAACCAGGTGGTGGGCTATCCTGCTTGAGAAATATTCTCTAGTGAATAGTGGAACTGATTCTGTTCTCACTGATTCCACAGTTTCCTCAATCCAGACCAGAGTAGCCTTGGTTTTCCTCTAATTTCTATCCAATTTCTTGTTTGTTTGTTTGTTTGTTTTTTTCTCTTCTGCTAGGGAAAAAGAGATTGAAAGGAAAGAGTTCTGAAGTAAATAGTTATTGAAAACTAGGATTAAATTTAAAGGAAGATGCTCGGCACTCACATAACAGGTCTGTCTCACCAAAGACTTATGATGACGGGTTTGGAGATCTCGGAAAAGCACATCTTGGAAAGCAGCCACATTTTGGCAAAATATCTATGCATGTGATTACTTGATTTCTAGATTGGCTGTGTGCTTCCATTGTACCTTGATGTAAGGATGTGGCGTGATATGGCGCTCCTTCAGACTCTCCACCTTTCAAACTAGCATTGAAGCAGCATCTGTATCTGTTTAGTTCAGTCTAAACATTCAGGGTTACATAGAAAGTGGGTAGAGCACGAAACAGACTTCTACAAGCTGGTGTATGCCTTCAAACCTGATCTTTTGAGGTATTGTCCAACTTGGTTTTCCCCATGAAATTAGCTTGTAGGTTTTGAAAAACATTTTATGACTTGTGACCGTAAAAATAGACCTCTGCATACAGAGTAACCTTGTGTGATGAGAGGGAGCTTTGCAGACCTATTCTGTTTCTTCAGTGCAGGACAACATGGTTTATTGTCAAATGGATTAGACCATAGACAGAGGATAGTGGAATGGCTAGGGAAACAGAATAGTGAAAGGACAGAAGGACATGGAAACTGAGGAACTGAAATACAGGAAATTACATCAGAACATATGAGAAGACTTTTTAACTGTGAGGGTGTTGAAGAGAGGCAGTGGAGACTCTCCAAGGAGCTATTCAGAATCCAGCTGGACAGTCATGAGTTGGGCTGGGCTAGGTGGTCTTCAGAGGTTCCTTCCAGCCTCAACTGCCCTATGATCCTCTAAGATGGTCACGAAATGTTATCAGTAATTAATGGAAGAAAACATGATAAAGATTTTCCTCTGCTGTTTTTCAGCTATAACACAACCTGAAGAGAAGCAGTGAATAAACGAGATGCTTGCTTCATTTTATTGTGTTCTTGTGGGAGAAGAAAAATGCAACCACTTATCTGAGAATACATTTACTTTAATATTTTCATATTCCCAAACACTCTGGTCTTATTTCTCATATTTGGAAATCCATATGCCATAGTTTGCTCTCTGTTCAAGTATAGGAATCATAGAATTCCTTTTACATACCACTGATAATGCAAAACATTTATATTTTCAAAAGCTTTTTGTAGAAGACTTTTTTATTACCATTATTTATTATTTTTAAAATAAAATCCCCTAAAGAAAGACCCACCTAGAAAATTAGTTGTCTTTATGGCTATCCTGGCAACCTTTCATACCTAGTTAGCAGTAAATGTCTTCTTTTTCAAACCCTTCGTCTCTTAAGTTTAGTTAATAGAACATCTATTTTTTACACAGAACTGATTTTGCTAAAGCTGCAGAGAGTTTAAAAAGTTTGAAAATCTCAGAAAGCTCTCAAATGAAAGAGTTGTCTTTAGTAGTACTACATAAACTTGAATGCTTTTGAGTGTAAGTCAATATCTTCTCAAAGTGACGTGGGTCTTAAACATTCAAGTCTATTAAAACTTTATCAGTAAAACTAACTGGAGGCTGAAAAATTATAATTACCATTAATTTGAATAAGTACATTCAGTTTAGCTGTTCACATGTAAGTCAGAAATTATAACTACATTGCAATCGGTGTACGTACCAAAATCAGTGTACATATCAAAAACTCTTGAAATATTTACCGTGTTATAAACTGGCAAACAGCCTTCAGAGTTTGTAATGAAACATTTTTGACATGATTTCTGACAGAGTTGTATAATTTTAGACTAGTAAGCGTAAATGTGGGGAAGTGTTTGGGGTTTTTTTCTGACAAGTCAGGCCTTGGGTGGCTCTCATGAATCATCTTTCAGATGATGACTTATTTACCAACTGAACAGGAGTTATGTGTCATGTAAATAATACAGAAATAACGAGTCCGGAAAATCTAAACTCCCATTTTATCTGCATTAAAACCAATTATTTTTCTGTCTTCTTGTAGTTTTTTTGGACTATGATATTTTCAGATCTGAGGTGTTTTTCCAGCCCTCCGCACCTGAACAGGCGGTATCAGAAGTGATCTTTGAAAAGCACAACAGCACATTTCTTTACTCTAGTACTTAATCCACTTCCAGCCTTTAATTGAAAAAGGTTGGATTATTGTTTTTCATTTAAAGCTTTCATCAGCTTTTAAAATTGATAGTGCCTATATTCACAAGGGATTAAGGAAGAAAATAAGTATACATTTTCACAGCCTTTAAATCACATAATTTGCCACTGAAATTAATGTGTATCATCTTGAATTATTATTTGATCTTATACATAAGTGCTTTGCTATTTAAAAGGAGTTTTAATAACAAATTTACCAAAGGCAGTTCAAAGCCCTTTTATCATTTTTTTTTTGTTAGTGTCTCCCATTTTCATTTCATTGCTTTTGTTCCTTACCACCTTCTTCATCCAGAAAAATAAGTAACAGCCAGTGTTGCTTTTGAAATGGAAAAATGGTTTCAAATCACTGGCAAAGCTTAATGACTTCTGACTGCTGAGATATGTTAATTTAAGCCAGACCAAATGTTCCTCAGCTGCAAATATTTGGTGTTGTTCACTGGGAACTGGCAAGATTTATGAGGGCCCAGTGGCAAAGGCTCTCTGCTCACATGCCTCACATTACAATTGTTTCACATGTTAGATGATAAAAGGCTGTTTGGAAAAAAAAAAAAAGAAAAGAAAAAAGGGAAGAAGGAAAAGAATTAACTTTTCACAGAAAATGTGTATAGGCCCAAAGAGGATGAGGACTTAGAAAGACAGCTTTGCTTTTTTCTGTCAGTGAATCTTCTCAAAGAACCATTTAACTGCTGAATTAATGTGGTATTCTCATGCCAATCTGCATTCTTTTCACCCTCTCAAAACATCAAAATCCATGTGACTGGATGGTTCAAAGCACTGGTAATGGAGCATAGAGGACTTGTTTTTGGTGTGGTTTTTTTCACTTCTAGGTGGCCAGTCCAAACCTACTGCAAACTCATAGTGGCCAAAAGTCATTAACCTTTGGCTCTTTGGTTGTTTTTGAGAAATTGTGTTAGTGAGCTCAGTTTAGTAATGAGTAGGTTGGTATCTACATCAGAAATACCCCAGTAAGTTATTCTGATAGACACTCTTGATAGGGGAATCTTACAAGGATAGGACAGACACCAAAGTATCCTTTGGGAAAAGGCACCTGCAAGACTAGTACATCAGAAGGAAAAATCTGTTGAAGCATTCCCTGCCATTTGTATATTAGTTTGCAGGACTGTAAATTAGGAAGCATTCAGTCTGTAGTAATCCTACAATAACAGCAAAAAAAAAAAAACAAACCTATGGGGGGAATGACGCGTTATAAAAATTATGTTCCTAGATTTAATTTTTTCATATATGCTTAAAGGGAAACTTTTACTTGTTTCATTAATTGAAAGAAAAATGAAATTCTGGCTGTCTTACGTTCACTCTTTAATCTGCAAGTGACTGTGAAATTTGGGGAGGTTTGCACTGTTCCTAATTGCTCCAATATTTCTGCTCTTAAATTTCTTTTCTTTTCTGAAAGCAGAAGCCAAAAGCTAGTAGTAGCAAATCCTGGTGTGTAGAGAAAAGAATAAATGCTTTCTCTGCTGGACTGGACTAAACAACATGTCACCTAAAGCCCTTCTCCTATCCACACTTAAAATCTCTGGGGCAAAAAGAGTTTTGTTTTCTGAGTCTGTCTGAGGTTGTCATTGTAGAAAGCCTAATTGCTGCTTTCATGCAGACAGGTAATATCAGTGTTAGAGCTACTGGCTCACCACTGCTTTAGTGCTTTAGCACTGCTTTTTGTACCCCATTCCTTCTCATAGATGATAGAACATGTTAAATTCTTCCCAAATTCAAAGGAAGGAAGGGGACAGCAGCTTTACTTATGTTGGATCAAGTCACCCCTAAAACTGAACAAAAATCCCACAGCTTATTTCCGTGGAAGTCTTGATGGCATCCTGAGCTGAGTGAGCATCGGTGTGAATTCATTCAAACTTTACGGTATGGATGTTTGCAATCAGAATAGATTAACCCTGATTATACAAATCAGCTACAGTGAAGGTCTACTAAGCACAGAAATGACTGCTCTAATGATTATAGGGTGATAACTCCTGAGCAGTGCTCGGGGTTTCCACTGAAGGTAGTAGGAGCCATGAGGGCTAAGTGCCTTCCTAGGCTTTCAAACAGGAAAGAGGAATGCCTCTGCAGGGGTCAAAATGCCCCCTCGAGTGTTAAGAAAGGATAATGGTTCCCACAGATAAGAGAAACATCTCGAAATAAATAAACTGAATGTTGGAAGTTTGGGGTTTTTTTAAAGTGTTTATAAACTAAACTATAAAAATTCTCATGTTCATTTTTGCATTTAGGCTGAAAGTATTGTTCCTTAGGGGAAAAAAAATGCACCACGTATTTGTGCTAAATACTCTAATTATGCTCTTCACTGGGATAAAAGAGAAAAAAAGCTGACAGCCAGCAAAAGAAACAAAAATCTAAATTCTTTTCTTGCATTAAATATGACACAGATTGTAAAAAGCAATATTTTTACCCTTGAAATGTTTGAAGTATTGACATTCTGTCCACTCAATTGTCAGCTTGTCTTTAGAGATAGAGCTTCCAGGTTCTTAGCATTTAGTAAACTGACACTGATCTCTATTCTTCTTTAAACTTGTATGCAATTCTTGGCTGAAAAAAGACCCCTCCATGATATCATGAAAGGTTATTCTTGCTGTAGACACTTCAAAAGTGCTGTGATATCCTTATGGCTGTTTTCCTGATCTTCCAAATTTATATTAATAAATAAACCTTGTTAGCTTTAATTTAAGTTTCAACAAAGCTTGAGAGGGGATTTAGGAACATTATAGGCTGCTGTTCTTGGGGGTACATGTAAAAGTTGTAGCTTGTGCTACTGGAAAGAAACTCCCCAGTGCCTCAGCTGGTGAGGAAGGGAAGGTGGCAGGACCAACACGGAGCTAGAGCAAAGAACTGATGGAGCGAGAGCTAGACCAGAGAGGCACGAGCTGTCTTCACAACTTCTTCAGTTAATTCAGTGGGAGTTTGTGTATGTTATCTGGGCAGCACAAAATCAGCTTCATGAATCTAAGGGGCCAGCTTTGTACTTAAAACCAAAGTATGTGCCAGAGCCTGCCTTCCTTACCTGAGCAGAACTCTGGTGGAATTTAAATAAATGGTAGACGTGAAAGCCTGAAAAAAAGGCTTTTCTCCTTTTGTACCAAATAAGTGTATAAACAAAATTAGCTGCATGTTAATAAAGGTTAAAGCAAGAAGAAGTATAACATCACGTAATAAATTGCCAAACCTTCCTAGCAGAAGCAATGGCATTGCTTGATTTCTCTGCTGTTATCATATTGCTGTGTTTACTTTAGAGGGCTAGAGAAGTCCCTTATGATTTAAATAAAGTTTGTCGTGTTTTACTTCTATTGGCATGTGAATTCTTCAAGGATAAAATATCTGCTAAATTTCTCTGTTTTCTTTCACTCCTGCTTACATGACAAAGTATGATTTGTGGTATTTAATGTAATCAGAGTATCATTAATTTTCTGCTAAAATGTTTCTGCATATGGCCATGCAAAATAAGTATCTGCCATACCATCAGTTGCTTAAAGAATCAAAATGAGGATGACAGTGTTTTTCTAAAGAAGATTTCTCTGAATCTTTCCACCCACAGGCTCTGTTGAAGGCAGTAAATAGTCCATTTTTGTTAATGAAGCTTCACTCATACAGCTGGGATTGTTTAATATTTTACGAGTGTTACTTTGTTTTGCTCTCAACGATCTCAGGCAGTTAAGGATTTATGAATCATGTTTTTCTCAGCCCATCTGCGGTTTCCTATCTTCCCTGGCCTTGAGAATATGTTTAAATTTATTAAAGCGAAGCAAAGGCTCATTATTTCAAAGGAGAGCCAAAGTGACACAGTGAATTGGTTATTAATGGAAAGGCACTGCCATAGGGCGATTGAAATTTAATGATATCCTACAAGAAAAAAATGAGGGTGTCACTTTCCAAAAAGTCATGCTAAATGCCAGCCTTTTTAAGGTCCTGCCGCTAATTTTATGCCTGCACACAGTAATGTTTTCAAAAGCGTTTAGGAAACACGGACCAGTGACTGTACTGATTATCCTTTTCACCTTCTCGCCTGTTCCAAATGGGTTTGTGCAGTGAGCGATTTAATCTCTAAATATAGGGAACGTTAAAAAAAATAACATTGCTGTTTTTCACAAGCTAAGGGCCTTTTGCAATCCTCCAGAGATGGACTTGCAAATATGCTATCTCCATATGCTCACAGTAAGCTCTCAAACTGGCTCATCACCAAAAAAAAAAAAAAGGAAAACAAAAAACTTCAATCACTTTATTTCTTCTGCTTTTCTGTCATTCAAGAGATGTTTTATGTACACAGAGTACATTTATCAAAATTTAAGTCACACATGATTAGAGCATACCTAGGAATCTCTGAAATTTCTCAGTTTTCTCCTGATTAGTCTACATTTTATTTCAGAAGACAGTCCTTGTTTCCTGAAATGCCTTCCACCTGTTTCTGGATTATTCTTAGTTTTTAATATAATGTTCATATAGACTTTGTCACTATGTTTTCTCAGTTTAAAGGACAAGCTGTGTAATTTGCTGGCAAAATTCAGAGTATTCTTCCAGTGTATATTGAGACTTGGGCTTTTTTTGGTTGGTTGGTTTGGTTTGTTTTTTTTAAATTTGAGCTGGTTATCCTTCTCAGACTGCACAGACCCTATAATGTGGTCCTTAAGTGACTGTTGGAAGAGTTCCAAATGGACGACAGAGATGAGGGGAAAGGGGAAGTACCTGTGTTAGGACTGCAGGACCAGGCTGATAGAAACTTGGTGCTGGTGCTGGTGCTGGTGCTCAGTGGAGTATTATTGCTTAATGTTCCAGCACTAGTGCTAACTATATGGTTCCTTCCTTCTAGTTGTGTGTTTCAACATATGATTTACTATAACTATAACCATGTTTAAGCACAATTGAGGAACACGGATTGGGGATAAATCACTGATAACACAAGGTCTGTGTAAATGTCTGGACAGAAAATAGCTTGTGATAACCATGTCAAAAAAGCAGGCTTTACATTAAACACCTCACAATGTTAGATGACTGCTCCTTTGTAAAAGTAGAAGAACTGGGGCAGGATTCTCATGCCATGACAACAAAGCTGCTATGGCTACACAAGCTATTGTGCGACCTTCCTCAGTTCTCAGCCATCGGGATGAAGAATCCTCTTTAGTACTTCCCTGTAGCTGTTCTCTTAAAATATCAACTCCCCCAGAAAGCGTACAAATATGCAGCAAAATGAAAAGGGGTAGTAACATAAAGGGATATTTGGTATCAATCATCCTCGGTTAATACAGAAATGGTAGGAATCTGTGGTGGAAAAGACATGCTAGGTCACCTAGTTCATCTTCCTGCTGGTGCGAGAAATGTTCCCAACACATATTTTCTAGTGCCCTGTCCAGTCTAGTTTAAATACCTGATGCAACTCATTTATATTTATATTGTAATTTTCTTACAAACATAAATATAAAACCAAACTCCAGACGTTGCCCTTGACAGGCATATTAGTAACAAATCATTTTCTAACCTTGCTTATGGTAAATTTCCAACCATCTGCTGACAGGTAAACAGAAATTTCTTCTTTTTTTTTTTTTTAAACTCTCAGAATACTTTCTTTTCCCAGTCTCATCAAATGAAATAATAAAAAAACCAACAACCTTAATTATAAAGTGACAGCTCCATGTTGTTTCTAAAAGGAGAAATGCTGCCCTTTCTGGAGGTGTGGATCTGACAAGGATCCCTGCCCCTCCTACATGAAGAGATAACCTGTGGTCTTTAAACATACCATCTGCTGTTTGAACACCCTAGAGGTGGAGGCAGTCTGAGGGCAGGAAAGACTGGTAGCCATCTCCCTGCATTTTACATATTAGCAGGTCTAAAAAACAAAAGTTAAATTATTGCCAAATTTTGAAGTCTTTCTCCTACAGAGCAGAATCCTGAGGCAAGAGCTTCTGGTTTGTTCTGTCTGTAGAAGACTTGCAGTGGGGAAGAGTTACTTGCAGATCGGAGCCAGGCTAGGTGATGTGAGTCATGGGGAGTGTCATTTCTGAGGAGAAGGTAGCAGACATCGTTTCACACGCCTCGGTCTTGGGTCCATGCGTGGGTGCTGGCAATGTCGCCTGTTCTGCAGGAGGCAAAAGCTGCTTCTCGGTGCATGGAAACCACTCAGTGAGAGGGTCTTGCTCAGATTAACACACCGAGAGCTGGAGGGGTTACAAGGAAAGGTCAGCGTCTGTGCAGTGCTAAGTGTCTTCTTCTCGGGCTTAAATCACTGAAAGGAAGGATCTTCAGACTGGGTGGAAGAATTACTATAGCCAGTGCCACGCCTTCACAGGGACTTTCTGTTGTCTGGGGTGAGGGGGTAGAAAAGTCAGAAAATGGGGTCCTTAAGACTATCAAACGCTGTGTAAACTGAAGCCCTAATAGGATTTGCATACCATTTTAAAGAACACGTGGAGAAATGGTGACTCAAGGGCCTGCAAGTTTGGTCCCTCTAAGCTTTCTGTTTTAACTATAAACTTGTCATCCTATAACCTTTCTAACAAAGACATAAACACTTCAGCTACATATATTTTGATTGTTTCATGACAGTTTACTGGAGGCTTAGCAATGACAGATTTCTTCATTGTCTTTTTGCCAAAATTTGTCCTTTAAGTCATTTTTGTTGACTGCCCCTTTTAGCAGCTCACCTCACAATGAGAGAGGAGACAATTAATGGGAGGGTGATTTATCACTGCCAAAAACTGTCAAGGACTTCTGTTGTAGCTGGAGAAAAAGCAATTTCACATTATGGCATTTCATTCCGAATACATTGTATTTACAGCTCACAGTTTTATTTTCAGAGCCTATTATCAGGTGAAACAGTTGCATCTGAAATGTTGTTTGTGACATAGGTGACCTGTTAGGATTTGATAAGTATTTACGCCAGAGCACAAGGGGCTCACACATCTGCTGTTGGCAGAAGCAATGGAAAAAAATAACCTGGAAATGAGGCGTTTGATTTTTCTGGTTCCTACACTCGAGCATCTGTTGCTATAATTAAGTGGCATTCAGTAATTGCAGAGCAATGGTGAAATAAACATATGCATTCTTGCCAGCTTTTAGGATTTGGTGTCCTTACAGTAGGAGAGACAAGCAAAGTGACTTCAGCAAGAACAAAGGGTTCTGTAACAAAGTTTAGCAATTAACTTTGCTATTGCATAAAGAGGAATTTTACAATGAAAAAGAAATAGAGGAAGAAAAAAAAAAAATCTAAATTGGCCAGTAGCTTTTATACATTTAAACTGATTGCTGCAAGGGGTGAAGCAGAATATTGAACTGGGAGCATGTTAACATTTTTCTGTTGAATGGAGTTGTATTTAGAAAATAAAAATTGAGCATGCAATACTAACTAAAAAAAAATGAGAATACGAGAAATCTATTATACAGAGAGAGTTTATAATGAAATGTACTCCTTCAATTTGAAGGGGGAGTTGATGTCTCTGTGAGGGCCCCTGCTGCCTTTGTTTATGCCTCAATTGTGGTGTAAATGAAAACAGAACCTGGTGGTCAGCATTAGTTAAGAACCCTGGTTAAAACAGGTTTTTGAAATGAATCATTTGTAGGGCATTTGTTAAACAATCAGGTGTTCCTTAGTCTGTGGTGAGACTCAGTATACCTTTTTAGGTTATTTTTCAGAAGTGGGAAGAACTGGGGGAATATAATTTTTTTTTTTTTTCTAAGAGAGGATTTAAGTCAGAACACTGTCTCATCTGATCAGAAGTTTTGTGATTGTTGTGAGTTTTGCCTTTTAAGAACAGGCTGTCCAACAAGTTATTTCAACAATGGTCCTTGTACTAAAAATAAAAATAAAAATGGATAATTGAATAGCAGAACCCATGTAACCCAACAGATATGTGGCAGATGTAGCATGTTATAAATTCTGAGAACCTAAGAATAGAAAAGAGTGTCTGTCTCTTGCTGTCTGTCGAGGCCAATAAAGAGTAAGCATGAAAAAGAGCTATTAGTATTGTTTCAGGAGGCCATTCTTATATATGGTTTGGCACTTTCACTTGCATGTCTGGAGCAAGTTTGGCGTTAACTATGCCCCTGCCTTTTTTGCTGGGGGAGTAAGTAGGAGGAGCCGCTGTGCAATGGGTGGTAAAAAACACGGTAAGTATCTTGAATATACGTATAGCTACATAAATGCATACGTACACATACATGTATTCACATACGTACATGCAGAGAGGGAAAAAGAGATGTAGCATGAATGAAGCAAAGAGAAAAAAAAATCTTGTTTCATGGAAAAAGGACAGGACTGAAAAGTGAATATAGATGATAGCTTTTACTTCAGTTTCCATCACTTACAGTCATTTCTACACTGCCATAGGAAGCCATAGAAAGCCAATCGGAGCTTTAAAGAACTGGAATATCACAGGATCAGGATCTGTACTGTATCTTAACATAAATGTCAGAATGCTTTTTTCACTTTACTGTTCAAATAATGAAACAGAATCTGTTAATTCATTTTGTTTGCAAATGTAAATATTTTGAGGATAGGTACAGCTTTCCAAACTGATAAAATAGAATATTATTTTTTTAGCTGCATTTATTTAAATCTAATTCTAATTTCAGTAACTATATTTTAAAAAATGTTATTGCAATGTACATTTCCATGCTATAATTCTGGGGGGAAAAAAAAATCTTGTCAGACTTGAGGAATTAATATGTAAGAGTCTGATCCTAATAAACTTCATATATGCATGAACCTGCTTTTTTATTCTACAAGTGAGCTACTGGATTTTGTTGTTGTTTGGGAAAACTCATGAAGCAATATACCTGAACAAGGTGAGAGTCAAGAGATTTAGATTGTTTTTCAGGCTTTGCCAATAACCTGTTGTGTGACTTTGGGCAAAGCACTTCACTACTCTGTGCCTCTGCTTCCTTCTGTGCTTGTTTACAGACGAATTCTTTGAGGAAGGAGTTACCCCTTAAGCATTTGCACAGGACTTTGATTTCCTTTTTGAGTCCTAGGCATTTAAAATAAGTATTCTTACATTAAGTATTTCATTGAGCAAGGTTGGAAGCTTTTTATTTTTGATGGAGGTGAGCCCACGGATAGTGGCTTTGAGCCTACTCCTGCCATCCTTGCACTGGCTCCTGTTTCTGAGCCATTTCAGTAGAGAATGTGGCATTAGGACCTCTTATAATCAACATTCTTTTGCCAGCATCCATTCTCAGCCTATTAAAAGAAAAAAGATAGTTGTGAGAACTCTGTCAATAGTGAAAGATCTATTATGTTGTCCACTAAAAACTTAGTGGATGCTATAGGAGTGATTTTAATTGAGATTTTTACAACCGTTTGATAACACTGTTTTGATCACCGTATTTAGGGCTGGATTCCAACAGTGGACATAAAACCTCTGACTAATCCACTGAGTCACCCAGTCCCTGTCATATATTGCTTAATGGTCCATGCTGCCAGGAATTATAATAGCTTTCTAGTAATAATTTTTTTTTTTTTTTGAAAGAAAGTTTATGGGCACAAAGTCTTATAAAAGTTTAAACTCAGATTTTTAAAAAGGCAGTGAAAGAAAACTTCCTAGAGCTATGCTAAACTGCAGACTTTTTTTATTTACAATAAATGTATAGAGACTTACATATACTATAAGTTAATTACTAATATTTTAACTTTGGTTGGTTAATGTTTGCAGGGCACTTACAGATGCTAGAATAATCTCTAATGTTTTTGCTCAATCTGCTCTGGAGATGGATGAAATAAATAGTTTAAACTAATTAATGTAACACCAGCTGTTACAAGTGCTTGGCAGACGTCTGTGAGTTTTGATGGGCAGAGAGCGGCTGTTGTACTTGACTTTATTTTAGTACAATGTTGATCACAGTGTAAGCTGGAATAAATGACGAGCCAAAGGAAGGAACAGAGGATGAATTCTGTGTAATGCAAAATAAATATTGCCCTTTTTCTGAAAGTATTTTTTGAGGTCGAGGGAGATTTATAGTGGACTTCTATTAAGTCAGAAGTGCTGTGACGACAGCTGTGCTAAGCATGCTTGTTATTAACATGCTTTACAAAAGCTGCAGAAATATATATAGATATCTATGAAATTTCACATTGCTTTTAAATTTCAGAAAGTACTAAGGCTTAGTTTTAGCACTGTGACTGCATATTTTATTTCTACCTAGCAATTGCTGGTAGAAAGAATAGATGTTTAAGACAGGTGGATGAAAAGTAATACTAGATCTAGAAAGTCAATATGTTTGCAAAGACTAAGTTGAATTTCAGTGCTGCTTGTATGCACATGATTATATAGTAGGTGTTTTTATTTATTTTGCACTCTAAAGAATGAGCATGACTGCAGAAACTTTCAAGGTACAAAGCAGTTATATCAAACTGAACTTGGTACTTTGTGCTATAGCCTTATTTTATCAGTGTCCAGTCAAAAAAGCTCCACAAAGCCTTAAACGTATATCTGATGAGAATTTTTCTGTGTGATTTAATAATAAGTTAAAATATCAAAATAACTTCTCTTTTAAAGTTGGAAGGTAGAATAATTGTGCTGTGACAGGGGAACGATGGCTGCTATCTCTCTATGTGCCAGCATTAAGATAACAGTGTCATTGTACAGATTGTTACCCTGTGAATATGTCTAATAAGTTATTATAGCGTGCTGAGCAGATGGCAAGTGTGCTCCTGAAAGAATTGATGGATGGGATATGATGTCATCAGTGAGATGACAAGGTTCACAAGGTACTTGACCTCCAAGAATAAGTCCTAACTGGTTAGAATTCTAAATGGTGAACTTTTGTGACACTGGCTAAATGGGAAATATGTGCAATTTGTATTTCTTTATGGTAGTGTTTACCCTCTTCACTGAACTCCACATAATGGGATTTGGTCCCTGAAGACTTGGAGATATTGTTGGAAGGTTTCACCCTGTAACCTTCAGAGGATTTCAAATACAAATCTGTACATCTAAACTTTAACAAAATCCTGCTGAATTATATTTATGAAGTCAGGTTCATAGCTTTTCTTGCTTTATATGTATTTATAAAGAATTTAATTGAGATAATCAATTAATTTAAAGTGTTCTCCCAAAAGAGAAAGCTGCTGATTCAGTAAGAAAGTACAAAGCATGAAATTATAATTTATACTTTTATAAGAAAGTCTTTGAAATTGTGAGCTATACTAACATGACAAGGTTCTTAAGAGCATAGTAATTTTAATTATAACTAGATTCTCCATCTCTAAATTCCATTAAACAAATAAACATTTGATTGTTCTATGTATCTAAAAAGATATCTTCCTTTCTGTTATGTTCCAAACTATATAGTGGGATCTATACTGTTGAAACATAGGCCTCTAAAACAGTCCTCTTAGTTCTTTGCATGATTCATGGAATGAAGATGGTGCACACAGAAGCCTCAAAATGGGGAATCTTGCTGCTAAAGTTTAGGCACTGTCTAAGAGCTGCATCTGATAGATACCGACCTTCTCTTCTTTGTTGTGTGGAGAATTTAGGTCCTTGCTTATAGAGTGCTGCTTCCGTGGCACGCTGGATAATCTAGACAGTGGAATTCTACCCCTCATCTCTTTTAGGCACTCCCTAAACCCTACTGACCACAAAGTGAGCTCTGTGTATCTATTTTTGTGTGCAATTATGCAGATAGACAGATCCTTCAGAATCAGAAGTTTGTACCTATACATTGTAAATTGGAAACAGAAATGGAGCACGCAAAAGACAATATCTAGAGAATATATCAAAAAAAGAGCTACTGAAACAAAAGGGATAAATGAATACTAAAGCTATATACTATGCCTTTCTACAGTGAAAGTTGGAGTCAAAGAGTTTGGGGTCATGTTTCTTAACCCCTGAAATTAATTAATCTTTCTTTTTTTTTTTTTCCCCATTGATTTAGCTGTATTTGACAATGATCAAAAGCAGGAAGATAGGAGGAAGAGGCATGAACTTAGTAGTTAGCCTTTTTTAATCTTTAATAAAATACCTGTAGTTTCTTAAAATGCTTTTTGTTATTTGGCTCCTTTGAAATGAGAAGATAAATTCCTCCTGGAAAACTCTTCCATGTTTTATTGATTGTTTGCAGAGCAAAACATAAATTCTATATACAAAAATAAACTATGAGAGCATGTACATGCATACTTGTTCTGAATTCTTTATGATATGGTATTTATTTTCAACACTGATAGTTCTTTGCGATATTTGAATATTCATGTGACAACCTAGGGGTTATTTACATGAGCTGAAACAAGAGGAAACCAGATGAAAGCGCTATAAATCCTGTGAATAAAAACAATATATTATCATTTTTATATTTCCTAATGTTCTGAGTTTCAAGTAAGTAAAATTTGTTTGTAAAATTTCTACTACTGGGGAATATTGTTCCATTTCTTTAATCAGATTTTAGGTACAATAAAACTTTCATAAACATGTTACAAATTGCTTCCATCTTTCCTGTATAAATAAGATGCTGAGAGTTCTTAAATTACTTCAGAATTACAGCAAAGCTTTGGATTGAGTTGTAAACATTATAACAATGTATCAATTTTAGCATAATTGCTTTGAATGTACAGATTATGATTTAAAGTTGCCATTTTATTTTTTCGTTTGATTTTAAATCCGTATTCGTTGTCATCTAACCCAATGCAACTGTTTTACTCATGTTCTGACATCTGATTCTACTGCTTCAGGAAATCTACAGGCAATAGAAAGAAGATACTATGGCTCTCAGACCATGCTCTCTTCCTTTTACTCCAATACTAAGGGTAGAGGTTTTGTGCCTACAAGAAATAGTAACTTACTTACATGTGACATGTAGATTGTTCTCTCTCTACATGTAGTTTACTGTCGATATTGAGTTTTTCTTTCTCTGATTTATTGCCTGTTCATTTATATGCGTTAAGAGAGCAGTGGCCTGTTCAAAACATTAGTAGAGCAGCACAGAGCTGAATCTTTAATAAAAAAATACTTACACTGTCTATGGTATGCATCCTTTGTTAATGGGTGGATTCAAGGGATTTGATTCCATTCTGGTAAGATAATATTAAAAACGAATAGTAAAATAGTATTCATGTGTACCAGTTTGTTAACATAATTAAATAATAATCTGTCAAAATATCTAAAAATATTAGATGAGTTTATCAAATAATTTGATAAATATTACATTCAACTTCTCAGGTTTTTAATAAAACTGAAAAAAACAGATTCTACATCTATATCTATATTGTCATAGATGTATTGGTTATGTGGCTAAACAAGTTTCAGGAGCCAACTCTTTTCTGCTCAATCTGATCAGTTCATATATGTCTGTCTGTATGTCTACGTGCTAGAGAAATGTAAAATATTAATAGAAGGTCAACGAGTGTTCACTGAGCTCTCTTTGCCATATGGCCCCTGTGGAGGATAGAAGGTCCTGGCTAGCTTAAGCCTGCCATATGGACCTGGTGGAAAAAGGTAGGTTTCACACACAGAGCAAACCTACCATATGGACTGGGTGGAGCACTCAAAACTCTAAACATTTCTTGTACACCAGGGCCTTTTACACAGAAATGTAAAAACATACATAATACATTACACACAAAAGCCATTGAAAAATGGATCAATTGTTTAGGTTTATATAATGCTTTCAAGCAGTGACCAAAACTATATAAATAATCAGGGCTTATTCTGAAATAGTGAAGAGGACCATCAATCATTTACAACTGACTTTTTTACTTTGCATTTAACATCTGTTGTATAATGGGGCTGTACAATGCCACCCTTAATGCTGTGCAAAGACAGAACATCCAGAAATAGTGATAGGGTTAAAGCAGTTTCTCTGAATGTGTTCCCTTGGGTTTCTTTTCCCTCCTCTTCTTAATCTGAAAAACAAATTTAGCGCACTTTGTAAGAGTTGTGAGGCAAGTCCTGGACTTAGAAATGTCTTCTGTACTCTTAATCTTTTGAGGAACTGAAATTAAGCATAGGATAAGATTATTGATTCAACTTTAGTCCCTCTGTGAAGAGTGTCGTGTTACGTAGTGGTGTCTTCTTTTACAGACCAAATTCATAGTAAAGTAGGATAGTAAAATGCTCATCTTTCAAACCACTGGACCTAATGTTGAACCTTCCTACATGTTCCCATTCAAACATATCTATATTGTCTTTAGTTTTGGTTGGTTGGTTAGTTGGTTGAGTTTGGTTGGGTTGGGTTTCTTTGCAAAAAAAGCAAAAGTCAGATCAGGACCACTCCAGCTCTGATTTTACCAAAATACAGGAAAATAGAGCATAAATTAAAGATTTATTTTTAAGACCTTATTTTCTGCTTTCTTACCTGTTTTCAGAATGATTCAGATCTTGATTTCACAGTTTTATATGAGAGAATGAGTTTTATATGTGAGAATGAATAAGGAGAAAAGAAGTCAAGATCTGTTTTATTCTGTAAACAGAGAGATTATCTAGGCTGACTTGTCTCTTCAGATTTCTGTCACAATCTTTTCCTTTTCTCTAATTGTATTTTTTTCTTGTCTGCTCCTGCAATTTCAACAAGCAAACTAATTTCTTCATATCTTGGAAGGGGAAGAAACTGCTGAAACAAAGACACTTTTGAAACAATCAGTGCTACTGATGAAAGTGTTTGAGATGTAAGGAAAAAGTGCAGGAAGCAGTAGAATAAGCTGAGTTGCAGAACTCAGCTAGGAAAAAGAGAAGACCAAGACAGTGATTGTGAAAATAGAGGATTTGGATTTTACCTTTGAACTCACTGTGCTAAAATTTTTGTGATTGTACTAAAATTTGGTATACAACCAGCCTTCATCAGTAGCACTGACTTCGTTTTCAAAAACTGAACAAAAAAATCACTGAAATTGCTGTGACTTGCTCGTCTCAATCTTCTAGGTGCAGGACTTCACAAAACCATGCAGGGTGGTCATTGCCCGATGTGGCTCTTGCGTTTTTTACTACCTGGGCTAAAAGCCAACATGTTATTGGGATACAGAATAAAAGTATTATCCTTAAATATATAATGATATCATCAGGTTGAGATAATAAAGCTTGTGCGGTCTGTTTCAGTTTGTTTAGGCAGTAACTGTTTTCACAATACAATAATGCTAAAGATCTTTTGATTTCTGTTTTGTTTATTTACAGTTATCACATGCATAAATTGTTGTAAAGTCTTAGAGAACCTTTGAACCACTCTTGGGATTTGTGTTTTGTTTCTGTTACACAACAGTTATAATTGCTTAAGGATAGAAATAAAGAATTTTTCAATTACATTATTAGCATAAACATTGAAACATTTACAGAAGTTTTGATATGAAAAAAAATTAGTGAGAAGATCCGTCCATATAGTGGAGATGCATGCATATTGCCATGACATTATGATATGATGTAGCTAAAACACGGAAGAAAATATGTAATTTGCATGAAGATTTTAAACTGGATCCCAAAAAAGATTTTGATTTACCCGCAAGTGTATGGCATGTTTGCTGTATAGGGTACTTTAATTTTCTGTTTTTAATCTAAACCAAACTGATCCATGTTACATGATGACTCCAAACTATTTTTATCTTCTTAAATCAGGGCTGAATGTGACTCATAATGCATAAATACATAGAGGATATTTTTTTGGTCTTCTCTAATATGTATTCTGATATATTAGCATAAATTACATATTCCAAGACATGAAAACACATGCAGGCCAAATCTCACTTTAAAGTGCATGCCTCAAATGGAGCAGAAAACATTAGAGGTAAAACTTCTACATTATTCTATCAGTGAGCATCAAGCTAGTGAATGCCATAGAAATCTCACTAATGGACACATTCTGGCAGCTTGTTGCAGATGTTTGATGAATGAATTGCTAGAGAAATCATATCAGATGTAAAAATGCTTGTCTTTTCATTCTGAATTTTGTTTCTGAGCACTCTGGGGTTTAGGGGTTTTGTTTGTTTATTATTATGGATTTCTGTGAAAATCAGATATTAGCATATAATGTATAGGCAATGGTTTGAGAAATGTGGCTATAATATTGTAAAGGACTGTTTCTGATGCTATAAACTATGAAGCTCATATTGAACTCCCATAGGCAGACAGCCAAATTTCTATTAGGATATCATAACCATATAATCCAAACTGTGTACATCGATTATTGTCTACAACATTTGCATCTGAGTACTGGAACCATTCCATAGATAGACACATTAAGGATGTTTATTATATCTGCTAAAAAAATATTGCGGAATAATTTGGGAAAAGTGAGTTAAATATACTGTCTTATGCAAATATGGGTATTTCTGTCACAAAAATAAGGAAGCCTCTGTGTTCTACTGCTTCATGATGTTAAAACAGCTCACACCTTTTGTACCCTTCCTGGTGAGAATTTGTCAAAACCGGATACTTCACATCCTTTTGTTTTCAGTAACACTTGGTGCATTAAGTGTGAAGAGAGTTAAGATCTGGAGTTACTCGATCATATATTTCTGTAAAAGTGCGCATTGCATTTTGGGTGCCCACGCAAAGACTGGACGCACTACTGAACTACTGGTGATAAAACACCTGTTCCCTTAACCTCTCAGAATCCTGACTGCAGGGCTGGACCAGCTCAGTCCCCTCGGTACTTTGTTTTCAAAGCATGGTTTCTTCCCCTGCATTTACAAAGCATTTGAAGCTTTTCATTGCATGTTCGTGAATTCCTGAGCCTATTGCCCCCAGTAGCCACATACAATTGCGTCAGTTGAGTCCGTCTGATTTGGTTCCTAATTATTTTATTTTACTGGCATCTTTGGCACTAATACATCCAGGGGAGGAATTTTGGCAAGGCAAAAGCTCAGGAACAGCTTTCCTTAATACGTTTCTGTCTTGCTGTGCATTTTAGGCTGGTCATCTTATTCTCTGGTCTAATCCATGCATTATAAGTCCAAATATTAGAGGTAATTGCTAGTATTGTTTTTGTTAAAAAGTTATTAAAAGCGCGGGCAATTAATAGAATCTTGCAGGGAAATGAAGAGAGTATGAGTATACACGTTTTTAAATACTGGGTTTCTGCAAAAAGCAGTGTCCCTGGACATTTTATGTATTTATCTAAAATATGAGATTTTCTCATTTTCATAAAAAGAAACATGACAGTATTCCGTATGAATATTCAGTTAAACAAAGCACTTATATAAATCAATTGACCCAGTTTTACATGTTCTGACCAGATAAATATTTTTCTGCTGGGACAGATGAGCAGTATAAGTTGCCATAAACGAGAAGTGTTTAAACCTCTTTTGCCTTCTCTGCTGAACTTTTCTGACATATATATTTGTGAAATGTAGTACTGCTGACTTCTGCGCTGCCACTTTACACCAGATGCCAAGCATGCCTGGTCAACTTCATCTGCTTGCCAGCACTCTGGGGATGAGGGTATGGGACAGGTTATGAGTTGCTGAATGAATGACAGCTGACGAGTGTTGCTCAGACACATTACCATATATTAATTTTCTTTTTGGGCATCTGATTCATGCTGTCAGCAGATTACCAAGAACACGTGCCATGTGACAAGGTAGCAGGAGCATTAATACTCAGGCCCCCATAATTGCAACATGGCTAGATATGGACTTCTTTAACACACTGACTTTTTGGTGTTTTCCTGAAGAGAATGAATATTAGAATTATTAACTGAACACAGACCAAGGAAAATAGTGTGAATACAATGCATTTCCAGGTATTAACATAAACCCTTCATCTTCAGAGAATTACAAGTTACCAGCTGTGCTCTTATCAAAAACTCCCTTCTTACTGCTGTTACGCTTACAAAAGAGGAGTGCTGCTATTTTAGATGCCAATGACAAAAATGCTAATACTGTTGATATTCCTTATTTTTAAATCACCTTAAATCCCCAAATAATAGATGGTTTTCAACTTTGGTGAAACATGTCTACAGGATTATTAATACAAATCATGTGGCCCTTGAAATGATCCAATAAAATCTAGCAGAATGCAATTGTTACATTGTCTAATGTTTTTTCGCTGCATTTTGCAGTAGCCATATGGAGGCAGTTACAGGGAGGAACGGGCAGCACAAAAATAAGTATGCATACTGTGGATCCATTGCCTTGTGTATTGCTTTTATCAGTTGAGACGTGCATATTTATGTCCATAATTTTGAAAATGTGAGGTTTAGTCTACAATACATTCATTATGCAGCCTTAAAGTCCAGTCCCTAATTTGAAGTTTGATGTTAATCAGGAATTTAGCTTAGACTGAAAACACTTGGCTTGATCATTTGATTCTGCATACATTTAGAAAAGCTGGATATATGATCAGGGAGCCAGCGTCTGAGCTAGTGCAATAAAGGAGATTAAATAGCTGATTTTGTGAATGTTGGGGTTTGATTTCCTAACCGAATGTCCCTTCACTGCATAGATGATCATGGACACCCCTCAACACGACTTCAGAGGAAGCAGAGGATGACTCTTGTGAACCTATAGGGAGACACGTTTGCAGAACCCCTCTGCATACATATATGCATATAAGCAGTTCTCATAGAATTGCTACAAAGCCAAGAAACATTTTTTTTAGCACTCAGTATTGCCTGGCTGATGGAGTGGAGTTAGCAGAGTACTAATTGGGATGTCTGACATGAACTGGTAAAATACATTTATATTTTTTTCAGCGTCCAAAGCACAGATGGCCTTACTCTGCATCCGATTCCTGCCAGTAGCATATAAGGATCTTTAAAAAAGAAATAATGGGCATAGTTCTTACAATTAAGAACTGCAGGTTATAAAATTATAAAGTGCCTTCTTTTTATTCTAATATATTTTTTAAAATGAAATAAAAATATTTAGAGTACCTTTTTAACAATCATTTCATCTTTTAACAATCATTTCATCTCTAGGAATTTAGAGTTAATTTCTTAATTTCTTCAGAGTTAATGAATGTTACTGTCAGGTATTCAAGATATATATGTTTTATGATCATCAGATATATATGGAATCATAATTTCTTTTTTTTTCCTGATCATTCAATGCGCTTTAAAAACTTATGTGAAAAAATCTGTGAGTAAACAGGATATTTTTTATTATGGGGACAGAGAAACCATATAATTTTGTTTTGCATGTTATGTGTTATGATGCCAAAGTATACAGAACAGAAATACCACTGGCATTTTAACATTCCATTGTAAGGTAAAATATGTTTGCTTAAAAATAAGAATTATAATTTATTCTAAAATATTGTGAAATCCTTAGAATAAATAAATTAGTCAATAGTGCTTGACCCAGCCCTAATCAGTAATAGGCTGCAAAATAAGATAAAGGTTATTAAAATAATCCTTTTATTGAAAGAGAAAATTAGATAAGTTGTGCTGATTGACTCTGAGGCCCTCCTAGGGACATGTAAAATGAAGAATAAACTCAACTTGATCTAGTCCAAAAAGCCTGAAGAAATCCTCACAGCTGGAACATCACCACTAATTACATTTTTGCTTTTTGAATATATATTGCCAGCTCTTTCTGTTCATTTTTAGTGATGTTATACCCATAATTCCTTAACAAACTAAAATATGCGCTCTTTAAAGAATGTATTTTATATATTTGCTTTGACAGCTGTAAATTTCACTTACATTCAACTAAAATTCTTGAAATACGACAAGAATTACTTGTGCAAAATCTGTTGTATGTGAAAAAAACCAACAGTTTAGCTGTTTTGTTTATTTGTTGCTGAGTCAGTATAAATTTCTTTCTCCTGGGCAGCCTTTCTCCTCCCCTCCTTCACCTCATAATCCCACTCCTATTATCCCTTTCCAAAGTGTTTGGCCACCTTGAGTGTGCTTCCCTATTTTCTCAACTTTCTGTTTCCGCACTTCTTGATTACTCTCTGTCTTTTGTCAAGTCCTCTCTGCTTCCAACTCTCCACGTCCTTATTCCAGCCAGCAATATGTTCCTTTTTCCTCCTCTCTATGCTTATAGATAATCTGGCCTACAAGGTATCAGCATAGAAGGGGTACCACTGAACCTTGGAGAAAGAGTGATTCCAAATGTGTTCAAGAGGTGATTCTCCATCTGACTCTAATTTGCCTTTATGGAGGCAACTCCAACTGCAGTATGATCAATGATCCTGTGCAGTAGTGAAGAATGATCTGTAGGCACTCCATGTTCTTTAAAAGGATTAAAGAAATTCTGGAAATTTATTAACTGAATTTTTTTCTGAGAAGAAAAAGCATCAAGTTAGTACATTATGTTTTCGGTGGTTAAAATCTCATAGAATTGTCAGTAAATATGAGTCTTACAGTTGGTGGGAAAGTCCTGCATCTAAACCTGCCTCCAAAGTGGACACATAAAACTAAATTCCTATGTCCTTTTGTTCCTGTGTAGTTCTTTATATCGAGTGAAGGTGTGCATATTTGGAACCCATGCCACTTGGGAAAATGGTCCGTAATGGTAGACTTGATACATAGATACATGAGTTCCGTAAGACCTACTTGCACAAATATATGCGACTGCATCAGGTATGAAGCCATTTTGCCTAAAGTACACATCCAAGAAACTTAGTAGCTGTGATCCTTTCCGTGGAGGTTTTTAATTTTTTAGTCGTTAAATTAGATAAATTAGAGAGTTGCTATTCCCAAAGTCCTCAGGCAGGCATACCAGTCCAAGAAGCAGAACTCAGTGGACAGCATTTGCAATAGTATTATTAACTGTGAGAGCACCAACCTCTTCGAAGTGTTACAGAAACATTAACCAGTCAGTCAGTCTATTTGAATATTTGATATTCCCTCCTGATTTCCGGCTGCCACAGTTGCAAATGTTTTAATTTCAGAGTATTTGGGTGTTCCGGAGAAGTGTTGTTTGTATAAAAAGAAGTAAATAAATTGTAGATTTAAAAAAAAAAATTTAAAGGAGTTTTATATATTTAACTCTTATTGTTATTAAATATATATATATATATAACTCTTCTTTTATATATATATAGATATATTATAAGAGTTTTATAAGAGTTTCAGGACATGCCTTTTATAGTTGGCAACATCCTTCACAGTCATCTTGCATTACAGCCAGTTACGTGCGGGGTGAATCTTCAATGACCAAATCTATAAAGCAGCCAAATGGTATGGGAATTCGGCAAGAGGATTTTATTTATTTGTTCATGTGTTTCTTTGTTTATATCTGCCTGAAATTATTAAACATTTTGATTGAGGATATGGGACCCCATGTTCTTTTGTGTTAATATAAATCAAGAATTACAGGTCAATTAAAACAGAAGAGCTTCTCACACTTGAAACCCCTAACAGCGAGGAAGACTAAATATAAAGCTTTGTACTAAAGAGTGTTTGACAATGTAAGCCAAAATAATGTTAAGCCAAATGGAATAGATTGTTTCTACAATGTAGAAAAAAATGTATGCACCAGATTTATGGTAATAAAAAGTGGAAGCAGAATCCTCTTTCATCATTCAAATGGTAAGAGTGAGTCTGTGTTAGGAACAAATACATGTGGAATGTTTTGCAGTGAACAGAAAAGCCTCAAGAAGCATTGCAAAAAAAGCATGACATGATTACAGAATGGCAGTAATCTGTATAGTATTTTTTTTTTCAGCCTGCTATTATCGCTTGCTTTCAAATCCTGGCAATATCAATATTCTCCAGTTTGATTGGTGACTAGTCTGAACTTATCCTACTTGCTTTTAGGAACAAAGACAAGAGAATGGCTACCTCTATTCATCTATTATTGTTTAAATAGCTGTCACAGCTTCCAGGATGTCTGTTTCCATGTTATCTGGTGAAAGAATAAAATAGAATGGCAACAAACCAAATACAGTGAAATATGTTTGTTGTATTTGGCCCAAACCAGCTGCTGTTTACAGATAAAATCTGGTTTGAACAAAACCAGGTGAATTTTAGAAATTGAGGAACAATGGATGGAGTGGTTGTAGCATTTACAAATATTTTAAAGATACGTGTCGCATTCAGACTTGCCTATTATGGTGATTTAGTTCATATGTCAAGACACATATTCATCTCTGCCCAGATACTGTAAAGGCCTGGGTAACAGCTTGTCCTATCCTTGTTTATTTGTTAATTTATAACATCTCAGTTCCCAGCACAAACCAAGGCAGGCCCAGACACTTCTTTGTTCTGCCTTGTTCTTTCTTTTTTTCCCTCGCTTTCTTTTCATTGTTGTGCTCCGCACTCTGACAATGGAGTTGTAGATTGACCCTATTTCCCCTTTTGCCCTGACTTCTCTTCTAACACTTCCTTTGATGTGTTTAGACTGAAAATACCAAATCTCTGTTTCCCAGCAAAGGCTCATCATTTTGCAGCATTGCTCTGCTAGTAGTATGAGAGGAACATTAGTAGTTCCTTTGCAGCAGTTTAAAAGATGTGAGGCTAATGATTATTTGGAAACAAAAGATATCTCATCCTTTAGAGAAAAAAGGACTTGTGCAGGAATTAAGTATTTTTAAATGTTTTAAAGGCAGGAGGTCGTATTATTTTGCTACTAAGATATGTGGTTATATTTTAATTGGCTGTGTTTACAATGTGGTTTTTCTTAAAAATGCATTTTTTAAAGATTCCCTCAATCATCTCTTATCTCACATCCACAAATATCCACGCTTCCTGTGTATAATATGTACATTTGCTCTGTTTCAAACATACTCGCACTCAAAGTTTATTTCACATGGGACATCAAGAAAACAAAGTCGCATTAGTCTGACTTTTTTTTTCCTGAGTTGACATTTCATTAAAATAAGTTCAGAGTAAGTTCATCTCCCTAGTCCTACCCTTCAGTGTAAATTTGTTTCTGTTATTTATTATAACATAATGGTTTGGATGTTACTTTGAATTCATATCATTCTAATCTTTTTCGAGTTACTTTGCCTATTGCAAAACCATGCCACACATTGTTAAAAAATCTTCCCAAACTTTGCGTGTTGAGCATGCACAAAGTACAGCAAGCATAACATTAAAGTAATTGTAAAGTAGTAATACAGTAAAAAAAAATTGATCCCTTGCTTAAATTCTATTACGAGATCCGTTTTAGGAGCTTTCTGTATCTCAGCAATTGCATGGAAGAGCAGTTTTTGAGTTAATTAAGGCTTACGGAATTTTTAAGTGGGTCAGTTTTATCTAGTATATCTTAAAATATTTTGACAATTTGAGACCTAAAATATCAGTGAGATTTCAAGTAGTGTTAGAAAGTAGGAGGTCATTGATCCATTTTTCTGGCAAACCTAGAGAAAAATTATATCTTTTCAGTTTCCTTTCTCATTTATATGAATCAACTTCATCATATATACTAGTGATTCCACTCTTTCCTGCTATATCTTGCAACAGCAATACCTTCATTGCAACCACTGATATAAAGACATCTCTACCAAAAAAAACTTAAGGATATAACATGAAAAAGGCTTTTTAATATTTTCTTTGCTTTTTTTTTTTTTTTTTTTTTTTTTTTTTTTTTTTAGTTTTGTGTAAAAATCATCTGGAGAAGCCCTATTTTCAGTGGAGGAAAAAGATTTTCAGCTATGCAATAATATTATGTATTGTTTATAAATCTACTGTCTAACTAGTTTTGTTTATGTTTTGGCTTGTTTCTTTTGATTAATGAAAGCATAACAATTCTGGCAGCGGTTTGGAAAAAACCATTTGGTAATAATTTTTCACACTAGAATAGGAGTGGAGAAGTTGAATTAAGCTAGTTTTCAATACCCAGGAATACATATTTTATTTTTTCTAATGAAGTGGTGAATATTTCTATAATATTCTAAAAGTTGGGAAGAAAATACTCATATTTAGGGCCAAATTTTAGTATGTTACTGCAAAATGACTACAGGGCTATCCATGCTGCTCTGGGGCAGCATGAGGACGGAGGGTACCTCCATATAGTACATTTTTCAGGGCCTGCTTTGAATCTCAGTAAGGTAGATAGGAAATGGTTCAGAGATCTAGAGCCAGTTTTTTCTAAGCACTTTATAACATGACTGGAAAACTTAAATATAGCTGAAAAAACCCTTTATGACTCTGAATGGTCTGAAGCCTTCCTTGGTCAACATCAATTCCTTTCAGTAACCTTATCTTGGAAAGCTTTCGAATGATGACTTTATGAGAAAGCAGTAACTGTGGCACGAATTGTGACAAATGGCATAAGGAACAGGGTCTTACTCCTTGTGTAGTCTATCCTCAGCCTGAGCCACAGAGAAGTAGGAAGAACAGCACCCAGTATAGGAGTGATCTCCCCAAAAGCACATCTTTCCATCTGAGATGGTCATCTTAGGTTTATCTTACAGTCAGCAGGCACTTCTAGAGGAAAATTTGCCTCCTCCTGCAGTAGATGCCTGTGAGAGCTCAGATGGATGAGTACCTTAAAGTGGTGTCTGCTTCTTTCCACTGGCTAGAAAAGATGTGAGTGGTACCAGCCCAGCAGCAGATGTCCAAACGCTTGTTTGGGTAGTTCTGTGGAAGGACATAGTAGGAAAAGCTATTACTTTAGCACTGTAAATACTGGCCAGCATGACAAAGCTGGTGAGGAGATGGGACAAGAAACCTGCACCTGAGCGTGGCTAATAGAGGTCGCTTCCTTCTGGAGGAATGGTGATGGGGACAGTTGGAATGAACTGGGGCTTTGAGTTATGGATTTCCCATCCTGAGGTCATCAACACTCTAACCTTTTGTTACTGCAGATTTCAAATTTTGTGGTCCTAGACTATGTCCACTTAGAAAAATACTGCATTCAGTCCAAGAGAGAGCTCTTTTTAGGCAATTAGGATCAACTTTCAGATACAATTTTAGTCTACCTGATAAAATAAATAGGGAAGTACAACCATTATTGAAACTATAATTAAATAAATAAATAAAAAGAAGTTTAGCTACCCCAAAACATATATAACTTACAATGGTCAAAACCAAAATGGAAAAAAGCGAGTCTGACAAACTCCTTTGTAGTCAAATAGCTGTGCAGAATCTGCATGATACCTGGAGAACATTCTGATGTCCTTGCATTGTACTGAGATACATCAATATGTGTCAGTTAATGACTGAGCCCTTGGTAAGAAGGGTGTGTATAGATATATGTATCTATATATATGCATATGTATAGATAGTTTTCCTTTTGAAGAATTCAGATTAACATCTGGTGCAAAGAAATTGACCTAAATTTCTATATCATATCAACAGTAGCCTAAAAATATTTCAGAAAGTAAAAAAAAAAAAAAAAAAAAAAAAAAAAGAAAAAAACCCATACACTAGGATATTGAGGTTTCTATTAATTGTGGAGGGTTTATTTCTTTTTTCCACTTTTAATCTGTTCACAGATTATCTGTGAAACTTTAATCTTAGAAGTCTTCAAGCTGTGCAAGATTTTTCCCGTTGTGATGTCAGAACTGATCAGATCTGACTGTTACAAAGATCTGCTAAAGAGTTCAGCACTAATTGTTAGACGATGTCCATGCTTAAAAAAATTAGGCCAGTGATTGTTACCGTGCTGTTAATTTCATGTACTGTTCAGAGCATGTTTTAATTGTGGGAATCAGGTGTACTTTCTTGATGAAAAATGCATTGAGGAGCTGTAGTTTTTCTTGGTGTTGCAAAATCTTCTGAGCTGTAATTGAAACCATTAAGAGCGGGAAGGGTTAATTGTATGGGAAGCTTCGTATTCAAATACTTCTCATATACAAAATATATGTCATGCTAGAAAATATTCTATTGTCAATCCAAATAGAACACAAAGTAAAATGAGATAATTGGGAAGGTGCCCATAAAGTCAGCCTGAATATATTATCACAAGTATATGTGAGATAATATTTGTTTTAAAAAGATTCTATGGCACTGTAAACTCAGTCTCATTAGAGACTGCATTTAAAAGGCTTATAAAGTTACTCATTAATGTTATCTTGTTGTATCTCCACAGCTTTTTCATTAAAGAAAATTCAGCAGAAAGCATTTTCTCCTGATAGCAGGAACCAATTTGCAATAAATGTTCTGGAAACCACTAGGGAAGCCATTACTGAGGTCTAATAAAAACAGACAAGCGTAACTTGTTCTATATTTTTGTTTCAATCACATACAGATGAGACCCCGCTCTCCACACCAACCGCAAGAGACAGCCTTGACAAACTTTCTCTAACTGGGCATGGGCAGCCACTACCTCCGGGTTTTCCATCTCCTTTTCTATTCCCTGATGGATTGTCCTCCATAGAGACCCTTCTGACTAACATCCAGGTAGGCCTTTTTGTAGATCAGCTTAAAGGGATGGAGAGGATCCAGTTGCAGATTTGTCTAAATTAATAAAACCATTTTAGCTTAATCAGTTCATAAGATTATTTGGATCAACTAATTTACTGAAACTTTCTAGTAATTTAGGTTTTAAAGGAACCACAGCAAACAAATGAATTTAGAAGCTGTCAGATACAGTACATAAAAATACAGATTGTATATTAAACCACAGCAGAAAATTCAATGTAAATTACATTGGTGTGTTTAACAACATTTGTCGTCAATGCTCTTTTTATTACAGGCTAATGAAATGTATCTTGCTGTTTAACTTTATCTCATTTACTAAACAGAGAAAGAGTTCTTTAATAAATAGTTATTTCAAATTGCTAGAGTGGCATGGTGGAAATGATATTTAAAGCTATTTGAAATGTGTCTCCCATAAAAGCATTTACAAAAAGCACTTATTTTATAAATAAGCTCATTTCACCTAAAGTACTGTCTTCAAAGAATAGACTTCCAAGGATATTACCGAATTTTATACAGATTTCCTATTTGGTAGTCACAATGTCTGTTGTGTGTACAGTAGAGTTGTGTTCAAATATTATTTATAGTATACACTGTATATAGCTCAAAGCCAAGTTGTTAGTGTTTCATATTAGAATTATGAAATTTTTTTTGTCCATGAATTCAGTGATCTGGTGTTCCCCATGTGCAAATTTTGCAACAATATGGTTGTATGTTGCATGCAGAAGCAAAATGATAGTGCCAGAAATAATACAGCCATATTGCATATTCCAGATAAGCCTTGTCTGGGCAGCTACCAACTTCTAATTTGTCACCATATATTTCCTGCTCATTCCTGTGAACACATAAAATCAATTGTATTCTATCCAGCAAAGGATGTGACAGAGCAGGGACAAATCCTGCTCACTTTACTGTCTGAAGCAATCTCATTAAAGTTTATGGCACTTCACGATTGTTTTATGAAAAGTATATGAGCCATTCATTAGTTGTGTTTTGAGGTCTAATAATGGAAAAATACTGCTATTTAAGAATTAAATATTACTATCGCTGCCTGGTCTGAAAAAGCATACTTATGATTCCTTTTTTGCTATTCTGAAACTAAGCATCTTAAATATTTAAACCAAGAACGAAGGTAATTTGATAACAGCATTCTTGTAACATATCTGCTGCAATCTGTAAAGATTGTATTCTTTTTTAAGGCAGAAATACAGTTAGTAACATTTTAACTGTGCATACATGTACAGAAAAGTTCTTAGTAATTTTTTTGACAAATGTCTGCTCTCAGTGTCTCTAGACAGCAACCTAATGAGCAAAGCATTCAGCATCAACAGGTTAGCTAATCTCGTGATTGAATATGAGAGTGCTGCACTAGTTCAGGATAAATGACCAGGATTAATTTGCCAAGAATGCATTCAGTTTTGTTTTACAGAAATTGTGAATTTGAAATTCAGTCATTACTTTTTTTTAATACTCTAATCTTACCTGGAATGAAAAGATAAAATAAAAGGCAGCATCATAAACAAGCCAGAAACTTTTTTATGCCTTCTGTTGTGCTTTTGTACATCCTGCTCCTTACCTCGAGATTCCACATCATGATGAATAAGCTGTTAGGGTAAAGTGGTGGGACATAAGTCCTTTTGGATTTTTTCAGTATGTCTTCACATCATAATATGTGATTTTGATAGATTTCTAGGAATCCTTTCATAAAGGTATATGAAAGGAATTTCCCCCCCTCTTCCCTGCTCCAGATTTAATTTTTATCAGGAAAACATTAGAACACCACTTCATAAAATAAAAAATAAATAAAGTTAGTTGATTTTCCCATCTATGTAGGAAAAGTTGATTTTAACAGCAGTAGAGCATATTACAATATCATATGGACAATGGTGGCAGTTTCTTCAATAGCTGCCGTTTAAAATGGTTTCCATATTTAGCTGCTGTTGCAATGAGAGGGGGCTACCCTGTGCCCACAACTGAGTTAGATAATGTGACACTGACACTTCCAGAGAAGAGTTTTAGGTATTTGACTACAAGTTCAAATTTGCTGATGGCAACAGTGGATAGAGGCAATTCTGTACCATGGTCCCTGATTGCACTGTAATTTGCGACTTTGCTCAGAAATGCATAAGCAGTACCTGAAACCCATGATGCATTTATTACCTGAATTAGAAGGACTCTTTTCACTGAGTAAATGGCTCCTTGCTGTCTTTTGGACCTGATGAATTTTGCGTCCCTTTCAGCAGAGTTGTGGTTTCCATGGGGAGATGGAGCAGTGTGATCCCTCATTGTTCCCTTGTTGCAGCAGTGGAGCAGGTCAAACTTCCTCGAAAAGATCATCTGGCCTACAGTCCATTCCCTACCTTAAGTACTAAGGTGCTTTTGAAAGAGAAAATAGCAGAAATCCAGCCAGTGGCTTCACGAGTGGATTTGGTAAACACAGCTCTTTTTTCACCAGGATCATTCATGGTGAAATTAGGGATGTGTCCTTTCACTGAAAGGGTGTATGTCTGCTTATAAAATGCAAGTCTATATTTTTTGTTAGGTCATGGGTCTGGGGAGCATCCACAACATGCCACAGGTGGTGCTGGAGGTAGCCTACATTTTAGGCATGTGATCATCACAGGAATATACAGGCAAGGAACTTCTGGCTACACTGATGTGCATGGACTTGATGGTGGATGTCTCTGCCATGATCCCCTTCTGTATATTCAGTTATGCGAGGTGCAGGATCTGGAGGATCTGAATAATACAGCCTTTGGGGCCTGCAAAAAAGTTTGTTGAGACTGCCCTGGTTTAAAATAGAACAGGATTAGGGTGTCATATGGACACTAGGATCTCCAATTTTGACCTTTGGCAAGGATCCTAAAGAAGGATCCTAAACCTTGTTGTTGGCACAGTGCTTTTTGGGTATGTGAGCAAAAGTTCTAAACATTTTGTTATTTAAATACGAATGTGCTTTGAGTCCTATAGATGCTGATGAGCTCAGGTGAACTTGTTGCCTAACTGTAATTCTGTTTTAGAAGTCTGAGTCATTCTTTAGAACTGACTTCTGAACACAAGTGAGTCTCTTCCTTTCACCCATACTAAAGTTAAATGGATAGCCCGTGATCATGAATTCATAATTTTGGGCAAACATTAAACAAGCCTATTTGCTTCTGCTGTCACCAGTATGTCCTTCTGTATACCAAATATATAGGTTTTTTTTCACTTCTCCTTAAATACTTGCTTAAGCAAAATACGTTTACTCATTTGTACATTTAAAGAGGAGATAATAACAATATACGTTACCCAGAATAACCAATGTTGTTCTTGCTGGGGACTGCTGAAATACAAATTAAAAACTCTAAAAATATATAATTAAGCAAATACACACATTAAAAAAAGGAATAAGATTGGGAACACATTTTCTTATTTGGATTTACATCTGCACATCTAAAAGGAAGAGAAAATGAATTTCCCCAGAGAACTTAAATCAAGTGATAAGTCTGGTTTTTCCCAAAGTGTATTTGTGGATTTCTTCTGGATTAAATGCTGGGAGTCTATATGCAGTTGGAGGGAGGATGAAGGGTGAGGGAAAGTGAGTCACAGCAAAATGCTGTATGTGTGCTAATGAGAAGGCTAAAGATGTCTCCGTACCCTTCACATAAGTTTACCTTTCTGAGTCATGGCCTGATTGTGCCAAAGTATTTTACAGCCACGGCCTTTCACGATACTACAATATTCTTGGGTAATAGTAATGTTCTTTCAAGCTTTTAGAGTCTGAATCTCTACTGTCCCTGAGCTGAATTTCCATTAACATCTAAGGGATGATACAGTTGCTCCACAATAGCTGTATTTTTCTATCAAGACTGTATTGTATTGACACGTTTTTGTTGCTAAATATTTTTAAAGAGATACCTGAAATAATTTGCAATTTTCCCATTGACATCAATAAAAGCAGTGCGTGGTTACAAACTTAATTCCCCTCTGAAAACAAAGAAAGCTACTGGCTTTATTGCTGTGAGTCTCCTGCACTGTTACGATCTATAGCTAAATACTAAGGGAAAAACATTGCGAACAGTGGATAAAGTAAAAGAATTCCAGTTTTACTTCATGATATTTTATTTGTCTTCTGCTAAAATTCAAGATTTTTTTTTTTTCCGCAGAAAGTATTAATGGAAAAATGTCATTTATACTTGTGTAATATGCCTTTATCTGTGACAAAGTATTCAGCCTGAGATATTAAAAAAGTTGTCTTTCAGGAGTCATCTCTAGAGATATCCTAACTGTGTTGTCTTGCTCACGGTACTTAATCACTAGGCAGTTATAAATAGCGGATATTCAAAAATTAACATATGACATTAACTAGAATTATATGTATATATATTTTTTTTCCTAAAGCCTTTCACTAGATACTTTTAGTGATGAAAGCATACAAATTATATATATTTTCCTGACTAAAAGAGAAGCAATGTTATTTGAAAGTGTTTTCACCATGAATAGCTAATACTGCAGAAAGAAGCCCCTGAGCTTCAACTCTCTGGAAACCAGGAAGTTTGACTTGGAAAACTTCCTAGTGTGCATGCCCTGATCTTCTAGTTTTCCTTTTTCACTCAGTGTGGGCAATTGTTAGAAACAGGATATGATCTTCCAGCTAGACTGTCAAACTAATTAGCAAGGTCATTTTGATGTCACATATGAATGTATAGCCAGCTAAATTCTGTTACGTGGAACACACACTTATAGATGCAGCTAGAAAGAGAAGGAGCCTCTATATACCTTCCCCTCCACCCCTTTCAAAGTAGGCAACTCTTTATTTGCATAATTTAAAAATAGCGATGAGTAATACTGGTTTTAAGACTGAGTTGAGGTTTGATATATGTTTCATTTCTGTAGGATCATGAGGCTGCCTTTATATGATGGTGTTTTCAGATCAGAGAACGGGAAGAAGCTCATATATCAACTTAGCCTTGTGTTTGGGACAGTTCTAAGGGATTTTTCAGTGGAAAATACTAAAACAAATCCATTAAAGTAAACAAATCAGAAAGAGCTGTAAATCTCCAGGGAATAAAACATCAATTTTTGACCTTACATTGATAGAAAAATTGAGAGAGACACCAAGAAGAATGGCCTGCCATGCTTAAAGCCAGGCTCCAGATAGAGCCATACTGTATTAAAAACTAATCTGGAACCTGAGCAAGTTCACTGAAATTATCATTATCCAGCCTCGATAACATCCGACCTTCCCTAAAGAGAAATATTTTCTTTTTGTTAATGTCCTGTGTTGCACTGCACTTCCCATTGTCATTGGCAGCATATTGATTTAATATCAGGTTAGAGGATTAGCCATAGCGCATACAAGTTGGACATACTGTGTTTTGTATAATCTACAGCTGATCCACTGGGAGAATTAATAGAATTTCATGCAACTCTGAAATTGCTATTCCTGTTCCGGGGGCACTGATGATTTTTTAGATGTTGTACTTTTTTAGTTTTTCTCAGCCCCTTCTGCACTGAATAAAGGGAGATATTGAATGTTTCCAGTATTTTTGCATTAGTGCTGTCATTGGCAGCAACAGCACTTTTGATATGCATCAGTTTGGCTCTAGTGCAGATTTTTTTTCACATTGGATGCCTACTGATGTGCACTGATTTAACTTCTAAAAATGAAACTTAATTTTGTGTAGCTTATAAGTAGTCCCTAGTGGATCTTGGCTCCAAAAAGCTAATATTTTTCAGACATAATCAGCAGCAATAGGTAATGTATTACCATTAGCTATGTTAGCAAGTATAAAAAAAGGAAAGGCTGGGGGAGGAAGTGTGGTGCAGAAATTCAATAGAAAATGTAATATTCTTTTAGCAGCTTCGTACTTTGCAGCAATTCTTAATATAAAATTACACACATCAGTGTTACACTCCAGTGTTATTCTCCATGTTTATTCATAATGATTGTTTCATATTTAAAGAACACCAAAATATTGTGTTTTCTCAGCCAAGGACAATAATAGTTTAATAGTAATTTATTTTAAACTGCTACTGATAATACAACCAATCAACACATTAAGTGATGCCAACATTGGCATCTTGCTAAATAATCTCTAGGCTTTGCACCGAGAGTACATCTTTCAAAGATAAGTCAACAAGAGCAATCAGAGCAGAAAATTAGAATTTGGTATCTTAGAATTAAAATACAGCTAAACTAAAGTTTTAATTGGGGTGATCTAAAAGGGCACTTGATGTAATGATCTCTTTCATTTGTTACTAATTGTTTGTTCCCGATGAAGAAGAAACATGTACATGAATGTAGTTGAATTGAGTAAAGATGGCAGCTGCTTTAGCAGCTTGACTTTATTGCTAAACAAGATGGATTTTAAGAGTTTGGGAAGACAGTATTTGCAGCTTTAAACTTACCAAACAATACACTTTTCATCAACAAATACTTTCCGTGTAATTTCTCTTGATCTGGTTTATTTGTGATTTGGATGAATCACGTGTTCCTGTAAGTGATGAATAGGAGGAGATTAAAACACTCTAGAGCTTAAGCATAAGCCAGAAGCAGGTATTGATAAACAAATCCTACTTCAGTTTCTTACTAATTCAAAAGCACCAAATGTAAGAAAATATGGCTGTGGAAAAGGAACAGAATTCAAATTAATATTAACTTCTAAAAAATAGGTTGTAAACACTTTCCAAATATTTCGAATTGTATTTTGCTTTTCATATGTATGTAGAGCTTTATAGGTAGCTTTCTTTGTTTTTCTTTAGTAATCATTCGGGTTTAATATTCAACCCAAAATACCTTTGTGATTTAGCTATTTTACAACAGCAAAAGAAAACTGCTACAACTTTAAACATTTTGTGAGGACATTTGTTGTGTTACCATTGTTACCATATTTCCAAATATGGTTCTGTTCTTATTTAGTGTATATCATTTTGCTGACCATCTGGGCCTTGGAGTCAGAAAGGGTTGAGTTCTTTTAGCTTCTGTAGACTGCAATAGATTGAAGTGCAACAGAGCTGCAGAGCATTAAGCTCTGAACAAGACAAGATTTGAGGCAATGATTTAAGAAACGGGACGAGGGGTACTGAAAATAACAGGCTCTGAAAACAGAACTAAAAGAGGAGTTTGGAGGACATAAATTTTACAGCAATCATTGACACTGGGAAGACTAGTGAGATAAATGAGCAGACTAACACTCACAAAAAATATTTTTTCTATTTCTCAAGTATCACTATAATTGCTGCTTCTTCCATTCTTTTTTTTGGAGATATTTAGCAAAAAAAAAAAATTGTGAAAAAACAGCAACCCAGAATCCAGTTTAGGAAGTGTGGCTGAGGGGTGAGGAAGCTTATTTGGGAGTGGAGCATCATGTTTTTATGTCTGTGGTGCTCAAATCAGGTCTTGAGTGTGAACCTTATATCTGTTAGCTGAATGTTTCCCTAGCAGAGCCATTGGGGAGTACTGTTCTGTCTCTCTGGTTGGCGTTGTTTTGCTTTATATCAGTAATTAAATCTCTGTTGGGTTAAATTATCTCTATGGGTAAGTTATCAGGAGTCTTGCCTAGGATATAGGAGAGTTAGTTTCATATCCATGGAGATTCGTATATGAATATCCATGCATAATTATCTACTTTATTATGATAGCTTCAGTAGGAGAGATTCAAGTGTAGACCCAAGAGCCTGATGGCCAGGCTTTTGAGAAATGGAAGAGGATATTTGCACTTTTGTTTATTTCAGTTCCATTTCTCCTTCTATTTTGATGTCCTGTCTCAGTGTCCTAACCATCTAGTTATTATTTTTAATAATACACTATTAGGTGTGCCAGTATCATCCTATTTCCTTGCAAAAGAAGAAGGAAGCCTGAAGTTGGAATTCTCAAAAGAAGTTTAGAATAATCTGATTTGTTATTTCCTGATACACTAACAACAGAAAAAAAGGTGGAGTTTGTATCAACCATCTCAGGACAAGAAATCGAGAGATGATTGTGTTTTGGTTTTCTGCTGTGAGGTAATAATCACACAAAATCAGGAAACAGACTTGTTAAAACAGATATCTTCCTGCTTTGTGACTGTCCTTAGCTTAATGTCCCAATATACCTATAGTCCATGGAACCATAATGATATATGTAAATATTTGAAATTAATAGTAATTAACAAGGATGAGGATCAAGATGGTAAGACTTTAAAAGAGACTTTCTCCCTTAGCTAATTTCCATTGGCTTGAGTTGGACTACAGATTGAATTCTGCATATGATGTGACTGTGAGACTGCCAGTATTTCAGTTCTCTTAAAAGGAGTAAACCTGTTCCTATACATTTTTCACGAGTTATATGCACAGTCAGAGGTGAGTTTGCATTTTCTGGGAAGACCTGACCCCCAGATTTTTATAGATTTTTGTCCACCTGTTAAAGTTAATTCCAGTTAAAAATTGCTGTTGATAATAGGTAACTTTGATCCTGTGACAGAATTATTTTATTTCTAAAACAGCACATGACTATCAAGGAAAAATAACAATAGTTAGTCATTACGTCAACTGTTCTAACATTCTCCAAATATTATCCAATTTTATCTCTGAACAGGGTCTACTAAAGGTTGCTATAGACAATGCCAGAGCTCAAGAGAAACAGGTCCAACTGGAAAAAACAGAGCTGAAGATGGAACTCTTCAGGGAACGGGAACTGAGGGAAACACTTGAAAAACAGTTGGCCGTGGAGCAGAAGAACAGAGGTATCTTGATTAAGCAGACATAAACACCTTGTAATTTTTTTCCTAAGGAAATAATTTTCAATCAAATACCTGTGTTTGATCAAAATTTTACCTCCCTTAAATCATGTTAGGTCTCAGCTGACGGCAATGAAGGATGTTTTATAACCTGGCTAATTTTGTATAGGATCTTCATGAGACTTGGAGCAAGGATCCTCCTTTTTCTCAACATTTTTCTTGAATATGGTTACATCAGTAATACAAAAGCAATTATAAATACCCTACATGTTGTAACAGACCTTTACAGGTTGTGATCATTAGGAAAAGGGACAGCTACTTAATACAAAGACAATTTATTTCAATTCTAAGAATCTGCAAGTTTTTAGGAACTCTGCTCTTTTCTTCTATAATTAGGCAAACTGTATGTAATAAATATAAAGATAATGGTAATATATGAGCTCTTTATAGTGCATAGTAGATAAAATACATGTTTGTAGAAGTAACAGTGGGGGTTCTTCGTGATGAAGCAGAAGCATTTGTAACATTTGTAGCATTAACATCAGCCTGTATATGTTAGAGATTTTTAAATAATTACATTGATAGTGAAGGTGAGGCAGTTTGCAGTGATTTGCATTAACTATTTGCATTACGAGAATGTTTCTATCTTTATGTGTCCATTTCTCTGTCTCTGTATGTCTCACCCTTTAATAGTGCCAGATTACTCTACAAAGACTGTTAACCTCTGGGACTCGCTGTTTAACCCAGACCATGACAAGTCAGATGTGTGCTTTTGCAGGGCTACAGTTACAAATCTCTTCTTGTCCAGTTTAATTTTCTGGTAACCACCTAAACAGAGAATCCCAAGAACAATTGGATTCACAACCAGTGTCATTATGCCTTAAACTAATATGCTAGCAGTAAGTACACAATGTAATCCTGTTTCAAGCCTTGACCCATTAAAGGGTAGGACTATCACATCATTAATTACCTTTTTTTAACTTTTGAGAATACATTTTGAAAGGCGATTGCTGTTAACAATTATCACACCTGTTCAATGAATCAACCCTTTGTCAGCAACTGGTCTATTCTGGTCAATACAATTTTATTACTTACACTTTCAAAGTAATTTGGTAAAAGAGTAAAGTAATTTGGTTAGTCTTCACATCTTTCTCACAACTGCTCAAATATATGTTCCTTTTTAGAGCTGTGCAATCACACGCACAACAGAAAAGGTTTAGGGGGGGACCTACCTGGTCTTCCTTTAGTTTTGCTATCTAAAAATTAAGCATCTCATTTTAATGAATTGAAGTTCGCTTTCTGGACAATAAAGAAACTTGTGTAGCCTATTCTCAGATAGGTAGGTGGGGTCAACTGCGCTGTGTAGACTTCTTTCTCTTCCCTTTAATTCCAGAGGTCACATGGTTGACTAGGCTGTGCTAGACACCTGTGTTTTAAGAAATTAAAATTAAGCAAAATGAATTTCACTCAAAGTTCTATGTCAGAAAAAAACATAGTTTAGTCCCTTATTTTTTTCAGGTTACTGAAATAATTGGCAATATTATTTTCAGCATGATGCATTACCTGCTTTTGTATATGCATCCCTCTAATGATGATCTTGCACTAAGAAAAGAGTCAGACCAAAGAGGAATGGATTTGAACACTTAAAGGTGATGTGCAGCAAAGCAAATATAATGAAGATGACTATCTCTGCTAGTGGATACTTCTGTATAAAAGAAATAAAATTATGGATTATTCTTTCAAATTAACAGATCGAAGTAAGAGAGAAAAAATAAGGCCAGGTTGTAATTATTGTGAAAATTTATTCTCCAATAAAAGGCAGAAAAATGCATAGGAGCTTTTACCTACTATTAGTTTTTCAGAGAGCAAGTGTCATGTCTTAAAGAAAGTTTCACATGTCTTAATGGACGCATGAGCAAGAAGGGAGAAATGTACCAGATTCCCCGCTAAGTGAAGAGATACTGTATGAAAATACTGAAAAACACTTAAAAGCTACAGCATAGAAACACGAGCCACAGTGTCACATACAGGTCAAACCCTTGATGTGAATGAGATCTTCAGCATTAGGCAACATCTATCTGTCTTTTGCTCATCATGTTAATATAAGTCAAATATAATTCTGTTTAGTGGCTATATGTGAGTATTTTTGCCTTTTTTTGTGGAGCATTGGATTCACTGCTGCTGCTGTATGTTCTACAGAGCTGCTTATTTACTGTACTGTTTCCTTCCTTCTTTTTAAATTTTCCAATTAGCGATTCCTAAGGCTGTAGGATGTGTCTCATCACTGCTGAAAGTAGGATAATATCTCTTCTGTGAGCAGCTACACAGTAAGGGTTTGCTAATTCTGGCTCTGACTGCTGTAGTCACATCTACAATGTGTCAGCCATGATGACATTTTAATTCAGAAAGCAACATATGTTTCCTTCTCATTTATTGCAATCACTTTCAAAGTACTTATAATGAAAACATTAAAACCATGCAATGATTCAAAATGTATTTAGTTTAGCCTTTGTATAGATGCTAGATTTCTTTGATAGTATGAGCTAATTAGCCTGTAAAGTAGTTGGTGTTGTACAAAATGAGAAAGAACCAAAATTCCAAAGTCTTGGATGTAAATTATGTAGTTATTCTGACTACAGGATATGTGCTTATCTTAATTTTGTGCCTGAACAGTTCTGTATAGCAGCACAAAATATACAAGATCATCTAAAAGGTGGTTCTTCTTAGCATATAAATTAAAGAGTAATAACAATGATAGTTCCCTTTAAAAGTTTCATTATTTGCATTTTGTGAAAGATACCACCATCACAGTCTACTGTCCCTGGGGAGTATGAACTGGTGGAAGTATATTTTTGTATTTTCCAGCCTTCATTCCTAGGCATATATCAGAGGTTACTTCGGAGTGAGGTACAAGGCTAAATAGATCTTGACACGCAAACCTAGCAGTTCCTAGTATCCGGGTTTGGTAAGGATAATTATTTTGGTGTGTGTAAAGAATTCTTTAGTGAGTAGTTTAGTAGATAATTTTTTAGTCAGTGTCAAAATAAGAGAATCTCCTGGGAAAGCTTATCCAGGAAGATCTTAGGACAAAAAGCTTTCTCCTTGCACATCCATGAAAACCCTAAATGTGCTATTTAAGAACGGTTAGGGTGTGGTGTGGGAGATAATGCTATGCTTTACAACTTTACATGATTGCTTCAGAGGCCCACTTTGGTTTTAATGGAGTAGAAAAATTGGTTGACATCACCCTTTTCCATCAGGACCATAACTTGTAATATGTTCCTTTAGTTAGGGATCCTGCAAGTCTTACCTTTGTGGTTGTAAGTCACTGGTAACATAGAGAAGAAAATTGTGGTGAAGCCCCATGCTGGACTTGCCATCCTTTTCCTACAGAGTTTAAACTGAAGAGACATGAGGAAAACATTTTTTCTAGATAAGGCCTTTCTATACTTAATTTCAAAGTACTCATTTCTTTACTAATATTTTCCCTCACATTTGCCAAAGCATAGTAATACTTACTTGACTGGAAGATCCAGCACCATAAAGGATTTGCTGTGAGTTCTTTAAGGTTAGATGGCTGATGGGACAGGCACCAACAGAAAGCAAGAAAGAGAAAAGGGAAAGACAAAAGGGAAATGTGGAAAAGAAATAGATATGGGGAAGAGACCAGGCACCAAGAGGTCAGATTTCTTGCAGGAAGCAGAGCTTGGAGGGGAGTTAGAAGTCTCAGAGCCATTCCCCAAGAAATGAGGACCAGAGCAGGACGGAGGCTGCCCCAGGCAGACGGATCCCCCTCTTATGTGAGAGAAGCTGCAGAGAGGCAAGAACTCCATCACCATGTGTCTATTAACTGTGCTATGGGAAATAGGAATGTTGAAATTAATTCTGGAAAACCACCTCACCTCCAGAGACAGAGGCTTATCTACGTCAGATGATTCAAAAAGTACATTCCGTTGCTGGTTTCCGAGGTTTTCTGATTTGAAAATTCACAGACTCTCAGCTGTTTATTGAGGGAAAAAAAAAAAACCAAACATGTCATTGCTTGATACCACCTACAGTTTTCAATACTATCATATAGAACAGTAGATCTTAGAATATTCCAGGATGATTCCAACAAATTTCAAGTAATTTAAATGGTTATTGTGTAATTAATCAGTTTATATGAACTTTGCAATTGTAGTGTTTCTCAGGACTCTTAATAGGTCATCGTGCAGCCAAGTTTCAGATCCAAACTGGAGTACACCAATGCTATTTTCTTTTCACAGCAATAATTCAGAAAAGGCTAAAGAAGGAAAAGAAGGCAAAGAGGAAATTGCAGGAAGCACTTGAATTTGAGACTAAACGACGAGAGCAAGCAGAACAAACACTGAAACAGGCAGCTTCAACAGATAGTCTCAGGGTCCTAAATGGTAAGAAGCCAATTTTTGCCTCTGTGTCATTAACTTTCAATTTAAGTGCCAAAAGAATCTTGTTATATTGAAAATTTTTAACACGATGGAAAGGGAAAAAAAGGAAAATCTCTTTTCTTTCCTTCGTTCAAGTGATACCTCTCTCTTTATTGCTTTGTTACTTTATATAGTATGTGCAAATAAACTCACTGGAGAGAATGTTCAAACTAGGACAATTTTATATTATTAGCTTGAGAAGTCAATTTTTTTCTTCCTTTTTTTCTCCCCCCACTTTATGCTTGAAAAATCTATTGCTCATTAATCTTCCCAGTCTAACAAAAAATTGTCCTGGCCTCCAGTCATTGTTCAACATTAAAAAAACTGACAAAGGCTGATTGTATTGTAATTCAGTATTGGAGTAACAGGTTGTAAAAAGGTCTATAAGAATCAAATGAAATATGTGTCAGTCTTACCTTTCTATGTTTCTAGACTCTCTGACCCCAGAGATAGAAGCTGACCGCAGCGGGGGCAGAACAGATGCTGAAAGGACAATACAAGGTAGGAATTTGCAAAAGGCTATAAATCTAGATCTTGCTATATGAGTTTTTCCTCAGCTTTAGACTGCTATTCAAGCATGTAGCCTACCATCTGGGCCACATCAAAACAAGTTCAAACAAGGTCAAGTTCATCTTGCTTGTTTATAAGAGAGAATACATTCTGTGCTGATAGATTTTCTTTAAATTAATAGGTCATTTCTGTTTATACAGAGCAATTAAAGAAGAATAATTAATTTGAAGCAGTATTGGGTTGAATCTCAGACATGCTGAATGCAGTTTTTGTGAATAAGTGTAGTTTGATTTGAGTTAATAATGTTTTTAAAGGTATATTTGAAGCATCTTGAGCCTTTTAACTGTACAAATGGCTAAACCTAATGGGTAACATTCACGGCATGATGAGAATTTCATAGCTAATAGTCAGTGGCAGTTACTGAAAGGTGTGTTTCAATAAGCTGCTCTGAGCATTAACAATAAATAAGCTGTTTATTCCCATCTTGGATTTTTCATTTACCACATCCCATTATTTACATTTTAATAAAACAAATCTGCTGAGTAAATTTATACATGAAATACTAAAGAGAGCCATATTACTTCCCCTGTGAATCTAAATGTATATATACATTGCAAACATCAAGATATTAGTAAAGAGCAAATTTTGAAGATAGTATTTGTGTTATAATGTCTATTCTTATCAACCGGCTAAATCTACCTACATGAATACTAAACAATAAAAATAGCAATTGTTTTCAGCTGTAAATGAAGGTGCATTTTTCAGAGGCAAGCCTAAAAGGATTAGCTCCAGTAATCACACTCAATTGCCTTTATTTTGCATTTCGAAGTCAATCATCCTAACAGTATCATTTGACATCTTCTGTGTCTTATTTAATCACATTTCCTAACTTCCAAGGAGTTGTTACTGGTGTGCCACAAGGAGGCTGTAACAACAGAATAAAAAAGTCAAGAAGCTTTTAATGGATTGAACATATAAACAAATACCAAAAATGCAATAAGTTCTTATGAAAGACAAACACATATATATAAACAAAGACATTTAAAGCAAGTAATGTCTGCAAAACCAATAACACAGAAGTTGGAATATGCCAGATTAAATGTTGCCTGGGAAGTGAATACATGTTACGAGGTCTGTTATCCCAGAATCCTTCTTTCCTTCCCATAAAATGTGTATGTTATTTAATGCACCATTTGACATAATTCATTTGGTAAGAATTTAGCCATTATGTCATTTTGTTACAATCCAGACATTTTGTTACATCTTTTTATGGCTAAAGCAGTCTTCTAATTTCTTGGGAGGACATGCCACTGCACCGATCGCTGCAGTACTTGCACTCATTGCTAACATTAATTGTTCCATCTTCAGAGCATTCTTGCAAGGAACTGAAATTTGGAGTATTCCAATTTGATACTTGGGAAACAGAGTCAAAGACAGATTAAGATGACATATTGCCTAACTGTCAAGTATCAAGGACCTGATTTTTCAGGATAATTTGCATTTTTGGCAAAAGTATTCAGGTGTAATCAAATCACTGTTCCTGTTGAAATGTGTTTTGCTCACAGGCTGAAATATCAAGCTGGATATTTATAATATGAGCAACACGGTTTTGGAAGTATGTATTCTAAAGGATTTATCCCAAACTATAAAGGAACAGCACTTCAGCTTTTGAACAGTAATCATGCATTCTTTCCCAGCTATCCTCTGCCTACTATTGTCCATTTCATATATTTCCATTTTTGCAATAGATGAAATCAAGGATTTACAGGAGACATTATCAGTAATGACTTTTCCTTGATTCATCTGTCCAGGGTGATGCACATTAAAAACAAACCTAAAATCCACAGATTATTATTTAATTCAAGACTGGACCATGATATATTCTGATTGTGATATTGAATCGTATTGCAACGGCAACCTTAATTCTGACATTTCTTGTATCTGCTTTGCACTCTTAACATATAACTAAAGCGGAGGGTTTTTAAGAAAAAGGAAAGAAGCAGCAAGAAATACAGTTGTCATGTCTTACAGTTTAATGTATTCAGCTCAATCATCATACAGCAGTTCAGAACTTTTAGATCTACTACCATACATGACCCTACAACACAAATGTAACAGTAGGAACATATTATCATTGTAAATCAGTCATTACAGGGTGACAGGCTTCAGAAATAGTTCAAGAGACAGTTAATAGCAGGCAAGTCATGCCAAATGTCAAGACTCTTTGTGTTCATTTCCAATATTGGAAGGAGGATTTCCTTTCACCATAAACTCTCTTTTTTCTGTGTCCCTACTGCTATGTATCCCTGCGTATCTGTCCCAGTTCCTTCTACTTTCTTCCTCCTCCCTCCAATCCCACCTTTTGTCAATTGCTAGTCTGACTCTTTTCCTTGCTCTACACTACATTGCGCCTCTTTTTTCCTAACCTCACATTCTTCCAGCATTCTCTTCTGAACCTGGTTTCATGCCACCCTGATTATTTCCTTAATTACAGGCTCTTTCTCTCTCCATGTGACCCGCAGCCCCCTGGCTCTGTCTGACCCTTCCTGTTGCCTCCTCCCCTTACCCAGTCATCTCAAGAGCTGCATTGACATTCCCTGTTACCAGCCTTCCCTGCTGCAAACCACATCTCCATCTGTAGTGCCTGCTTCCCCCGTCTCCCTGTCAGGCTCACATTCCCTACTGGTTTCAGTACATTTCTGTGTCTTTTTGTGCACCTGCCTGGATATCAGGGAAGGAAGCACTGAGAGCGTTCTGTTCGTATTTCAGTATTTAGCATGGCAATTGTAGGCAGGAGTGAGGGGAAAGAATTGCAGGGAAAGAACCACTTCATTCCTGCAGCACTGGAATAAACCATGCTCAGTACAGATGAGTCTCTTTACCTGCAAAACTCTGCAAAAGCTTTCCGATGGATGAAACCTTTTTCCAACACTTTCTTGGGGTTTTTTTGGGGGCAACAAAGACCATATTGTCACAATTATACAAAATTTCAATTGTGCCCTTACATTTATCTGTAAATGGTATTTTGTATACTTTGATATGCACTATAGAAGATATATTATCTACAAATATTTTATTATATTCTGTTATTCTATATACATATATTCCATAATTAAAAATATAATACCACCTCTTGCATCTTTCAGGTTCTGGGGAAAAAATACGTACTAGGGAAATACTTTCTTATTCCTCTCAAAAATGTATCTGTGTCTCAGTATCTAAGCATGCCTGGGGTAATAGTCTTCTTACCCACAATCATTTTTCAATTTACTGTGTTGAGCATGCTATGCAGCTCTATAACTAAGCAAACAAAGGTGGGAAAGCTGCAGTGCTCTGTAGGGAAGTGATATAATTGAAATACAAAGTGTAATTTCAGCATTTAAGAAAATATTATGCAAGGAAATCATAATTAAAACTAAAGATTTTGTTTACAATTTATTATAAATAAATGGATACTTGTCAACTTGAAGTTATATCTAATGTTGCTATTTTTAAGTATCACTTTGAAGAGTAAGGAATAGAACTAATTTAAGCAAAGAAGATAATTGCATTTGTCAATAAGGGGGTATGTTCTGTTCTATTTTTTCGTCGTGTAGCACTCATTTAGATTCACTTTTAGTGCATGTAAAGTCTTTTGTAAAATGGGAGCGATAATAAAAAGGAATTTGAATACAAGAGTATAAAAAGAAGCAATGGAGGGTATTTTAAGGTTGTTTGAGTTTTTAAATACTGGGTAGATAAGAGTTTGCTGCAATATCCATAAAATGTTAACAAATAATCATAATAAATAATTCAAATATGGGTCTCAGATGTACTTATGTATTTTTTTTACGAGATACAAACAGATACTAAGCTATTAGGAACTGGTGTAGACACTGGTTTTAAATGTTTTTTTTGCTTCTGTTTTAAATAATAATAAAGCAGATTATCCTCTTCTCCATACATATTGTAGGTTCACTAGATGCCTATGCCTAGCTCCCAATCCGGTTTCCCAAGACCCCCTCATCCCACACAAAAAGGTACCATACAAAGATAATGTTTGACTTTTATATACTGTTTTGTTACCAGACCTCTTACTAAGCACTAGAACAATGACATTTACTGCCGCTTTTACTTTCTTATTCCCACTGATTTTTTTCTTTTCCGTCTGGTTGCTTACCATGTATTTGCCTGCCTACATTATTACGTTTTCTTCTCCCTCTGTGTATCCCACATTCCCAATTTTCTCTCTCCCAGCAGTTTCCCTCCCAAGTCCTGTACCTTCCTTTTCAGTCCATTTAAACATGAATTGCTTTACACATTATCTAAAATCCTCTAAAAGTGTTCTAGTTCTGCGCCATCTTCGCCACTGACCATTCTTTCCTTGTCATGTTCCTGCCATGTGTTCCTTTTCTCAAATTGCTCACAAATGGTTTTGTGCTTTTGTCCCAAAGCTGTCCTGGTAAGAACAGGAAGATTAATCAAATTTTCCCTCTTTCATGCTGCTACTTTTTGTCTTTTCCATTTATTTCAAATTTACTAGCCTTTGCCTCAGCTTGTACCTTTTCTTCTTTCTTCCAAATAGTCTCCAGCTTCTGCATGCCATCATTCCAGCTGCTCCTGTAATCGGCTGCATCATTTTCTCCTAAGTCTTGTTACCCTGCTCAGTTCCCTGTATTCTCAGGTCTATCTGTTTTTTTTACTCCAAATGTTTGTTTTTGTTGCAAGAGGCCCTTTGCATTTTCCATGTCCTCAAAGTTGTTCCATCCTGCTCACTCTCAGTTAGTTTTTTCCTCAGCTATGCATTCTTCTCTAGCAGAAAATTTGTTCTCCTTGTCCGGTGGTCAAATTTTCACACCTCAGTTCCTTATTCTGCTGCAAATGTTATTTTTTCTTCTAGCACATTATCAGCCTTTCTCCAGATGTGTCAATCTGCTCTCCCTGTCCCTTAGCAAAATTAACTCACCCTTTTAAAGCCCTTTCCCACCAATGTCTTGCCTTTCTTTAGTTCTTCATCTCTTGTCTAGGCCCATATTAACAATTCGGTTAAGTGTAATGCTAAGTGGTTTCAGATTATACCCTCCTGACGTAAGAAAAAGACCCACTCAGCTACCGTGCACACAAAACCTTCCAGGACCATCTGTCTTTTTCCGCTCCCAGAAAGGACAAGGCAGGAAATAGAGATGTTGAACAGATCCAGAAATAGAGAAAGAAAATAACAGCAACTCAGCACACTGACTGCATGGTCCTGTGTGAAGTTCCTTGTAAAGCCTTTGGAAGCTGCTGAACAAGAGCAAGAAAGAAATTATGATTTAAATTTGCCCATTGCAAGAACCTAGTGTGTGCATTTTGCTGCCCAGATATTAGGGCAAAGCTGCCCTGCAGTTGCCCTCCACATTAATAAAAATTGCTTATATACAGCTTTAGTCGTTTGTCTGGAAACCTAACCTAAACTGTTTCTGCATTGGTTTGATACTTGTTTAATCTGTTTTTCAACGAGAAAATCCTCGTAATAATCTCAGCAACTGATAGTCCTTGATTCTGATAGTCCTTGATTCTTTCTTGTTATATTTGTGCTTGAAAGATGGATATCTGAAGGACTTCCACAATGAAAAGAACTTTTGCTGGTTCTGTGAAGCTACTGCATACACTTCCATTTCTGATATATAAATCTTGGACAAAAGTGTGTGGAAATATGTGATGATATTTTTTATGAGATCAAAAACTTTATTGGAAAAGGCCATTATCAAGGCTGTGAAGTCAAGCATTCCAAAATTAGGCAATAGTAGAATTAAGGTTGTCTTCCGCACCTTTGTTCAACTGTCTTTGTGTATGTGTCGTGATACAATCTTTAATTATATGATTAGATACTGTATTTTTCGCAGTACCTTGTCTCATTCAGTGCAGGGGACAAAAATATAGGTGAGTAAATGGATATCTATCCAATATTTTCTTCATCTTCAGTGGTCAGTGTGTGTTCTAATGCTTTATATAATACTTGGTTTATATCTAATACTTCCATCATTAGACATCATGCTTTACAGAATAGTAGTGAATAATTATCTAAATTTCTTCCATATATTAAATCTTCATTTTGGCATTTCCTTACAGCTGAGGGCTTTGCTTCACTGATGTTGTAGGTAACCAACTCCTAGGGCTGTCTTCTTAACAAGTAAACTACAAAGTCAGAAGTTTTGCTGAGACAATACCTGAAAACCATATGGAATTGAATCATAAGATTCACAATGATGAAGCTAACCACGTAACTGATAAACTACAATACCTTAATATGAGCAGTGTGGCCTAAGGAACGACCATTTTGCTATGGCAGTTTTACAGATACTTGCTGAGATAAAGACAATCTTGGGATACATTTTGTGCTCTTGGGCACAGAATCTTTCTTTCATTTTTTTTGCAACCTGTATCACCTCTAACAGTGTCTCCATCAAGCTTTCTTTTACTTGGTTCTCCCTCATTTCTGGGTTTTCTATCAGTCTTAATATCAACTTTCAAATTTTATAATTTCTTTCTTCACCCTTTTTATCTCACACCTTTCAACGCAAGTTTCTTTTTATATCCAGTCATAATTCCAGCCTCTAAAGTTTTGACTTCTTATGCCTAATATCCTTGTTAATCAAGATCCAGATGTCTCCAGATACTGATTCATAACATTTTATCGGTATGCCACATGTCCAGTTACTCACCAAGATTTCTCCCTCTAAGAAACCTCAGATTTCTTCCTCTAAGAAATCTCAAATGACTTTACTTGACTTTCTTGCCTTATCTATATTCTGTCTCCCCTCTGTCCTTCTATTCTCAACCACTGGGTTCTGTTCTTGTCTATTAATACAAATAATTCAGTCCCCCAACTTCAGTCTTAGTTATTGTCAGCCAATCGTTTTTATTACTTTATTTCAAAGTGTCTTCCAGTGCCCTGATTTCTGTGTTTCTGTCTACGTATTTAGCCAGTCTCAGTCACTCCCCCAGTCACATTTTCTGTCCTTATTTCCAATTCCTATCACATCAGACATCTTGTCCTAATTTTTGTAAATCTTGAGTATTTTTATGAGTTCATGGTTGTAGACTTAGAGAAGATTAGGGTTGGATGCTAATCATAGATAGGATACATTTTCCGGTGAATGGCTACTCTCAAATTAACTAATGATTTTTTAAAAATAGTTTTCAATATCCTCAAATGACAGAACATTTATTTCTTTTCTAGGGACATCAGTGTTCTTTGCAGCACGTTTAACTAAGATATATTCTCTTCAGTCTTCTCTTCGTTTATTTTCCTGATATTGACTGTGATGACCAGTGTAAAGTACATTTCTTCTATCTGTAGAGTCCTTTCAATAATTGCATCTTTCTCTCAGAGCTTCTATCTCCTATCTCTGCATTTCTGTCTGTTCCTTTCCATGTCCCCCTTAATCAAAAGCAATTCCTATTTGCATCCATAGCTGCCTAAAGACAAGGTCATCCATCTGTATAATGCCATGCAAAACAGTGGCCACAAGTTCTCTAAAGTACTAATTGATTAAACCTAAGAAAAGCACCTGATTCTTTATACATTTTACCAAGATTTTTCTTGCCTTTTTTTCCTCATTAAACCTCTTGGAACTGCTAAACGTCTCTCAATGTGTATCAACTTGTAAATTCTGCATTTTTATTCAATTGACACTTGCTCATCAGTTATTCTGGTTTTATCACCAGTTAGTAAGTACTATGGATTTGTTGTTACTCATTTATTATTGCATGGGACTTCTAGCAGAAAGGTGCTTGGGTTTAGTATAGAGCCAGAATTCTCAAATGAATGTATCAGGTCATTTGCAGAATGAAAATACATTTTCATTTTCCCGTGTGACATTGCTTCTTCTCTGTTGACCCATTTCAACACTTCCAGCTTCCCCTCTATTTTTGCTTTCTCATTTTCCTTCCACCTCTGTTTCACCTACTCCCTTGCCAAGCACTACTTCTGAATATCCCAAATATTTCTTAATATGTCACTTCCCTGACCTGCAAGGCAATGTGTGTGTGTGTGTGTATGATCTGGAGCTGTGTGGCTGCTGGTTGACCAGGGGGCTGGCTAGGAGGCACTTGCATTCTGAGGGATCAGTGACAAGCCAGGAGATATGCATTTTCTGCTGGACATCTTGTTGCTGCCTCTTGGCAGCTGGGCAAATCAAACAGTACATGATGCTTCTCAGCAGCTGAAGGGCCAAACAAATGGTTTTTCAAACTGCAAGAGACCCACGGCCCACCTGTTGTGCAGGCCTGCTATAAAGGTTGAACATTTCAGCAGGGAAAAGAAGTCAGGAGCTGGAAACAAAGCTGTCAGAAGCCTGGAAGGCAAAGGGATTTTTTTTTTCTAGATATGTTGAATAACTGCCCAAGGAAACATCTGCTACTTAGCTAGGCTGTTTATGGAAACAAACAGCTGACTATTCTAGACCCATAGAAATATAAAAAGGTTCTGTGAAGCAGCAATGACAAAACAGTGGACTGACTTCTTTGGAGATGAACATTTCTGTGATTTTTAGGCCACTTAGTCTGTTATTCCATTAGGCCAGATTAAAAATTAAAAAATTAAAAAATAAAAAAATAAAAAACAAGCGAACAAAGAACTTAATCATTTCCACTTAATTTGTCAATAAAAATTCTTTTATTCAGCTTAGGAGTCAACAAGCACTTTGAAGGTCTGCCAGTGTGAAAATGTGACTTTCAGCAATCTGACAGATAGATTTTGTATTTTTCTTTTTAGGTGATTTTCAGGTTTCTTCCTTAAGTTTTCCATTTTTAAGATTTCTAAAGATCAGTAAGACTACTTGTTTCAGTCCCTACAGTTTTGGTTAACTGCAGGCATAAGACAGGACTGCCTATGTAATGTGACTTCTCTCCTTTGGGTTATTCTAGCACCTCTCTAAGTAAGAGTAGTGATTTGAGGTACCAGAAACATGTGGGAAAGACAACAGAATGGAGCAAAGCCATTGTAGTGACCCACTGGGGAGTGATATCTGCTGGTTTGTTATTGATCCTTCTCTGCATGTCAGAGTTTGTCGAACAAATTGATGCGTTGGTGAAAACGTATGCACATGCACTGTTCAATTATGGAAGCTGAAGGGTAGTGTGTTTTCTGCATTGCTCTTCTCTTTTGTCTTTCTTATGCTCAAAAGAAAATTTATTTTCAGACCTAGTGATGGTGTTAAGGATGAGACACTGTTAGAATATTAGTGTCTAACCCTCAGTGACATTTAGTGGAGCTGCCTTACTAACTCGCTTTGGTTAGTCTACCTGATTCTATTTTAGTTTTGTTCAGTCTTCATAAAATATTTGCTGGTTCAACACTCTTCTTATTTGCAGTAACACATAATGCTTCATTTTCCTTCTGATTAGTGCCTTAAACTTCAGCTGCCTTTTGACTTGCCTGTGTAACACCTTGTATTAATGTCAGGGTCATGCACTTATTATTCATGTGAACAGTGCTATTCACTTCAATGAAATTATATACATAATAATAAATAACAACATTAATCTGTGTGCACCACCTTGAATTTCATTACTGTTGCAGAAGATATATCTCTGAAAATAGGTTCTCTTAATTTTTATACATTTTAGAAAGAGCTTGGTTCTCTCTACGCACACTAATTTAAATATTTTATTTTATTTCTCCTAAGCCTTGCTAGCTTTACCAGTTCACAAGTTTTAAAGACACTTGTTTTACTGATTTTTTTTGGCTTGACAGACTATCCAATATAGTTTAGCTTTCAAACCTAGATTCTATCGCAGACATTTAAAACATCTCTTGCTAGTTCATCTGTCTTTTACTGTTGATACTGGAATATTCAATGAGGAAACAGACGTTAAAGATTTATTTTGCTTCATATTTCATTGACCATGGATAAATACTGAAATTATCTTAAAATGCATGGAAACCAAACAGCAATAAGTATGTTCCCTATCCCCATACCCAGGAGTCAGCACTTTGGCAGGTTTTCAACCCAAGCTAATCAATTAAAGACAACATTGATTAACTTAAACAGAAGGTGGTATTGATTGCAGGCAGTAACCTATAAATAGACGATTGTTTCATAGTGTTCATAGGTCATTGTTAGCTACACCTTTAAACTTCAAAGTACATAATCCTGTTATCTATCACCCAAAAAGCAAAGGAAGGGCACAGAGCGAATATACAGGTACATATGTGCTGCAAAGTACCCTTATTCAACTCTCTCATTCAACACTTTTATATAAAATTTTTCTAATTTTATTTGAAATTGCTATCTGTTGCAATTTGCATCTCATTTTATAGCTGTATATATATGAAGTTGATGGAAATCAAATATGTTCCTGACTTTTCTACTGAGATGAATGATTAATCAATCGGATTTCCTTCCAAAATCGTACTTTAGTTCACTTCTAAAGGAACTATATGTAAAATTAATGACTAAGCATGAACAGTCAAGTGGGAAAATTCAGGACAATAAGAATATTAAAAAAACCCCACACTGTGCTCCAAAGAGGTTATTAAGACTTTATATGAAATTGTTTTGACTTTCATTTTCATTCATCCTACATATCCATCTTATTCAAAGAGGGAAAGATAAAATGGATGAATTCTTACCTAATAGACTTCTGAGGTCGCTCCAGTTGTCTTGCTACCTGGGAAGGATGGGCACTGCAAGCCACCATCCTAGGTATTTTTGTTTCCCATTAATACTCTGTTCCCTTTGTCTTCTCCCTCCAAAGATAACTGAAACCTGAACAGGCAGGTAGAACATACATTTCTAGCATAATCTCATTGGCTAAAAAATAAATAACATTTTCCCTTTTAGAGAAAGAATTAAAAGGCCTGATTTTTTTATAAACCAGGGTGAAAAATTGATTAAAACAACGTCATTTCAGTGAAACGGTGTTTCTATAGCCTACCATGAAATAGGTGTAAATAAAGTGGATTTCTAGTTCATTCATAGCTGAACTATAATCCTGAGCATTTTGAGGCTGGTTGAGAAGCTAGATCTGCTGGCTGTAAGCTGTTTATCAGTATTTGCCTCTACAGTGTGTAGAGAGCTGTCTCTTTTTCTCTTTCTTATGTTTTTTTCCCCTCAGCCACATTTACTATATCTTAGACAAGTGCTGGAAAGCAGCATCGCATCATGTTAAGATCTGTCATAAAGAGGATTGTTTCTTGGCATTAGTTTTTTAAACTCTATAAGGATTTTAAAATTCCTGATGTTTGTGTATTATACCCACAGAAAGGAATTTCATCTTTCAATATTAGTGTTACATTCTTCTGTTAAATCCTTAAGACCTCACCATCAACAGTTGTCAAAATATTTAATGATTTGAGACTTTTCTAGTAGATGCCCTTCCCTTGTGACTTGTGTGAAGCATGAGGGGGACAACTCTTACACCAAAATAACTGTAATCTTTTTCAATTCTTCTAAAAGTACTGTGCTTTGGAGAACTAGTAATGTAGACTAGTAGCCAGTAAGTTACTTTATCTCTTTAGCACACATAGGAGGAAATCTATTAGACAGGGACATCCATGTGTCCTTCCTGAAAGGTGCTACAACTTGAGTAGGTAAAAAAAACCATCCAATCCAGATTAGATTTCAAGTCTTGAATTTCAAGTTCAGTGAGACTTAAACCATTAAATATGAATGGTGGCCATCCTGTTCAGTGGCCTTTTTTGACTATCAGCCACCATCTGCATCAAAGAAGAAAAAATTTCTAAGCAAGCCATGTGAGCTAATCTACCAAGGAAGGTCATAATCAATTTCCTATCTTATCCCTGCATGTCTGAAACTCTGAAATGAGGTTTTCAGGGAGAAGTCAAGATATTCTTATCTTAACCTTAGTTCTCACACTATTTAAAAAGCTATTTGGTTGTCCACAAGTAGATAACTTGTGCTATTTGGGATGCTCCAGTGCATCTGAGACATCTGCATCATGCCTCTAGAAGATCCAGGCCTTTCTGGAGCAGCAGCTGGAATCCTTACAGGATGTGGAAGGCTGACTCAAATCATACCAGATGTTGAACCCACCCCTTTTGCTTATTTAGAATGCCTTTGAACATACGACGTTCTATACTTGGCTTATATATTAAATGGAAATTCATAGTTTATTATATATGTTGAATAAAAAGATATTTATTGCTGTTTTAATTCTAAAGGGAAGGCCTATGCCACTCTTACCATTTTTACACACAAGCATTCATGAGATAATTTCTCTAGATCATGGTCTCCTGTTATTTGCGCACTAGCTTGTGTTTAACATGGCATTTGACTGAGATAGGAAAAAATGAGATAGAGAGAAAAAGTTGTGGGTGTTCTTTTAATTATTTTTAAAGAAGCCCAAACTGACTGACTTTCAAAAGGATCTGATAATATTTACCATGTGTGACTCAAAAGCAGCTCTTCGGCCAAATAGATAAATGGTCCTGGATATGGCAGCCCTGAACTTTGCTAATGTGTAATAGCATATTCTAGTACTTTCTCTGTTCTTTGGAACATCTTTGACTTCTACCTGTACATTCAATATTAAAATCTTTTCATAGCTGCCTCCTTTTTCTTTTTGTTTTGAAACAAATAATTCATTTTGTCTGTGAAGCTTGCAAGAGTAATCATATTAAAAAAATAGCTAAAAAAGCAAACCTGGTCTTTAGCAGACATTCGACAGAATTTATTTATTAATAGTGTGTAATTCTTTTCAATTGCTAGTGTAAATAAGTATATTGAAACAAAACAAAATTAGGCATCATGCTGAAAGAAAACGTGTTCGTGCATAATAGTTCTGAGAAACTGTTTAAGGACAGATTATTCATGAGAAGACACTAATTTTGTAAATCTACAAAAATTAGCTAGTCCAAAATTAGTTTGTTAAATTTTGGTTATTTATTTTCAGAGGAAACTTAATCTATTATAATGTTTCTGCATGAATATAAGTTTTAGTAAATAGATACTTATTTTTTTATTTGTGCTACTGATTCCAATTTGCAGCCTTGTGGCTGTCTCAGATAAATTGTTTTGAGCTATGCCAGGAGTAACTGGAAATCTACTAGAAATTTTCTCGTAGTATCTGAACAACTTTGCAGTCTTTAATGGATTTAGTCTTCACATCAGGAAATACTCCTGTGATGCAGAACAAAGCAATTATCTTTATATCATAGAGGGGCTAAGGAGCTTGATCATGGGTATATCAGAAATCTGTGGTATATCAGAGCGTGAGCCTAAATCTTGCAAGAACTAAAGATTTTATTCTGCCCTTCATGTTTTGCCCTCCCTTTTATATGTTCTTTCATGCTTTCTCATTGTACAGACATATGGAAAACTAGATGGAATTTACCGACATGAATATCAGTGACAGGATTTATGTCCCAAAACTCCATGCTAACAGAATACATGGAGCACGTCATCTGTGCTTGCTCTGCACTTGCTCAGACTGATGGCTAACCTCTGTGAATATCAGGGTGATGATGAACTGCACCTGGTCTCAGTCTTTTCAAGTCTTTTCTTTGTTAGACAAAGCTTTGAAAATATAACATATGCTGCCTAGCATTATTTGATTATTACTTGATTTTATATGAATGCTACTCACATATCAAGTTGACCGTCTGTATTCATCTTTTGTAAAAAAGACTTGACATAAATTCTAGATTCTGGTACTTCTACATAAATATAACCAGTTTGGTTAAAACACTTTGCATAAAGACATTTCAAACGTTTGAAGCTACATTAGTAGAGAATGGATTATTTAATTAGTGTAGGTTCTACCAGCTTCCTAACCCAAAATTATACTGAACTTTTTTTCCTTCAGCTTTCTTGTGTACACACAGGCTCAATACCTGCTATACTTTTATTCATAGAAGTGAAGATAAACCAGTATGAGCTTTCTGTGCTTCAGGAGCTGAAAGCATGTATGCATTACTACCCTGCCCTTTTAATGTTTCAGTCAAAAACACGAAGAAGATGCAACATTTAATTAAACCTGAGCCATCAAATGCAAATCTGTCCACAAGTGTGTTATGACAACAGCAATGTTTTATGTGAAAAAGTATGTTAACATGTTTCTTCTAAGAGGTGAACTGATCTCTTGCCAGCAACGGGGCAATAGTATTCATTAAATCTTTTGATGTGATCATCCCTAACTATGTCCCTACAATAGTATTGAAATTACTGTCCCATTCATGACCAGGTAAGCAAAAGTTATTGAAAGAATGTAACCAAATGATGTCACTTCCCTTAAAACTTTACACAAATATTATGGGGAGATGATGACTAAGAGATGTTAGTAACTGTGCTGGTAAATGCCTTTGATTTATATGGGAAGTTATATATGTCCACAAACCTGTATTCTGATCACATTATGGATTCAGGCAGCATTCTTGATCTCAGGTCTTTCTGTCAGTCTCACCTGTAAATCCAGGCTTCAGACCTGAAGGGTTGTAATGAGTTCATCTTGTAAGAGATGCATGAGGGTCTTCTTAACTGTGGACAACACTGTGAGGATGCTTATTTGGAAGCATCACTCCAATTTGAAGCATTTTGATAAGGAGTAATGCACAAGGTGAAGGGTAAGGCAAAACCTTTCAAGTACTGTGTTTCTACTTGTTAAAAGGGAAGAGCCAGTGAAGGAATTAGAAGAGAATGACAATTCAAAGAAGCAGACTAGGAAAATATTTTTGCCATACAAATTTGTTTATACAACTGAGACAGAAACTTTAGTAGGTGAGATATGAGAAGAAACATCATGTGAATTTATAGCTAGAAAGAGAGATAGGAGAATGAGGGGCAGAGACTTTTTATGAGAATAAATTTAGACACTGTGTTGTAATGAAGAGTCAGAAGTTACAAACAAACAGGATACCTTGATTTTGAACTTTACTGACAGACAAGATTAAAAGAGTAGTTCATAGTGACTAAGAGTAGTAGTAGTGGGGAAGATGAGGAAGAATCTGAAGGGGTGAATGATTAACAGCTCTGTTTTCTCAAACTAAGATTGTCAGAGCAGCGACACGTTCACACAGAGGATCAGAAAAGCAGACTCAGGTTTTATGTCAGACAGAAGGGAACAGACCTGGAGTACAAAGGGCTGTGTCAATTGTCAACACAGATATGATGACTGAATTTCAGTTTATGGATTAGACTGCTCAGATACAAAGTATGGAGAGAGAGCCAATGCAAGGAAGATCACAGCCCTCAGAAATTAAAACAGAAAGTTGAGGAAGAAGCAAAAAATATCAAACTGAGAAAGAAGTTAGCAATATGGAGGGAGAATAAGAAGATCCCAACAAAGAAAAGTGTTTGAATGCCAAAAGATTTTAAAGAAATGCTAGTCTATAATCTACCAGATATGGTATGAAGTGTTAGTTCTAATATTGTTTATATAGAAGTCATTAACGTAGACACATTTAATAAAAGTTTTAAAAAATCAGCTGACTAGCAACAGAATTGATGGTCAAGGAAGAAGGCACTTCCCAGCACTTTGCAAGAATCGTGTTCATTCATCCATGTATTTGACACATTCTTAGCAAATTAGGAACATGGACGTATTATATCCATGTTGTTAAGCAATAGGTAGCTATAGGAAAGTTTCATAGATTTTAACTTTTTCTTTTTTCAGTAATATCCCTAAAGACGTTAGCATTTTTATAACGAATTATTACTGTGTTAGTTCTAGAAATTCTATTGGGTAATTTTGCTAAACCTCTGTGGTAGTTGCACTTAAGGATTTTGTTAATAGTGGTAATCAGCTTTCAAAAAATGTTAATGCATGGCCACATTTTCTCTCCTTGTATTTAAAGAGAAAAATCTCTATTTCTGTTGGATGCTATAGATTTGCCACCTAACTGAAATAAGAAATAAATGATATCAAGTCATTGCTCTTTAATATCTGATTCCAGATAAAAGGTGTGTAGACAGCAAAACTTTCGAAGGGAGCTGCCTTCAGTTGGAACTTGGTAAACCCGCAGGGTAGGGAGAAGTTAATATTTTAAAGGGGCCACATAGTGTTCCATTACCTTTAATCCTGCAACAAGCTAAGAAATATAGAGTGTAAGAGAGTAGATATTCTTAACAGCCTCCTAGCAGCCTGTTTTTGTAAAGAGTGCCAGCTAGTGATTTTCACTGCTTGTAGAAAACCGGCTTTGTACTGGTGTAAGCATTGAGGAGAGCAAGTGAAAATCGACCTCTATGTACTTTGTGAAATGCATATATGTATATTCATGTTATGGAAAAAGAAAATTATGTTATCGGATTTGGAGAGGATATCGTAACTCTTTTGCTAAAGCAATCTTTTTACTAAAGGAGCTTAAGCTGCAGAAAAAACCACATTATAGCTTGGGTATTGCATGTAATAAAATGTGATTTAAATGAAAGATATTGAAATAAAAGTTTCAATTTAGGAACCTGAGTGTATTGTTGTGAAAAGCCTAGTCAGTTATGTTTATAGCTTCATCTTTTCACAGGATGAAGTGTAGGGATTTCTCATGCTTTATGCAAGTGCAGTAGGTTTTAGATAACAGGATCAGGTCCACAGTTTGCCTTTCTTAAAACCTACAATAAAAAATGAAAATAAATGCCACCACCATACAAACTACAAAGGTGAAAAAAATGCTGTATCTTGCATTTTCCTACCTCCTGTGGCTAGGGACAGAATGCAGACATGCCACAATAATGTTTTTTATTTCTACTGTTCAAACCATATTAATGAGAACATCATTTTGGAGAACTAATTATTTCTATTTGTCTTGTGTCACACTTTCTAATTCCCCTATATTAGCACAGCCAAAGCAAATTAATTGCTTTTCCAGCAGTTGAACCTTGTCCAAGAATGAGCTCACATTCCCTTCCAGTTTTGCAGTTTCTAGCAGTGCATTGTGTCAAAAATTTCTCTTGATACTAAACATAGCCCAGAGAATATCTTTACAGATTTCTGTTGCTGCTCACTTGATGAAATTTATAAGTTTAAGTGACCCACTAGGAAAGATAAAGTTCTTAGCTGCAAGATTATACATCAAAACAGTTAAAGTGAAATTAAAATTAAATGAATGAATCTCACTGAAGCAAAAAAAGCAGTAATTAATGGTTCCCTTAATTGTCTTCATAAAATATTTGCATGGGTCTAATTTGCATAATTTGCATGTATTAATTAATCTTTCAAAGGAATTTTGTGCTGAGAGAAGCCAAAAAATCTCTTTGTTTTATTTAACATCTAATGAAATATTTATCTTCGTTAATGAACTTCTCATCTTCATTAAAATAAAAATTGCACAAGTTTGTATGTTTTAAATGTTTTTATAATTGAAGTATACAAAAAAAAATCTCTTCAGACCTACAGTATCTGAAAAACAAACACATTATTGCACATTCTGTGTCATTTTGACTACAGCAACATTTAAATTTGGAGAAACCCTACTCCCTCTACCAAAAGTTTTCAAGGGCTTTAAAATTGTTTCAATTTTATCTTAACTGATGATAATTTTTGGTTTTTATATTTTGCAAATAGGGATGACAAGGTAAACATTTTGGTGTTTTTTATTATTGCCAACCTGTGATACCTCAGAGCTTTTATAGAACTGATATTATCCGTAGAAAAAGAGACTAGCATCATAGGTTGGCATTTAAAATACTGCAGGAGTTTGTACATGATATGGGGTTAGTTTATACCCTACAAGACTAACAGTTGAAGGAAAAAGAAAGAGTTTGTGAGTTACTGCCTGGCATTTAAGGATTGAACCTGGAGTAAGACTGATGAATGTAAGTTACAAAGGATGGTCCTGGCTGCAGTGATCAGCAGCTTTGAGACAGACATGCAGAATGAGAATATGCAGTGGGAAAAAAAAGAGCAAAAATCATCAATATTGAAGTTTTGTGCAAAATTTGAATATAGAACTGCGAGGAGATTAGAGGAAATTAAGAGCTCTTTCTGTAAAACAAACAGGTATAAGACAATGATTGGGTGTTTTGGGACAAAGGTGAAGGCTATTACTGAAAACAAGGACCACCTAAAATCCCAAAGTAATCTATCAGCTACTTAATATTGCTGGAAATAGTGTCTGTGGGCAAAGAAGAGAAATTATGGTTAAAATAGTGTCTATACAGAATGTTAACACTGTGCGTAGTAAGACAGGTGAAAAGGAGTTTTGTTTACTTCAAGGATGAGTACAATATTTTTGGAATAATGAAAATATACTTGAAATAAGGAAATTATTCGAGATTTAGAATAAAAGAAATTATATTTGCACAGTGAAACAGCACGATGCGATTTTTACTCATTTTCAATGTGCCTGCATTTGCTTAAATCCTTGAACAAGGAGTTTATAAACACATTAATATGTTTGCATTCATTTTAGACATGCAATACTGGAGAAAGCCAGGCCTGCAGAGACCGAAAAGTAGGTGCTCTTTAAGAGTGCTTTAGAATTTAATCAACAGGATGTTTAAGCTATCAAGATTGTATACAGAGTCATATATTTTTTACTACATTATCCTATAGTTTTTTCAACTGATAAGATATAGTGAGACTTTGCTGATACCGTAATGGCAGTATAGAAATTGCTGTGTGTTATGAAGGTGTGGAATAGCTGCTGAGGCAATGTAATTATCTATAAAATACCCAAACAATATCAGTGGGAGGGATATGTTCCACTTCACACATTTGTGGGGTAGATGTCTTTATCTGAGCTATTTGGCTGGACTCCTATTAAAGTCAATGAAGAGTAATAGACACATCTCTCCCTTTGAAGAAAATGAATCACAACTTCTAAGTTTCTTCATTGATTATGAAGGGAGTCTGCTAAACCAGCTCAAATGCAGCTATGTACAGTGCAGGTGTCCGAAGTTAATGTGATGAATTTCATATGTTGTGTATTTTCCTTTTTGCTTGCCTCAGAATTCCAGCATCACTTGTGACAGCAATCACACGACGAGCAGCTGCATTTCAGTCACTTGTAACTACTGATGTTAGAAATGAGTAATTTTGCATCGGTTCTGGAAAAATATCCAAGCTTGACAATTCCTTTTCTGTTTCATATAATTCTGACCTGTTTTGAAAGTTGCATAAAGCACAACTCTCAGACGTAGAAAAGAGAACTTGAATTCTGCATTAGTATTGAAGCTTTACAGCATTTGTTTCGTTTCGACGCTACCACACAAGGCACACGGCGTGAAACAAGAGTCAGAGAAACATTCTGAAAACTCTGAAATAGGAACACAAGCAGCCATGAATTGAGAGACAGAAAAGGAGATAGATAAAGTACGAAGCAAAAGAGGTAGATGAAGTATCACAGAACTCTAGAAGGGAAAATAGTATCATATTACTCATACAGTTGCATTATATTACTGTAACCTTATTACTGCATTGTTACTGATTTCTAATGGACAACTAGTAAATGTTTTGCCTTTTAAATGTAGTTATGCTTGCAAACAAGACATGGGCTGAAATTAACTTGATGTAGCATAGAAGTCTTCAATGCAGACATCTACATCTGTGCTTGTCATCCTTGACCCTCACTGGAGGGAGTGGAAAGAAACGTCTGTTCATCCCATTATAAATAATAATTAGAGTACCCCAGTATAGACTACTACAAACAAATTTAGTAAGCTCAGTCATGTTCCAGAAAAGCTGAATTCAGTTTTTGGAGGTGAGAAAGTAATTTCTTTGGTGGTTGTTGTTTGTCATGTATGGAATTTTTTTCCCATACAATAAATCCATTTTATAGCAAGGGTTGTAATTATACTCCAAGATTGTCTAATTGCAAAGAATTGATGTAGCATTTGACACAGTCACAAGAAGTATATGCTAAGGAGTCACTGTTTTGACCATTTTACATTTTTCAGCAAAGAATTGAGTGGATAATATCGATTTCAGAATTAAAATGGTACCATTTGTTGGGGTGGCTTATATGCTTTACATCTGCTGTTTTGCTCTTTAATGGCAAAGGAATAACTCATTTTGCGTGCTTCAGGGCATTTTTAAACAATGTCTTAAGCCAAAACCAAGTTTTTATGCATAAAGAAAGAAATAATATCTACTGATTTCTTGATGGCAGCACCGATGCTTTGGTGTCACACAAGGGTGTTGTGAAACTTAATTAATATTTGTAAAGTATTCTGGATCTTGGATGAAAGGCACAGTAGAAGTTCAGTTATGTTATTAACTTCTGCTTTTATATTTTCTTTGGTGATGGATCAGAGTCCTAAGCATTAAAAAGTGGCAAAGAGAGGTGATGCAAGATACAGCAATTTACAACTATCAGCTAATTATAGTTAGTTTCAAATCTTGTACAGAGAAATAGCTGGAGAAATACTTTCTGGGATTTAGCAAACTAATACTTGATAGCCTAAATTTTGTGTAAATGTACCTTACCTGAATCATCATATGAGAAAAATTTAACAGACTGACTTACCTTAATTATTCTGCATTCGATCAGAAGTTATATATTACTGAGTGACAGCATTTTGGTGAAGTACAGGACAGTCTCTCTAAAATAACTGAGGGGTCAGAAATCCTGTTAAGGAGAGTGAGCATTCAACATTCACTTAAAATGTTCAAGAGGCAAAAAAGCAGTTAGATTTAAAATGTAAATAAAACTGTACAGTGAGATTTTATCAGGCAGGCAGCCCTTTGTGCAGTGTTAAGAGTTAAGAAGGCAATCATCTTCCTAAAATATCACTCCAACTTAATTGCTCTATTTTGTCAGTTGAAGAAAAAGAAAAAAAGAAAATATAATCTTGCCATCAATAAAGCTATATTAACTAGCTGAGGGTCTGATGGTTTAATTTAGAAGTGGCCAAATATTGTAGGTTTTGTCCTTTCCCTCTGTGGCAGTAATATTAAAAAAGAGGCATTTTTGTGTCCTTGAGAAATAGGAAATATTTATAATACTTTATTTTAGGATAAACAAATTTTTAATATGTCGGTAATACTCATATAAATTTCATATTGTAAACTAGAAAAGCAAGCAATTGCTATGTTAAAACTACTTTAATTATAAAAATAGTGTTTTCTCACAGTGGTCATTTTTTATATTGATATGATTAAGAACAAAATAAAACAATTTAGCCTTTGTGTAATTCAAGCATTTGGCTTTCCCATGGATTTGATGTGGAATTTGACCCATCTCTATTAGTATCTCAAGTTCCTATGAAATTTAAAAAAAAAAAAAATCAGCTAAGAAAAGGAAGTATAAAGGAAGTGAAACTAAAATTAACACATTTGGAAGGACTACTTAGCCAGCATCACGTTCTAGCTAAGCTAAAATTTGCTGTCAGCATATATCTATAATAAGTATTCTTCCAGTGAACTGCCAGCTGGCTTGTAAAGAGGAAAATATATTCTATAGAATAGACTGCTAGCTTTAAAAAGAAATATTTTGCTTTTGCTCATTGTAGGGTTCCGTAACACCTGAAGGACATCCTGGGAGACAGCAGCATATATAACGATAATGTGATGTCATTTTGTTTTTCCTAGTTGAGAAACACAAAGTATGTACCAGTAATGGTAAAAACATTTTTTCTATTATATTCTTGTCAGCCTTATTTTTTAAAAGTGATGCAGCCTCTAATAGCTTAGGAAAAGCAGCAATAGCATAATAGTGTGTTTTGTCATGGATGTTAGAAAGGATGGATCACAACGTGCTACAGCTGGCCTTGGAAACAAAGTGTTATGAAGGCAGGACCAAAAAATTTACAGTGCTGTTTTATGTGCATGAAATTAGAATATGGATTGTTGAAAATATACAATGCTGTATTAGATAATTCACGTTTTGACTTGTTTATTTAGTCTCTGTGTTGATTCTGCAGATTTTGCCTGTGACAAACTATCAGTGCAACCATTGCATTAAAAGACATGTATTTTTCATGATATTGTTTCATGCTGCAATATGCTGGCTACTGCTCCTTTCAAGTAATCAAGCTATATTGAATACAAACATAAAATAAAAAGGAGGAATAATTTGCTTTCATTTTTAGCTTTATACTCTGACTCAAAGATATACACTCTTAGCCATTGGAGAGAGAACAGTATCTTTGCACATTGATGAATTGGACATAAAAGACTGTGGTTGGATCAGACTCCTTGGCTTCGCTTGGAAATACTGGAAGCATCATAAAAGTAGTACACTGACTGGAGGATCAGTTCCATTTTCAACCTTGCCATCAAGTTTGCTATGACAATCACAGTCACTTTCACTGCAGTAACTATGCCATCCGATGCAATCTGGTTCCCAAAGCTAAAGTATTGAAAGGCTAAAACACTATTAAAACATACAAATATCAGTTTTATTCCAGTTCCAAATGGGCAATGGTTCCGGAGCTTGATCTTAAACATTCAGTGCACAGAAGAATCCTCATTTTATAAGGTTTCTCTCTATGTTTTTCTTGTATTCTTGCAAAACCGTTGATTCCTTAAATTTTCCAGCTAAAATTAACTTTATAGCCAAATGTATTTTACCAGGCCAGATATTCAATAAATATATTCAGGATATACTCAGTTCTTGCCTCTTTTTCTACTGAAGTAGCATAGCGTTAGGGATAGTACTAGATGGGCTCTAAAATTGCATTTTCAGGCTCTCATGTCACAAATATATTTGTAAAGACTATTTATTCTGTGATAAGCAAATCAATTAATTTTATTTGCATATTGTGGACTCTATTCCTTGTCTTATACTAGTAGCCTATTCTGAAATTATTCCAGTCTAAGTTCACCTTGAGCATGGGTAACCAGCATCTTAAACACTGTTCCAGGGAATGTCCTGCAAGTGACTTGCACAATGCCACTGGTGTGTTGCTATTGACAAGAAACACTGTAAGGGGAGAGCTGGGGGAGATGGGGAGAGGGAGGGAGATGGGGGGAAAGAGTAAAAGCAACCAGCAAGTAACATTTTTCATTCCCTCTGTCTTGAGAAAATCACACTTTGAAGCAAGAAAATTTTACACTTCAGATATTTTGCACAGCCCATTGCTTCTGACTCCAAGGTAGTCACTTGATCCCGAAGTCACCGGTTAAGACTGTTCTGTGGTTTAATTTAGCCATTCTTTTTTCTCTTGCTTACCTTTTGATGATGAACCATGGTGTTAAGTTCTCTCTGGGAAAGCATGCTGCTTCCATATGGTCTGGGATTTCTGTAGTGGGGTGCATCCAGGACACAGTCTGTCATGACATGCTGTTTTTTCTGAGGAATCTCTACTGGCAGAGACACAGAGTGGTGCCAAATTCAAACCACCTGGCCCTAAGGCTAATTGAGTTTTTCCTGGGAGGGTAGAATAATCATTTTGAAGTACCCATCTGAAATTATGTTACCACTGAGAGGGAATGGGGAAGATTGGCTTGTCACTTCAGTACTTAAATGCATCTGTGAAGATGTATTCAAGATGGAAGTTTACAATTAGTTAGGGGAACTAGTACAAACTCTGAACTGAAAAGCTACCTACCTGAGTTAGCATTAGCACTTGTCACAGAAGCAGAGTTCCCTCATAATCTAAAATGCTGGTAGTTTTCATTCTGGGTGAGAGCAAAAGCCTTTTGCTTCAGTACTGCTTCATAGCTAACTACTGGGTTAGACCCCATATACATATTTCAACTTGAAGTCTTCCTCGGATTTAACATGAGCTGATTTTATTTTCAGTTTTGTAGTTGTGCCACTCATGCTAAGCCCTGGGAGCTTCATTAAGATCTATGTCTGTTTCTGTGTGCTGGAAGGGTTATGTATGACTTCATAGCTCATTTCCTAGGACATTACTTCTGGTTTGGTTTCTGGTTTGGTTTCTGTTGCCTTGACTCTTGTTCTCGAGCTGAATGGCACTGCTTGGTGTCATTGTCTTCCATAAACTTGTTTTCATACAAAACACCTAAAAGCAGCAAGGTTATGTTGCGTATGTTTTGACATCCCATAAGCTTACTGCTGTGCAATCTATTTTACAGCCTCATTCCTTCCTCTTCTGCGTGTGACTGTTTCTTCATGTTTTGCATTGCGTGGTTACTCTGTTTTAGCACACAGATGAGAACAAGGGTGGTTGTGTATTAAAGTGGGGTGCTAATGTGATGCTGATATTAAAAAAGGATTCCATGTGTTCTAGAATTGTGTATGCAGACTAATATAACTTTCTTTAAGTGGCCTCTATTTTCCAATAAACTTTGCAGCAGTTCAAATGGCATCTCAGTTATATACTCTTGTATTAATCATGGTGTTTAATCTGAAAACAACAAAACACTAGTCTGCCTTTTAGTTAGTTGGGTAACATGAAATTCAAATTGCTTGTTTAGAAAAGATGTGGCTGGGAGAGAAAAGTGAGGTAGGTTTGTGATTGTGTGAATGAGAAGAGGTGCTCTGCATTGGAGTGCGTATTAGATCTAAGTCTTTTCCTGTGTTTTGAAAAGTAGTGGAGGTAAAGCTCTAGAAAAGATAATACCTTAGAAAAGCTCATCTTCATAAATTATTTGTATCTCCTGAAAGAAATTAACATCATATTGACGTGTTAATGGAGAGTACTAACTATGGCCACAACTATTCCTAGCAAAAAAATCATGACCCATGTTACTTTTTCAGAATTGTATAAAAGATCTTCATTATTCATATTTCATTATGAGATCTATAGTGGTATACACCTGTATCCTGCCTATTGTATCAGCTTCTAGTTAAATGATGGAAAGGATTTGTGTGTGTTTCTGTTCTGCATGTATATGGAGGGTAGTTTTAAAGAAATACCAACTTAAATGTACTTTTGCATAGATGTTTTCTGTAATTCAGCTCAGAAGCAAAAACTGCTGAAAGCTCCAATAAACACTGATCTACTGTATTTTGTTCCAATTTCATTTTATGACCACTTTTTCTCTCCAGAAAAGGAAAGTAATTATTTTTTAAGCCTATTTGAAGCTTAACTGTATGATTGATATCTTGTATGTAAGATTACTTTGATGATGATGTTTAGTGTAAAAAAGTGATCATTTAGGCAAGGCACTAAAAAAGGAAGCAAAATGGAGAGAAGTGAAAGAAGACTAATCAGACTAAAGGGATGAGTAGTAAATTCTTTTTCCATCTAGACTTTACAAAAAAACCCCAAAACCAGACAAAGGAAAAGAAGGTGCCGGGTGGAAACCACATTCCAATATTCAACTTTTTCAATTTTATGCTATCAGATCCAAGGTGTCTTGCTGATACTAAAAAAAAAGTTCTTTATTATTCTGGAAATACAGTATCAAATAAAGCACACCTTTTTGTAGAACTTAAAACAGTTTTATGCAGGAGAGATTGTTCAGCACCAAAATTACCCACACTGTGATACAAACAGCACTGAACACAATGAGATCTGGAAGCTCACAAGCTGATTGTATTTAGCTGTGACTTCATCCTTTAATAACTTTTCCACAATTCTTCAGTTGAAAGGGTTTTGTTCTGTTTTGTGTCTCTGTTGTTTATCATTATTAATTTTTTTTTTTTTTTTACCAACATGAGGTGACACAGTACAATGCCTTAGTGACTCAGGTTCAGTGCTTATAAGTAATCAGTTCTGTTGTCTTTTTTTGGATATGGCTTCTTCTGTTTATACAAATAGATTTTTTTTAAAAAATCACACTGTCTTTTCTTGTTGCTTCACGAACTTAGCAACCCTTTTTCTATTTCTTTCAAACAATTTCTCACCTTACTACTTCAGTTTTTCCAGTCCTCAAAATGGCCAGTTTTATGCATTCTATATGATCTTTAAATAATAGAAGGTGACATAGTCAGGTACTTGCCTGCTTTGTTAGTTTACTAAAGACCAGATTGCTGACCTTTAGCTTACTCCCACAGTAATGTGGGAGTAATGGAAATATATATTAATGATTAAAACACATAGTAAAATTACTTAGAGAAGATAGGTCAATATTTGAAAATAACTGTGGAAAAGGTGTTTAGATGCTCCTTTTTACACATCCATGATTTAATTTTATGTCTTAAATTAGAATTAAAATCTCCTACATATAAATTGCTATTTTAAAAAGAAACACATAGACATCTCAGTTTCCTGAATATTTGCACTGAGTATTAACACAAATATATTTGTACATGAATGTTAAGCAGAGAAATGAAAGGTGTATGATTAATAACAATATGCAAATTTGAAACTAATTTATTGGTGTTACACAAAGGGCAAACTGGGATAGTGTTTGGCCAAATATGTTTACATACTTCATATTTGCATGCGTTTAATGAACATGCAGTGTGAAACCACCCGTCTTTGCATAAAAACTGGATGAGCACTTTTTTTAAAGAACAAATTGCTTGACTTTCAAAGCCTCAATGGTTGAGCCAGCTTTCCTGCATCTCCTGTACTCTGCTCTCACTCTGCCAGGGAAGATGGCAGTGGATCCATCCATGTTCCCCAATACATGATCTACTTGTGATGCCAGTAACAATATCAGCTCAGTATATACCCCTCTGTCCCTCCTTTTCAGTGCTGAGTTGTAAAACCTCAGTGTTCTAATTAACCTGAGACACTGGGAGGAATTATTTCCCCTCACAACATACTGTTTTGCACTTTATTAGGAATATTATGAAAAGTTATGTTCAATTGATTCCATGACTGAATTTTACAAATGCTGGACTTTTTGTCTCACACTCTGCAGACTGAAAAAGACTCAAGTTCATCATAAATGATTTTCCCATGATTAAAAAATTAGACTCCCATTTTTATCTTCCATCTTCAGTGGAAAATAAATCCTCTTGTGTCTCAATTTGGAATGAAATATATGAAGAGTATACAAAAATATATTTCCTCCTTAATTAGTTGTTTCCTTTAAGTTTTTTGAAGAAGGGTTACAACTTGACTAAGATCCCTTCCATCTGTCACAATATGCTTGCTTTTATTTTGACTTCCCATTGCTGTCTTATCAAATATCGCATGAATCATCACCATTTGTTTGCCATCCCTTTCTTTTGTTTTGTTTCTCTTCCTCCAAATGATTAAAACATCAACTTGAATGAAAGGTTAGAAGTACACTGTGATTCACATTTGCCCCATCTTATTAAAACAAATAAACTAACCAGTTATACAATTTAAATGTGCTTGAGCTATGGCATGCAGATGCTTTTATCAGCTCTGGGCTGAAGAGGTTGTGTGCATTCGGGCATGCACGTACAACTGTTCTTTGAAAGGGACAAACCTCATTAAGATTACAGGTGCCTGGAAATAACTTCTGAGAAGATAGCTCCCATTTTCAATAAAGCTACTTCCTAACAGGAAATGCAATTTATTATGTTACTTAGCGCAAGTGAGCAGCTTTGCTTTTATTTAGATATAAGCAGCACCATTTAAGGTCACAAATATTTTATTTCTTTTAAACTGAAGTTAGCAGTTTTTAATGGTTGAAGGGTCTGGCAACAGTATACTCAATTTCAGTGTGAAGCATCTACTGTCTTTAGGACATGGCCCAGTCCTGGGGATTTTGTGTTGCAACATGTGATTTTAGAAGAGGACCCTAAGCTCAGATCAGCTCAGTCACCAGCCATAAAGGTGGGGTTCAAATGAATTTCTATGAGTGAAGAACCTTTTATTTCCATTAAATATGTATGCATGTGTAGTTTTTTGATTGCTGTTGGGTTTTTTGTTATTTGTGCTAATATAGTCCTTAGAAGTTTCAGTTAACACTGCTGTTATCTTCCTAAGGATGAGAAAAGAGACTGAGAAACCATCAGTACGTGAAATCTCTGTTACCTAAAATGAAAAGGGAAAGAAGCAGAAAGTTTGAAATAGAGAACAGGAAAACAGGAAAAAAAAAAAGAAAACAAACAAAATCACAGAAAATTTCAGTCGTAGTTGGGAATAAAGTTCTTGTCTTCACAAGAGACATCAACCTTTGTTCTTTGAAAGTACAAAGAGGTGAATAGATACATTATTCAAATAACCTTTAAGACTTATTTTGAGTGAAAACTGGCTTTTATCACTGGCCTGTGCATATTTGACAAAAATATGTTAACTGAAGTTAGGACTTCTAGCGACTAAAACTGTGGCTACTTTGATGTAAGGGTTCTTAGATCATGGGCTGGGATTTACTATTCTACAGCTCACAAATTACAATTAAAAAAAAAAAAAAAGAGATAAAAAATTATTCAAATCTTGACATCGTAACTTTCCAAAGCTCACACTGAGATTTCATATCTTGTCATTTGTTTTCCGAGCAACCTGGTCTAGTGAAAGGAATCCCTGCCCATGGCAAGAGAGTGGTCCTTGGTGATTTTTAAGGTCCCTTCCAACCCAAACCATTCTATGATTCTGTGATTTTCCTTCTCACAAAGTATTTTGTCCTTTATTTTCTTCTTCACCTGGACTCTGGAGGTTTCTCTCTTATCAGCTCTCTGTGTCAGGCTGCTGTATCTTTCTGTCTGTTTGGTCACTTGGTTGGTTGTTTTCAGCTCCTAATTATAGCAAGCACTATGCTATTCCTGAGGAGAATTTACCTCAGTAGGCTTTTGTAAGATAGAAAGTGACTGAATTCAAATGTGACAGCACACTCTGGATGTTGATTTGCAGATTTTCATAAACCAAACACTACAGTATTATAGTCATGATAATCACTGTTATTACATTTATTTTTAAAGCAACTCTGAGAATACAAACTAAAATACAATTTTTTGGGTGGCAAACAACCCTACTGTGATTTGCACTGAGTGGCAGAAATACACACATTACTATCTAATGGATGACTTGTTTAGTTTGCAACTGAACACAAAACTTAACATTTCATTGTACATTTTTATCAGTTTACAAGGTTGCATATTAATAGTAATAATATTTGAGTGGGTTTGTGTTTTTACCTCTGAAAATGCTGGGCTCATGGAGATATTTACTGCAAGCTGCCCACAGAACACTAATATGAATCATTCCCCAGATGACATCTCTGTGGGAATGCATTTTGAGGCATATGATTTGTTTCAGCATTTCAAACTTTTATGTCAGTTCCATTTGTTTGGTTTTTATAACATTTATGACCTTTTAACTATTTGGGCATGTTCACTCAAAATCCTCAAAATGAATCTTAATTAAAAAGAGTTGATCTAAAAAAATACTCCCTCACTCTGGGTAGAATTTCTGTCATATCAGTCCACAGACAAAAACAAATGATGTTCAGGAGTAGTGGCATTTTCAGTTTGAGTTACTAGCATGAGCTTGTGTGATCTTGCTGAACGCTGCCATTTGCAAAAGAGCAATTAAAACAGATGACAATCTGCTAATCACACACAGTTCTATTTAGTAATTTAGCACTATTTTCCCAGTTTGTGTTTTTGCTTGACTTCCTAAGAGTAAAAGTAAGTTTTATGTACTTACATTGTATATAACAGTATGTAAATTTGGGAAACTTCACCACAGATCAACAGTTTTCAGTAGGCTAAAAATATACTGCAGTGTTGTAAACATCCTTAGTGAAAGCTCTGTGTGTGTGTTTGTGTAGTATCTGTTTGTATGCATATGTTTGTGTGGCTAAAATATTCCATATTTGTTTTACATAAAATTGTTTTTATGCTGATAGACGAATTCTGCATTTGTTAGCAGAAGAACGTAGTGCAACAGGCCTGCGTAGCTGTTAAATTAAAGCTGATAGGGAGGCAGAAGGCACAGACATGCTCAGGATTTAGGATTTAGAAGTAGTGGCATTTTCACGTTGGCTTACAAAGGATGAGCTGGCTCGATTTGTTGATCACTCTCATGATTTGTAGGTTTTGTCTGTGATTTTAACCTTGAAATCATTAAAGGCCTATCAGTAGTAATACTCCACTTGTATTCAGATAGGAGCTCTGGCTACACCTAGAGGCGAAGTGATTCCGGTGGTTTTGACAACAACACTGAGAAGTTCCTGTCGTTTGGAAAGAACCTCAGAGCATTAAGAATAGGGAGATAAATTGATAAGAACAAGGTAGTAGGAGTCACCAATGGAAAGAGACAGCAGTCAAATATAGGGATTGTATTTGGTCACCACTTTGTGATGCGAGTTATTGTTCCTCTGCAGAGCTATGAGTTTTTCTTAGCACAGTTTGAAGTCTTTGAATTTCTGTAGTGCACTACTATTCACCTGTTACTCGTTCTTCATAAGTGGCTACATTAACTTAACTTCTCAGCCACAGTGCTATGACCACTTCCCTGGGGAGCCTGTTCCAGTTCCCAACCACCATCTGGGTGAACAACCTTTTTCTGATATCCAACCTAAGCCTCTCCTGACTTGACTTTATGCTGTTTACTCGAGTCCTGTCACTGGTCATAAGAGTGAAGAGATCAGCTCCTGCCCCTCCACTTTCCCAGGTGAGGAAATTGAAGACTGCAGTGAGGTCTCCCCTCAATCTCCTCCAGGCTGAACAGACCTAATGGCCTCAGCTGCTCCTCATACGGCTCCCCCTCTAGACCCTTCACCATCTTCATTGCCCTCCTTTGGATGCTCTCTAATAGTTTAATGTCTTTTTATGTTGTGGTGCCCAAAACTGCCCCCAGTACTCAAGGTGAGGCCGCGCCAGTGCAGAGCAGAGCGGGACAATCCCCCCCCTTGTCTGGCTGGCGATGCTGTGCCTGATGCCCCCCAGGACATGGTTGGCCCTCCTGGCTGCCAGGGCACTGCTGATTCCATTCAACCTGTCACTGACCAGGACCTGCAGGTCGCTTTCCACGGCACTCTGTCCAGCCTATTGTTCTCTAGTCGATGCACAACACCAGGATTTCAACATCCCAGGTGCTGAATCCAGCACTTGCCCTTGTTAAACTTCATATGGTTGGTGATTGCTCACCTCTCTCATTTGTCGAGGTCTCTCTGCAAGGTCTGTCTGCCTTTGAGGGAGTCAAGGACTCCTCCCAATTTAGTGTCTATTCCTTTGAGTTCTGTGGCCAAGCCATTAATGAAGTTGTTGAAGAGAACTTATATATATACACAAGTAGCCTCTTACTTGGTAAGGAAGGTGCTTTGTAGAGCTGCCCATTTCTATTCTTATTCATTGTCTGTGGACACAGAATACAGGATCTGATAGTGTCTTCCTTTAACAGTGAAAAACCTCCTATTGATTTCACTGCCAGGTTGGATCCTTAAGCAGTGTAAAATAGAGCTGACTTTTGAAACTGTACTGCTGTTCATCTTTTGTTGGCTGCTACAAAGATTCTGCTTCCTGCAGCTGTATTTTTAATTGACAATATGTTTTAATACATATTTTATTTTAAAAGGTAAATGGAGACTTAGTATAATAAAATAAAATAAGTAACTGACTGCAGGTTATCAGAATGTTAAGGCGTGGGAATTATGCATAGCACTCATTAGCAAGAGTACATTCTGGCTAGCCAAAGTGCTGGTATATATGCAGAGTAATACTCCTACAGAGGTATCTAGACAGCTTTAGTGCTGTAAATGTTTATTGTGTTTATTCAATATGTTTGGGAGAACTATATGGAAATGTAGCCAGTAGTAGCACTAGCTATCCTGTACTTGATGAAGGTTTTCTTTGGAGATGGTGTTCCAGGTCTTCAGTTTTACCAAGCTCCACTTCATAGGTTCCTTCTCTCTCTCCTGAATTCCCATAAGCATTTTGGTTGGTCTTCATGCATCAAATAATAATAAAAAAGTCTTTAAGTTAAGGCTTTACTCAATTCCTTTGTATTTCTCTTCAGTGCAAAAAAAGACCATAAAGAGCGAAGAGAATGGAAATGGTTCTGAGTGGAAGCTCTTTTATGTAGTGGGAAAGTGATCATCTANGATTTTCTCCAAACATCATAGAATATCACATGAAACGAAAAGAAGGAAAAAAAAAAAAAAGGAAAAAAAGCCAGGAACATAAAAACAGTAGGGAAAGGGGGGTAGAATAATGTAAAGATGGGGAGAAAATAGCAAAAGCACATATACCCCAGAATCTCACAAAAGAAAACTAGTGGTGGAACAGGAAAAACGAAGGGACATTAGATAAGAATCACTGCAGCAGAGTGATTTTACAGTCTCCTACTTTCCCCAGCAGTTCCGATAGAACTGGAAAGGGGTGTGCAGAAGGTTTTACAGCTGTGTGTGGTGTACTTTTGTCTGCTTTCAGGTTAAACTCTTCTTTCAACAATTACAGTAAGTTCATGGAGGTGATGCCACATGTTTCAATGACAGCCAAGCATTTCAAAAATTTCAGCATTCATTTACACAGGTTTATCTCACAAAATTGCTTCGCTGTATATCTAACTTTTATTGTATACCTAATAAAAATTTTATAGACTGATTTGGAACAAAAATGTTAGACTAAGAAAACCAAAACAGAAACAGAAACTTCTGAAATCTTAGAAATATTTGCTGAATTTACTTAGATTTAAATAAGAAGTTCATGCAAACTTTAAGAGCTGAGATACAGCTTGTACTTGCAAGTGCTTATATTCTAAAATATAAGTAGTGTTTAGTAATTATGCCCTGGGGAGGATTAATTGCTTCATAATGTGCTTTATTCAATGGAGACAACACTTTCTACCCTACAGGTCAGAAAGCTAAGAAGTTTTTCTCTCTGTTTTCTGTTTTCTGGGTTTTTTTTTTAAATAATCTTTATATTGCTATGAAAATAGGTGTATATAAGATGTTCATGTCTCATGTGAAAAAAAAATTGCTTTGTACTTACAAATTAGGTGAAAATATGATGTGGCAGTATGTTCTCTTCAAATTTTTCTAGATCAACAGTTACTGGCTAGGTGAGCTTATTGTTTCTCGTGTTCACTGACATATCTCACTTAAATATATGCTCCTCACTTGGGTGGAAAAAATGTTGTGAGAAACGTGCTTACATCTTTAACATAGTAATTGTTCAGTTAATCTCATTTATGGGGGGAAGGAGGCTATACTTCACTGATACCGATTAAATATCCTATACTGGGTTCTATATAAATAGCTACAAATGTGCACAATGGTTACATTACATGGTATATTTAACAACACAGCTAAATCAGAAAGTATGAGCTATGCCTTTAGTGATGGGAGTACTAACGATTGCATGCAAGAAGATTTTTTTGCTCTGCAACCATGAAGGAAATAATTGCTGTTCAGCACTATTCAGTTACGTTTGCATATCAGGAAAAACACATGCTTATCAGCTTACGGAGGCTCCACCTACATTCCTAGTGCCCTAGCACTGATACGAGTCCAGCATACATTAAAGCTTCAGAAGTTGTTACAGTTTTCACAACTTGCAAAGTGCGTGTAATTTTCAACAGAGTTAATTTGACCACTGTCAGGTGAAAGTGCAAAGGTGACATTCAGGTTTTATGGTTTTCTTTTATTTTAGACAAAAGGTGCCATAAGGGGACTGCATGACTACTTCCACTGAGGTTTTAAATCTTGTGGGGTTTTTCCTCTTTTTGATTCATTGCAGATATAAATATATAAAGCATATGTTTCTCTTTCATATTTTAGATGGAAGACTTTATTTGAAAACTACTGTCATGTATTGAATTTTTCCTGCTGAAAATACGTGTGCTACGGTAAAGAACATTGCAGTAAGACATTGGCTCATAAGGAGTTCTGTGGAAACAAAATGTTTTCAAACCAACTTCCTCAACTTCATTTATCAATGTTCTTCAAAAATGTAAAGAATTCTGCAAGAGTGTCCTCCTTTGGTTGTCTCCTGTGGCTCAACCTGGAGATCTAGAGAATGTTGTAAATGTACGGTAGCACTGTTCTCACAGCAAAAATCTGCATTTCTGCGCCGGACTATTGTATCCAAAATTACAGGTGGTCACAACAAGGCTGAGTATTCCCTTTTTCAAGGAATGCAGACTCTCTCCCCCTCCGATGATCCTATATTTGAGCATATCCAATGATCCTTCCAGCGGTGTCCAAGTACACTTACAGACTCTTATACCATACCGAAACCAGCAAGACAGCTCAGAAATGAACTTGTAGAGGGCATAAGAGGATTCTTATTTTAAAAAAAAAGGAAAAAAAAAAAAGGTAAAAGAAGAAAAAATTGATACATTCAGTTTTCAAACTATGATCGTGGGTTTTCTGCTAAAGACATTTTTTCCACATGCTTTCCAAGAGACCAACACATATATGTTAGACTACATTAAGTGAAATGGAATTTTGTGTAAGTGAAAAGAAATGCTGAATGTAAACAAACTGTTTTACCGTTCACAAAGTCTCTTTTCCTAAAATAAAATTTAAAAAATGATAAAAAGAATAATAATTTCTCATTGTAAACTGGCAGGGGTTTATGAAATAAAAGACTTTGCTTCCTATCAAAATGTTGGTCACATGTACAGTATATAACACAAATCACACAAGGAAGGTATTATGTATGCAGTAGAAATCTAGAGTTTAGGAAATGAAACTTTTAGATAATATTGTTTTGTCACCCTGTTGGTCAGAAAGACACCTTTCTAGTTTTAACGCATGCAGGCATGTAAATATTTGTCCTGGAGTCACAGTATTACTGAATGAGATCTTAAGCATCTGGTAACAAGTCAGAATTCTGTATCAGCCACTTTTATTTGTATATTGAGCCCTGGTTAGTGCCCTGACTAGTGCACTTCTAAGAATGGACTGTGGCTGAGCAGCAAGTCAAAATGCCAGAAATATTTTTATATGTTAATGTCATATTACGTCAATGTTGCTAAAAAAAGAAAACCTAACAAACACTTGATGTATCAGTCCAATTCCACGTAGAACTGAGTGATACAGTTGAAGTCTATTGTCCCTCCCACCTTGTCTTAGGGATGGATGGTTATGTGTTACTTTCACTGTCTTTATGAAAGCTACAATATGTGTTTTCACCTTTGTGCTGATAACTGGAAGTAAGCTGCAAAACACTGCTTATTACATTACTAAAAATTAAGTTCTTTGCTTTGCGTACTTTTGGGTTACCCCTTTAAAGACTGATTTTGTGAATCAGTGCTATTACTGTAAGTTTTGTGATTATGCTTTCTTCATCTAATGTTTTATGCATATAAAATATTATTTATTACATGGATACATATCAAAACCTTAAATGTCTAAGATGCCTAACTTAAAGCAAATATTTCTTTAAAAGTTGTTCCAATTGGATATTAATATTATTTTGTCCAAAAAAAAAGAAATCTAATGTTTTGTAAACTCTAGCACTGAGCTTCTATAGTTTGTAGGTCTTCCTTGCAATACTGGTACACATTTATTTTGTGCAGTTCATATTTACTCCACCACAATCCTTTTTTAACAATAGAAAGATGTATATACAAGTTCGCATCACAGTAATTTTTTTAAAGAAATATTGAGCAATATTTTTCATTAAATATTGTTGTCTAATACTTTGTAGTGATGTTATTTTCTAACCATGATTCTTTCATGATTTTCGTAGTTGCTTAAACACATATGGGATTCTGTACTCCAGTTTTTTCATATGCAGTCTTTAAAGGGTTAACAGCTGTAAAGTTAGATGGACTTGTGGCAAGCTTTTGAATCATTCATATCTGAAAGAGAATTAAAAGCCTACAACTGAAATATGTACTAGCATTTACCATTGCTCTGCTCCTTGCATAGAGTCACCTGTAAGTAGGTTTAGTAGTTTTACAGTATATTCTTTCAAGACCTTTGGGAATGCCTCAGTGTTTGGCTTGGTACATAAACAGAAGTGTTAAGGATAATAGGGGAACCAATTTATGAGCTGGACGTTTAGAGAGAATCTTGATTAAAACAGTGTAAATATTACAGAACATGAGATGTTACCGTAAGTTGAAATTTTTTGCCCCTCTTTAGTTTTACAGGTTTTTGGGTTGGTATTTTGGTTTTGGTTTTTGATTTGGATTTTTTTTTTTTTTTTGCATAGATTATGAAGAAAAGTTGTGCTCATGTTATTGTTTATATGCTTTTGTAATCTTAAAGATATTAATGTCTAGTTGTTCTATATTATAACCACATTTGCGCTCTATGCAAGCCCTTGGAACAGAACATACTCATCTTCATGTAGGACCTATGAAAATTGTCTATTTTTATCTATATATTTAAAGTTTTCTAAAAATGAAAAAGGTTATTACGAATTTTGTTGTACAAAATCTGTACAAAAATCTGTTTTTACATCATAATGCAAGAATTGGAAATTTTTCTATGGTAGCCTAGTTATTTGAGCCTGGTTTCAATGTGAGAACCACGTTTACTGTTATTGTATTTAATTTTCTTTTCTTTTCAACAATCTGCTAATAAAACTGTCTGAAATCTCCCTGTGACTTTATTTACAGTTCATCTTTATTAAATTTTCTGAAATGTATAACATCAGAGGAATATTTACTTTCTAATGGGAGGCATCTAAAAACAACGTAAGTCAGCTCTTTGTAATGTGAGGAGAACAATGCTGAATGATTTTATTTAACATGCAACTGCTTCTATCTCTAATATGAATTACTGTGGTGAAAAACATCATAAAAGCACACTCTGTGGTTATTGTTTAACAAGCATATTTTCCATTTTTTTTTCTTGCCAGCTAAGCAAACTGCCCCCATCTACATGATTTATTTATGTACATTTCTCGGTTTATGAAGCTGTTATTTGTACCTTTTTCCTTTATATTGTGATATTCCCATGATTCTTATTTCACAAAGCTTTGTGCTGAATAATGTAAAGTGGACACATTGATGGAACAAAACAATATTATTCCTCTAACTACAAAAATGCAGGGGTAATCCTGTTGGTTTTGTCTCAAATCTCCTTCACTTGATAAAATGTGTTCAGAAACACTGTTTTTTTTACAAACCTCAAATATTTAAACATTTAAACAGGCATTTGGAGAAAGAAATAGTTCTGGCTTAGCACATCTTTAGGTGGCATTGTGAGAAAAAAAAAGGGTGCCTTTTTTTTAAGGTCAAGATGGTTATTTAAGAACAAATCTGGAACTAAGTTGGTTTTGCTTACAGAGAATTCAAAAGTCAGAGAGGTATGACTGATTTTGAGTATTTTCCCTTATTGTCCTGCCTTGCCTGGCCTTGCCTTGCCTTCTCTTCCCATCCTTTCTCTTCCCTTCCTTTCTGAACCATACCTACATGAACTCTTCTGTTTTCATTAGGAGGCAGACCTGTTTGGGACAGCAGAAGAGATTAGCTTTCTCGGATAAGCCCATTCCACTATCCCTGGATGGCTTGGGGACTGCAAGCACGAGGCTGACAGGCTTCCTGCGTTCCAGCAACCAGTTGTTGCTGGCTGGCTGATTAGGATTTTGGTTATCTGTATGTAGGGCAATCACAATCTCCTTCTGCCTGCATTACAGTGTCCTGTATGTCTGAATTAGTAAGGATCCCAGCTACACTGTAGCCAGCTCCCCTGCTATAAACTCTGGCACAGCTAAAGCAGGGTAAAGAGTAAACTCATTAATCTCAGTCCGGCTCATGCTGAAACCCAAATTATCTCTACAGTAACAGACTAGCAACCTACCTCTGTGTTTTTAAGCATCCCAGGAAATAGCCTCTTTCAGCAGAAAGGAGCTATATTCTCATAAATTCCACCCTACCTCCGTTAATAAACAGCTGCTTCATCTGTGCAAGGTATCTGGCATTTGACAGGTCTGAGGCTGGATAGGCTGAGGGATAGTCAGATGTTGGTACTCCTTGTGGCTTAACTAAAACAAAAATATGTCAAAAAATATGTCAAAGCTCAGATCAAAATCAAGAAAAGTTTGCCCTAAGCAGATCTTGCCTATAACTTAGTAGTAGGTTATGGTCCTGAAGAAATTCGGAGTCAGCAGCTAGACATCTATAGTTTTAGGAAAATCCTGTAAGAACTGACAGACTCAAATGGGAATTACTTTTAAAAATTTTTGTATTTTTAGAATGGAAAGAGGTATAAGGTTGGGTTTTGATCTGAAAGGTAAACCTCTTATTTGTTGAAGATTCTATAAATTCTTGAAAATTGCTTCATTTGTTATGTGCTTACATGTTATTTGACACAAGACTGCAATAAACAGACTGAGGCCAAGATTTTCAAGCGTGATTGCTGATTACAGATCATTCCAGTTTTGCTGGCCAAACTTCAGACATTTTCAATGCCCTTCTTAAAATAAAGTATCCTAGCTCAAGGGTTCTGTGAAACTTATTTCTTCAGTAGCTGCTAACTCTTCCGTAGGATACTGAGGAATGTATTAGTGTGTCTTTACTGAGCAGGAGCTCACCCTGGTCAATGATGATGGTTCCACCATCAGCAGTATCACACCATTCCAAGCTACAACCTCCTGCTTAAAAAGCTTCATTTTCAAAGAGAGAGGAAACAAGGACTTTTCGGAATTCAAGCTCTTAAAAGGAATCAAGTTAAGAAATAAAATCTAGACAGCCAGAGTACTTGGAAGCTTTGTAAATGTTCACCTGAAAGTCAAATACAATGCAATACAAAGCAACTTGGGAGAATTTGCACATGATCTATGGAGAAACATGATTTCTTCATCCAGGTTAGAGTAGCAATGGTTGGCATAGTCCAGTGATTTGGTTAATTGATTCTCTAAATCTGATTAATAAAAACAAACACAGCTAGCTGTATACAACAAAGAAACAAGAAAAGAGATCCCCACTAGGAAAAAAAAAATAAAAAGGAAACTCTAGCTGGATATAAAGGTGAAGAAGTCAAAATGAGAAGGATGAAGCACTAGAACAGTTTTCACAAAGTTCCAGGATGTCCATCCTTGGAAATTTTTAAACGTTAGGTGGTCAAGGCCCTGAGAAACCTGATGTATCTATCTGCAGTTTAAAAAAAGATTAGACTGCTTGACCTTCAGAGGTCCCTTCCAAAGTCAGTTTTTTGTGGTTCTAGAACCACAAGGCTTATTTGCATGATGCCCTTCTAGGCATAACACTTTCTGCATCCAGCTTAACAAGGAGCAAAATTTTATCCTATAAATAGCAGTTGTCAGATCTAGAATAGAAATTGCTGGGATATATTTAAGCATTCACAGCTTTTTGATCTTCCATATCTGGAGGCCAGAAGAATGAGCTGCACTAACAAAAAGATGTGAAAGAAGATACAGGAAGTGAATACAAAGAGGATAAAAATAGCACCTATTTTGATACAGATATAATTAATTTAAATAATAAGCGTGGAGGCTGTAGCAACTTTGTCAATCAGTTCTCAGATGAATTTTCTAGCAATAAATAAATACAAAGCAAAGTGAATAAATACTATGTCTAATAATATAAAGAACAGCTGTTGGGGTTAAAGAAAGTAAGTTGATGTCCTTTTCTTGGGTATACTGGCCAGAGAGTCTTTGAGGAAATTGGAAGTGATAATCTGGAACAGATAGATCCTCCTTTTAAAATAAAATTCCCTTAATTTTTCAAATTGCTTTCTTGAAACTGATTCTGCAAGGCAACCAACTATTTTGGAATTCTGTAGATTTTTACCTTTCTGAGATACAGAGGACTTTGAAGCAGTCAATTTGGATTGTTGGCTTCTCTGTCAAGTAAGTGTTGTCAAGCAGATTGGGAGCCTGAGGTATGGAAAGGTTAAGCTTGACATTTTAAAACTGGAGACAAAAGGAGTGACTTTGGGCTTCAGTGTCTCTGAAGTTGTATTATGGTACAAGCGTATTTAAGTAGGATTTTGTAGTGATTTTGGTTTGGAGGTGCTAATTATGGGGTGAATTGCAAGGTAGAGAGATGAAAAGGAAGGTCTTGGTAAGGAAAGCAGGCTAAAGGAATGAGGCTGCAACAGAATTCTGAATAGAACATAGATATGGCAGAAAATAGGAGATTTCAGCTGTCAAGATGGAAGTAAATAGTGATACAATAAGGAGAAACTGGATTCTAAAGGTACTCTTTAGAAAGAGGTGGCAAGATACAGATGCAGCAAACAAATTCATTTGGCAGGGTCCTGGGCAAGCAGACATTATTTTCAATTCAATTCAGGAGCAACTAATAACCATTTGGCTTCTGTTCACTGTGACCAAACTGATGCTGCAGAATCTGGCTGTTTCGTGATGGGATGATATATTGGAAGCCAGAAATAAGTTTCTACATGGATCTCTTGAACAATCTGAACTCAATTTAACAATTGAAGAGGACAGAGATAAAGTATTACCTTCTTTGTGAGCTGATCAATAACAAGCACACCTCTGGGAAACAGATGCTAGTATTACCCTTGGAAGCCATTTCAGTGCTGGAAGCTGAACAGGTTCACAGGACACCTTACACAGAACTTACAGAAGCAGTAAATAATGATAATAATAATAATCATTAATAATAAAGGAGGTCTAGTTCTCAGTTTTTCCAGGTAAAATCTTGTCCTGCCTGCCTCCAACACAAATCTCTACAACACTGCAAGTGTATATATGGCATATATGTATCTTATAGAAGATAAGACACAAGTGATGAATTATGTGTTTAAAGCAAAATCACAGCAAAACGTTAAATTAAGCTATAGACAAACTTGGAGAAAAAAAGGTAATGATTATAGTACAAAATTAGCTCTGTGGTTTCAGGATTCAAAATGTGAAAAAAGAAACTCTAACAGCATCCACATGCCTCGTTCAAAGTCATAATAAAAGGCATTTTTAAAGTATGCAACGCTTACTAAATGTTTCCATGACTTTCCTGAACATTCCTTGGGCACTGATGATGATGTGTCAGCTCCCCTTTGAAGCACATAGATGCCTAGCATAGGCATAACCCCTCCTCTTATAGCGAAAATCTTAGTTCAACAAAGTGATGCACTGTGCATTTCACTACATCAGAAATCTCATTACATAACCTAGAGGAATAGTTGAAAAGAAGGAAATTCACAGCTGCCAATCCAAACCATTTCCACAGTTCCACAGCCCAAGAATCCAACTACCCATATGCCCTACTACTAGGTTGAACACACTCTTTCTCTTGTATTTTTCCTCCTGTTACTTCTCCCTCACACACATCAAGCTATAATTATTTAGTATTAGCTCTCTACTGGTGGAGAAGAGAGGGAGTGTAAACCCACTGAGAATAAGAAGCAACCTGAATGCCCCCCTCATGCTTTCTTGGGAAAGTATTTCTGCCACTTGCCTTGAGAAGTGGACAGGCCTGGTGTCCTGTAGCTCCTGTCTTTTAAAGGTACATTAAAAGTGCATCTACATGAGCAGTTTTATGTGCAAAAATGGGCCTCTGTAGGGTGAATTTGCCTTGCATTTGAGCTTCTGGTGTGCACTCAGACTCCTAAAGCAGTTTCTTTCCCTGATGGAACTTAGTCATGTGAAAGGATATCATCTGGATTTTGCCACTTGCAATGTGGCCTTAGCAGCTGGTGCTCTGTACAAGCCTGGGACTGGCAGCCAGGAGAAACTTCATTGCTGGTAATGCCATGGTGAGGTCATGCAGTCCTAGAAGTGCAACAGATTGCATCACGTCATAGTGTGGTCCTTCCCTCCTTGCATCACAGCAATCAGCAATGGAAACATGCTCCGTGACTGGAACTGCTGCCCTCTGCAACACACTGTCTCCAAAAGGTCCATAAACTCTGCTGAGGTTTGGGTTTGAAGTGGAGCTGATAATTCAGAGCTGGTAGGTGGGATTTTGGCTTGAGTGAGGCTTTTGAATAGGGTGTGAGGGTACTGAGGAGACATCTTATGAAGTTGCAAATGAATGGCATCAGGGATATTCTGCCTTGCTATACTAAATCTTTTCACAAATAAATTATGCTTAAATCAATTAGCTATTTATTGATGCATAAGGGTATTGTTCTTCTTTATTTATTTCCAGGTGTTACCTGAGTGAAGACAGATTGTGATAATAATAACTAGTGCTTTTTCTTTTAACTTACTAAGCCACTATCAGCATTCAGAAAGATTCTATTTGGGACTGTATGAGGAGTGTATTTTGTTGTGAGAACAACAGCAGGCACTTACCTTAGGACTCCTGCTAACCCTGGACCCTTCTATAAAACTTGCAGGAGTAAATGAATTGTACAATGCATTTTTCTAATAGTCTGTGGCTGTATGTTTTATTCAAGTTTAAAAATACTTCACCCTTTCAACAAATGCTGCATATTCATCTAAGAACTGGTCATTAAAGAGAGTGCCACTATATCATTCCTTTGTATTTAATTTGGGGTAGAAAGAGCAAACTGTATTTTGAGCAAGGTTTATTTCTTTTCCAATTTAGGTAATTTCTTTTTTTATCTAAGCTGGCCAAGTTCAATTTAAGTCATTGTGTGAATTGTTGGTGAGGTGCTTTTATTTGAATCAGCAAGCATTTCACCATGGCAAATGAGCTTCTGGCAGACAAGAATATTAGTACCGGGGGACATCTTGGAAAACTACAGTTTGTTTTTGTGCATCATGAACAGTTTTCAGTGTTAAAAGTTATGTTTTTCTTAAATATTGTTCCATTCAAGGTAAAAAAAGTTGCTTGCTTCTTTGATTTTCATTCCATTCTTCTATCACTGCATGTAAAGAATTAAGTTTAACAGGAATGCACATAAAAATCAAAGTGTTCAAGTTTCATCAGTTCTTCTCCATTTTGCTCTTTCAAGTGAATAACATTTTTTTAGTACTTTTTTTTTCCTACCTGGTATAATTTCCAAAATACACATTAAAAAATTCTTATGCGGTTTTTCATATTTGATTAGGCTTTAGCAGTGCAGTAACCAGGGCAAATAGGGCAATAACTAATTAGTCTGCAGACAACAGAGAGTTGTATTTACTTGGCTGACAGAATATTTGTTAGCCTTCTTCTCGAAGGCAGAACAGGAGCTAGCAAGGACTGCATGAAGCACTTCGGCCACAGCTGATCCAATCTGCCATTTTCTCCAAGTCAGTGCTTTACCTGCTAACCCTCCACCCTCTGTTGTTCTCCTGCAGGTGTGCAACAGATCCAACACCTGCAAAGAGACAGAAGGTCGATGTGTACAAGACTGCTCACATTTTGTTCTTCCCCAATACACTGATTTTAATGAGCACATGCAAAACTGCTCTCCTTTCTATAGTCAATAGACTAGCGTTTTCCAGGAATGGAAAGGGCTCATTACTTATGCAAGACAATCACCCTGAATGTATGCAGTAAGATGTCCTAGGATGTGGCACAGACTATGTACCATAGTCTTCCTTTGACTTTAGCAAAACACAGTTGAAAACCCCCCAAACAGCAAACACACAAAACACACACACACACACACACACACACACACACACACACACACACAACCCCAAAACAAAACCAATCAACCAAAAAAACCACCTCAAATTAAAAAAACCCCAAAAACTCAAAAACAACCAACCAAGCAAAGAGGTTTAAATTATTTACAAGTCTTGGGGGTGCAGCATCTAGTATAGGTCAAGCTCAGAAGATTTTGTGAACAGCCAACTTCACTTTGAAGAATGAGAGAGAATGGCATAGAAAGATTGCTCTACACTGTTTGGACACAGAGTTCTGAGCTTTGGTGATTACATATAATTTAGCAGTATATTTCTTGCTTTAGCATACAACCCACACACGACTTCTCAGTCATATCATACCACAAACCCCTCCTAACCCCCAGTCACATTCAAATTGCATTGCTTGCACACAGGTCCAGTCACCTGTACTTGCTACCGTTGTGAATTCTACTTTGTTATTTCCAGTCTCTACTCCACTAGCTGCCCCTTTATTCAGCTACTCACTGAAGATCGTTTGGGAGACGAAAGGAAGAAAGATTCAAAGCTATCCGTCTTTGAAACAAGTATCTTTCATTGCAGCCAATAAGTCTGAGTCTATTTCTACTGTGTGGATACTGTTCCCAGTTCACTGTGTTTCACTGCTACTTCCAAGGACTTTGCATGAACAGTTAAGGGATCTTTCCCTCTTAGGAAGGAATGGGATGCTCCAACTTGAGACTTCTTTTCAGATACCCCTAGTTCTCCTTAAAATCACGATCCTCCAGAGAGGGAATTTCTGAATTGTGAAAGAAGCTTTAAGTATTAAGATGAAGTTTCTTTGGGAAATGCCTATTTATTCTGAATTTCTCTTGAAAAAAAATCTTAATTGCTGAAATTTATGTACCCCACTGCCATGAGATTTTATTTTTATTTGTATTATTTTTGTTTTTCCAATATTTTTCATTCTTTTCTTTTGTGTGTGTGTGTTTGCATTCAAATACATATACTCAAATAAGGATCCTGTCTTGAACTCTTGAGATACTCTGGTGGGACTTACAAACTTACATCACTCTCCCACAAAAGGATGACAAATGAATACTGATAGGAAGGTGTCCATGCTTTTCCGTAGGGTGTAGGTGTTCATTCTTTTCTTGAGGGTGTGATTCCCTTTAAGTCCCAAGACCTGGACAATGGCATGCAAATTGAGCCTACTGAATAAGAATCAAGCAGGTAGCATTTTTTAAAACAGCTGTTGATATTTTCCGGCATTGAAGTGGTAGGAAGATTTAATAAACACATGTATACTTAGTTTTTCCAAGACATGCTTTGTTGTGTACTGGAATTTGAAACTGCATGGATATCTATTCAAAAATTCACTGGACGCTCGTGCTTTTGTATAATTCCATGAAGTCCTTAGTTGCATCCTAAATGAGTTACATACCTCCAGAAATCTGGCCTTTAGAGGTGAAAGAATCTTGGACAATGGCCCTATTGTTAATCATTATTTCCAGTAGAATGTAACAAATGTTCTAACCTTGAAAGGAGGCAGGGGAGTAAAACCCTAGCCTGCCTCCTTATCCTTTTTCCTTCCAGGTTTTATTCTTTTACAGCTGTAGCAGTACAAAGCAGCTACAACTAAGAATATGAATCACCGTTGCTATCGTCATTAACATAATGCCCATGTGTAGATTTATCTGCAGACTTTCAGTTTGATAAACTGTTGGCATGTAAATATTTCCTTGAAGAAATTCCAGTCCAGCTGCTTTTGTTTACAAATCTATCAATGGTTAACACCATAGAATGTATTTTGCCAGTATCTGAATTATAATTACAACTTCTTTAATTGTGAATTCATTATAAAAGAGGAGGACAAAACTAAATCATAAATATTTTGCAGATTTTTGGAACCATGCCAGCAGCTTCGCCTGCATTAATTTTTGAAAATGTGAGGACTTACGCTTGTAAGTCTCCATTGTATTATTCCTTCTTATTATTTATTTGTACAATTAATTGTGAAGAAACTCTTTCTGAATAATTATTCCATTGTACTTATTTTGTCTTCAGAGGTTCTTTTGCTTATTCCTTGTCTTACTTCTTGACTTCTGCTTGATCATTTTATGGATTTAATTAAGAGTTGGTTTTGATACACCAGTCACAGTAACATCTAAACTGACCTGAATACTGAGTATTTGCCGGTTTTCAAACAAAAAAATTTGAGATATAGATCAAAGAATCTCTGGAATTTCACTTGGCAGCAGGTTATTGGCTTTGCTTGTTGCCGTTTTGACCAGCGATGCAGAGAGTCGTGCTTTGAATTTATTGAACTCTCACTGGTTTGTATAATTGTTTGTTACAACTTAATTACAATTCAGTACAATTTTCATGGATCAGCTCTGGAGGCAAACTATGAAATTTATTATCCCTAAATCAGGATAGCTAAAAGTAAAATTTGAGCTACATATTATAGACTTATTTATAGCCAATGGACAAAATCCACACCTCAAAATAATAAATCATTTGTTATCAACCCTTGGGTGCCTCTTTTAGGATTAGATGAATCACTTGTGAAGGTACCTATTTGTCTTTATTAGTCGATGAAGGGGTACATTTTAGCCAACAGCTATGGCAGGAGATGAGGTTTGCCTGGGAATTGCTGTAAGAGCTGTTGGGAAGCACTTTGGTTTCACTAGCTAGTCCCACCAAACTTCTTGCAGGATTTCATATCCTTTGCACATGTATCCTTCCAACTGGTTTTTGAGCCCTCCAGTGACACCAGTAAGAGGGCCCACCACATCTATAAATGCCTTGCTGGTTTCCTCATACTGCTTATGATAATCAAATAAGTTTGCATGTACCTGCTGTGCAGAATCTGAAGATCACAATTGTGGGGGTCAAAATGCAACAACATCTGGCTTTTTTTCAGGTTTCTTTGAAGACTTTGGGGTAGTTGGGAGAATTCACACAGGATTTTAAAGTACTTTTTATTGCCTTAATTACATTTTTAAAAAGTTAAATGTTTTGAGATGTAAAAAGAAATGAATGGAAATAAATAATTGCATAATTATACAATATTTTTGTCATGATTTTTCATTTTCCCTGCTACAAGTGAAGGAATGTTTTTCAACAACATGATGTAGAAGAAAGAGATAACTTTGGAAAGTGATCTCCTGTTCACGCACTTTAAGAATCTAACTTCCACCCTCTAAATCAGTCTTCCCAATAAAATACCCTATACATATGCAAAAGTTTTTCCAGAATATTCTGTAGGAAAATCTTGTTTTCTCAACTTAATTCTGTAAATATAGGTGGCCCTCATTTGTCTCTGAGACTAGGAAACACATCCTTTTCTTCTTTAGCTGTATAATTAATTTAGTCAGCTTCTTTCTGAAAATGCTTTCTTAGGTACCTAACTGAGGTAGTGAGCCTCATGGCAACATGAACTTTTTATTTCTTGAATTTCTTTCACATTTGAAGCTATAGAAGCATGTACAAGGCTACTCTGTTGTCTTCATAGACGGAGTTTCTATCAGGAATGAGTAATGACAACAAAAGAAAAATTTTCTATTTCAGATAGAAACAGACTGACAGACTTATAACTACCTTTATATCCAATGATTGTTTTTTCAGTTTGTGCAAACTGCCTATACATATGATAGACACTCAGTCTTCCAGTTTCAGTGTATCAAGGAGTGTAGGTTAGATCCCATTTAGACTTATAAGTCATATCGAAGCTTAGAGGCTCTTGAAACCGAGTATCCCTCTCCCTTCCCTGCCTCAGGATACTGTTTTAAGGGTACCACTCTCCATAAAATTATCTTGGACTATTTTACTGGATTAAAACATATTGTGCTTTTTGTCGAAAGTAATGAGCTGCTACTTTTAGCTACAGCTTAATTTATTGAATCAGTGGTGAGTGTATAGTCTCTTAATTTTGTTGCTGTTTATTTAAGATAAAGTTCTCAAGGTTTGGTTATTAGCAATAGCACTTAGAGATTAACTCTGTTCTGGTACAATATTGATTAACTCTATCATTCATAAAACCACTAGAAAATATTTAGCTATATAATTCATTGACTTTCCACATAATCAGCCTGTGAATTATATGACTAAACTTGATGGGCTGACAATGTGAATGATAAATTCATTTGGCAGAGTATTTTTGATGTATTTTATCTTTCTCTGGTGCATTATCAAAAATGAAACTTTGTCCATTACATTTAGAATATCTGTTGTAAGTAGTTGCCATCTAGTGCCGACACTCCTTTCTATTCACCGGTAATGGTGCAATACTTAAACTTTGGAAGGCAATATGTTTCTCTCAATTTGTAACGGAGTGAGGTAATGTCATGTCCATAATGGGAAGTAAATAACATGCTTTGACATGAATGGACACTTCAGGCAATCATTAAAATAACTGAGTGTGGTGGAGAGTTAGAAAGATGAAGAGTAGGAAAGCTGCAAGTTTGCTCACTGACATCTCCAACGCTGTGGTTTGCTGGATGCACGATGCTCATGATCTGATAGTGAATCCATCTGATGGGACAGGAAATGGTTCTTCTGTCCTTCTCATAAAATGTTAGTTCCTCCAGAGGAATATATATATATAAATAAATAAGAAAAACTTTGCAAATTCTTATCCCCAGCTTAGAGATTCATTCTGAACAATTACTCTAACACGGCATTATGTCACAAGGAGAGTGGATTTGTGCTGTTGTCCCTCCAGAAGCCTTTCAAATTTGTTCAGTTTGCAAATAAGTCGAAAGTGGAAGCTTTCTTGTTAGGTTGGCCAGATACGTGAGAGCTTAGCAGGATTTCTTTTCAAACCAAATCCTGCAATAAGATTTTACTGAACTATTTTGTAAGTGATGTGTGACTTTTAAAATATTTTCCAGCAGAACCACAAGCAGTAATCCTTTTCTATTTTTTAAATGACTACGAAAGGAGAGATGACACCTGGGGAAAGCAAAGGTCGGATTGGAACAGCCTCTTTAAAATCATCCTAACATTAATGTATACAGCTGAGTACAGGCAAGACCTTCACAAATGAGTATATTAGTATCTTCTCTTAATAGTTTTTCATTTCAGTAAACAATGAAAAGGTGAAAATTAAAGATTTTTTTGTCCCTGGGCCTGTGGTTTCATCCATTGGATTAATTTATCAGACTGTCTTCACACCTCTTTTTTAGTAAAATGGATTTTAATTCTTCACTCTGCTGCAATCTTGGTTCAAGGTCCCAAAACCTGAAGTACTGGGTAAAGGTGGGCTTTTTCAGTTCACTTTTAAGAAACTATAAAAGCTGTGATTTGCGGATTAGATGAAAATCTTGTGATTATTTATTTCTAGAAATTTAGATAATAGATCTGGATATGAAAACTCATCTACAGCTGCCTGTAGAATTTTTGGTTGAATTCTAGAATCAGTTTCATCTGTAACTTCTAGCCCTGATGCAGCCTCCTAAAGAAAGTCAAGATATCAGATAACAAAGGGATTTTTTTACTACCCCTTCACTATCTCCTTTAAGACTTTATTCCCAGGCTTCAGCCCTCGGTCTTCTGTGTGTGTGAAAGTAGCTATGTGTGAATACTTCTGATTGCATTGTGAGATTGCAGACGATTAAAAAAAGAGTGTAGTAGGAAGTGAGATTTACCTTTTGACTTCCATCTTTTCCATCTGCTATAATACTCACACACACACACACACACACACACAAACACACATACACACATGCACATGCACGTGTGCATGCGCTTTAGTTTCCAAGCGCAAAGTAGTTTTGGTGGTGAAAATGAGTGAAACTGATCTTGCCAAGAATAATCTCTCTCCACATCCCTTTCCTTTTCACAAGCCTGTCTAAACCCTGAGGTGACACTGAAGGTGATGCCCACAACTTCCATTCCAAGTCCTGATCCAGCAAACTTACAGCTAAATTCCTTTTGCTTTCAGAGCTGAAGGAACAAAGTTATACTGGGAAGCAAAGTCATGCTGCACATACTTCCTTTCTGAGGGAAGGAAGAAAACTTAAAAGATTTCTGTTGCTTCTGCAATATATTTCACCCAAGGAGTAATTTTATGTTCTAGAGGATGCAGAGGACCCAAAAGATATTGACTGGAAAAACCATATAATTTATGCGTCAAGTGTCTTTAAGGCCATGCAGTGCTACTGCTTACCACACTACAGCTTAGAGCACTTCTTGTGTGTTGTCACCTCTTCGCAGATCTCTCCTACGAAGGTTGCAACACTGAGTCTGATTAGTTTTCTCTTTTACTCTTCACTCATCCAATCTCTTCCATACCCTGATCCTTATGCCATTTAAAATTTCTTGGCAAACCATTCTTCTCCAAGTACTTTGTATCTACTATACATTTCTTGCTGCATTACCAAAAAAACAAAGAAATGAGTTATTTGTCTGGTAGAATCTGCCTTTGGAAAGTCATGATTTTCAATTTTCAGATGTTTAGATTATCTTGCTTCTTTATAAAACCAACCCTGACCTTTCAAAACTGTTCAAACCACTAGGGTCTCAAACATTGTCTTAAACAAACAAACAAATAAACAAAAAAAAAAAGTTTCAAGTCACTACCTATTCATTTTTGAGGCAGAATGGATTTGCCATGGAACACTGTCATGTTGTGCAAAGTATCCATCTTCTTACAAGAAAGCAAGTAAGCAAGCTATGACACAGATCACTAAACATATTTCGGCATTAAGGTGGCTGCTTACGAGACTCATATATCCCACACCCAAGATTAATTTTCTTTGGTACAGTTTAAATCATTTCATGGATACAGTAATTACACTATGCTCAAACCATGTCAATCTATCACTGCTCTGAATCAATATGGTCAGTGTTTTTCAACTATTTATAAATAACAATTCTCATATATGCCAAACACCTTATAAAATTACAGTTAGTTAGAATAAAGAGCATACTTGTTCTTGATTTAACTCCTTGTCATGCTTTGTAGTGTTGCCATGTCTTTTTAAATTCAAGATTGTGTTTAACTTTTTGTTTGCAGTGGAGTTTTCCTCACTTGCCTGATTTCACTTTCCATTTTGAGTTACAGATCAGTAGGCACATGTATAAATGTACGAGTGAGTACTTCTACAGGCACAAATTGCAAATATTCACTTTTGGCTGGAAATTAATAGAAGGAGACTCCCTAGAAAATGCTATACAAATTGTTGTCTACAAACATTATTTTTCCATTAAAATTGTGCCTTGGGTAAAAGTATGAGGTTAGAGCAAGAAAAAAATTAAGGAAATCATGGTCAATATAAGTTTTCTCAACCACTTTAAAAATTCATTTTAAGCTGTTGCCTAATAAAAATGTAGTGGCAATTGAATATTACATATCTCTGATGTATCAACTTCTAGATTTTTAGTTGCCATTTTATTTTATTGTATTCATTTTAGTGATTAGGCATATATTTGCTGACCTCTCAGAGCTACCTACAGTGGAATTTTTCTCCAGATGAAGTGACTCAGTTGCCTTAACACCTGGCCATCAAAGTGCGAAGGGAGAAATGGGATGAACCTTAAGTGTTTCCTCCAGTTTTTCATACGAACTAAGGAAATTTTATGGCTTCAATACAAAACTATCAGTTACCCACAATATTAATTCGAAGCCGGTCTTAAGTTCATGAACCTTAACAAACCTCTTGATGAACCTCATGTATGTTTGGCATTTCTAATGAAACACAATAGCATGAGGATTTCACATGGTTTTGGGTTTCATGTAGGTTTTGCATGGTTTTCATCGCAAACTTCTTGAACGTAATTACTATTACTTTGAAGATATGAAATGCCATGGAGCAAATCTTCACTAGGTGTAAGCTGACAACTCTTCACCAAGTTCACTGTCAACAAAGATCCTTCAAGATTTGATCCTTTAATTAATAAGCAATACTTGTCATTGACCCCAGTTAAAAGGAACAAAAATGGTACTGTGTCATATCCTTTCAGTGCACAAATATGCAGATTTATACATACAATATACAGGATTTTAAGTTCCATTTGGGCACCTGAAGAAATGAACTTTTTTACATAGATGTTGTTATAACTGCAGTAAATATGCTGACACATTACTCACTGTTATGCATCCAGTCACTATTAGCCAGATTAATTATTTTTGCTTAATCTGTAGCATTTTTCCTGTCAGAACTGCATTAGTTATGCAAAAGTGGTCATACATTGTCAAACTGAGAGGCCCATCTTGATTATTCTTGGTTATTTTGAGTATAAGTACAATCCACCCTGACTGTTAGTCTGCCCTTGGGACCCAAGCAATTTGGCTGTTATTGTAATGAGGTGTGGCTCATCATAAGGGTGATTATAATGGAATCTAAGGGAATAGGGAGTCAGGCATACTGTATATTATCTTTCATTTTTAAAGACTGTACCTTGGAATAATGGTTGAGTATTGTAGCATTTCTGTTCATTGCATGTCTTCAGGGGTTGAGATATCCTCCAATGGACTATTTTGATACTAATAGGAAAGCACGTTTATAACATGAACATCCCTGTATCTGTTCCTTCAGGCAATTTGTTCAGAGTGTAATTCATATCTGATGAATACTTGGTGACATTGAATGGTCCAGTGAAGATTGGTGCTAATTTTGCAGTAATGCTCTCTGTTGCATCTATGGCTGAGTGGGAAGGTATTTTTCACCAGTTCATGAACATTTAAAAATTACTTGTATATTTGTGATCATAATATTATGTTCTGTTCTCTAATGTCTTACTGAAGTTGCTCTAAAATGGTTTTAGATCTGAGCTGTGATCTTCATAATCTTCTCACTTTTCTGAAGAGGACTAAGTCCAGAAACAACTCAGTTCTTTTTAAATTAGAAGGTGTTATCTTCAGGGAAACAAAAAACTTGTCAAAAAAAAATTGTTACACTTTTTTTCTCTTCCTGTGAACAACATTGATGAGAGATTATTTTCATTAAAACTGAGTGCCTTAAATTGTCACCATAAAAGCCAAACAAATCATCATCTCCTTATAGGATAGGATATTAGGGCTTTTAATTTTAGTTGTTTGAAAGATATGAGGGACAGACTAACAACAAAAATAAATCAAAATTCTTCTCTGTAGAGGCTTTCTGTATATATCCAAAGTGGGCTGATGTTGAACAGAAATTGCCTATATCTAAGAATTAAACAAAAACATTTCTCGGGGTGTGTGTGGAAACACAATTCCAATGTCCATGTGTAATTTATATACATTGTTACAAGAAGGATAGAGCTATTCTCTATCAGACAAAGCTGCATCATTGCCTTCTTATCAAAAAAGTTTAGGTATATCTACATAATTGGAAAAACAAAAACAAAAACAGAAACAGAAACAAAAACAAAAACAAAATCTTCATCCCTTTTCCTTGACTAGATAACATAATATTATTTAGTTTCTACTGTACTCTTATGAAGTAGTCTACTAGCATCAAAAATCAGTAGAATCCTTTTCTAATATTGGTACACTATGTGAATGTAGGCAATTCCGTTTATTTCATTATGATTTTGTTTCAGTCCTTGTGTTATCTTTTAAATTTGGACAACATAAAAACTGCTGTTGATCCATTTGATCCAAAGACCTAAAGTTTGATGACTTGAAGTGTTACAATGATAATAATAGTAATGGTGACAGTCTGGAACAAAGTGAAGAAATGTACCCATCTATATACATATTCATTCGCTGAAATATTTGCCAGTAATTGTTTATGATTCAAAATAAGACAGGTGAAAAATACTGTGGTTCAAACCCAAAAACCCTTGTTTGAGTCTATCGCTGTGCATGACATTGCTGAATTTTACGGCTCTCTGCATCACTGAATGCCATTAAAAGATTGCCATTTAATTGCAATTATTAGACAATGGCATACGTAGTAACTTTATTCTACAGAAGTTTCTGTGAAGTGTTCATATGTGATGAGAAATGTATTGATCATTTTTCCATACCAGATCTTTTAGAGAAATTTTGCTTAATGCTAGGAATCTAAAGTTGTTAGGATAGAAGATATTTTGCCACTCTTTTTTCAAAAAGCATATGTTTCATAGGTAGCTGCTTTTCATCTCTGAGTCAGGTAGAAAGAGCACAAAATAATATAAAGGAAAAAACATGGCTCATAAAATGATCTTTATAAAAGCTAAACTGTTGGATGTGGTATTTCAAACTAGAAATCCTCATACGCAACATTGCCCCAAGTTTCCAAATTATCAAGGAAGTATATGCTTGTAAAATGACATGTATTCTGAGTAGTTTTCTATCCTGAACTCTTGATTTTATTGTAAAATTTTTTTTTTGTAAGTTGAAGAAATCAAAAATTTCTTGAAGCTTGCTATCTCGGTTTCTTATTATTCTTTCAAATGACTAGGTATTAATTACTCTATTAGAAAATGCATATATATATAAGTGCATGTATAAATCTATAACCTAAATACATAAAAATAACTGCAATATTTGGAGTTGCACTGCTAGGCAATAAATATATGCCTCCAAATTACAATTGTTCCTTTCTGCAGGCCATGGAAGTTTCAGCAAAATCACAAACTGTCTTGTAAAAGCGCCTACTTTTCAGTCTGCAAGTGTCTGATATGACGGGAGATCTTGCAAATATGTTTTATCCACATTGTGTTCAAAGCACAAAATACCACCAGACAGTCCATTTTTAAAGCTAGAAAAGTTCCTCTCTGGCATGTGCAGTGTTCTGTTGCCATATGCTAATATCCTGTCATTTCTCTGAACTTCTTTCTGCATGGATGCTCCACCAAGGCCCCCATGACATGCCTCTACGTGGACCGTAAATATCCTTTTAAAGTGTTGGGAAGCTTAAAAGGGCTTGATGGCTTGTGCTCACTAGGAGTATGGGAAGACCTTCTAATTTAAGCAGTGCTCAAAAGGTACAACATATTTCATACTATGTAATGTCGAACACTGAATGACAATATAGACCTCCACGTAAAATGGCAAAATTGAATGACTTTTGACTGTCTGGATGTATAAAGTGTAGCTGTATTTGAAAGAAATAAACAGAGAATTTTAAAAAGGCAAAAAATCCCAGCAAAACTAAAACTAAAAACAGACCAACAAAAAACTTCATAGGGTAATTTCCCTTAATTTCAAGGAGACAGTGATTTAAATATCTTTCTGAACATGATCAGAATAGGTAAGCAGGATTTAATATTGAGGAATTATGTATTTAAATACCATTAAAAGTTCTTAGCTTTAACAACTGCTAATAGTGGTTCTGACACTGCCAGGATAAAATGTTTGGGCAGAATATATGCATTCTCGATAATAACTGTTATCTGTCAAAAGCTGTTTGGTTTGTGTTTGGAGTTTTTTGTCCCACTTGAAAGGAGTTGAGAGAACTAATTTTTTCTGACCCTCCCAATATTCCAGTTTAATTAGTGTGCAGATGAAGAAATATTTATCAGATTATAAAATTTGGGGTGCATGATGTAGAAAGAAAAAACCTTGCATTTTGGTAATCTGAACTGAAACTTAAAATAGAGGGAGAGGAGAGGAGAGGAGAGNGAGAGGAGAGGAGAGGAGAGGAGATGAAATCTAGGCATTTAAATTTGGTAGGATTTTTTTTACTTATGTACTTTCCTGTATCATGCTTCACAGTAAGACTACAGAACAGTTACAGTATGAAATTATATAATACTACTTTTCCATAATTAGCATCCATAAATAGAACAAATAAAAGCAGTTAAAAAAAACCATCTCCTTTCCTTTTAGTTCTGAACTTAAACAAAAGATCTGATGATTCCTTCTGATTGCATTTCCTGGATTTATTTCTCAATAATGACACTTTTGGGAGCAATTCTATAGGGGATGAGATTGATCACCCATCACTGCTGCTGATGTGCTGTTTAACCAAGCTGGTGAACCATAAACTGTCATCAGACAGTGTATCAGACTAACAGTGTGTATCATGCAGCTCACTCTCCTGTGCACCTAACAATGATGATCATTCTCTTAGTCCATTAGACAGCACAAGGACCTGTTAAACAAAGTCCTGGACCGGCACACTTTGCATGACCCAAAAAAAGAAAACAAATCCTGCTAGATGGGCTAAGTGGTGACATAAATTGAATCCATAGGTTATGGAGCAAGAGGTCTAATGCTTCATGGGTTAACAGGACTTTGGTATAGACAGGATTTTTAAAGCTGAAACTGAAACTTTCTTTGATAGTGGTAGACATGCTCTAAAGAAGGGTGAGCATAGCTCTTTTGAGCAGTGAAGAATACTTGCTCAAAAATAGTGTCAGTTTACTTTTTCAAAGAAATATGGAGCACCTTTCCCCAAAATAATTTGAAGGAATTAACAATGTTTGTATTTTTAATTATTGTTAAGTTTCATGTACCAGGTGTTCCAATGTTGCAACTCTTATAAACATGATTTTAAAAGTTATGATTACTAGATAAAGTTTATGATCCAGGGCCCCAGACCTATGAATTTTTAAGGACAAAACCTCAAGGGATGTGCCCAGATCGATGAAGATGTACATAACCTGGTGATTGACATTTATGGTCTTTTTTTATCTTGTATGCATAACTCCCTACTACTGACTTCAGTGGAAATAGTCACATTTCCTGCTTTCATGCTTTTAGTTTTCTCCTCTCTCATGCAATTAGTTTTTGGAAGATCAAAGCTTAAATTCGTCCTGGTTCTTCTTCCTTGAGTTGTTGAAGTCTGGTGTTTTGTGGGTTGTTTATGTTTGTTTGATAGTTTGTTTTTTTTTTTTCTTTCTGAGTGAATTGTTCAAAAGATCTAACTAGGAATATTCAAGAAATAGTCATGAGACTTTTGCCCCAAATTAATGCTGCTGAGCAAGTTGCAGGTACTAACAGATATTGTGAAGTCTTCTCAGACTTGCAGAAATGCCTGCCCCAATTAATACTGTAGCTGTACCCTTGAGGAGCTCGTCATTTCACCTAAAATTTCTTTTAGGGCTCTGAGGGTGGCCTTCTATCCCTTTTGTTCCCCAGCTCCGTTATCCTGAAAAATCACCTAGAAACATACTTGGAAGTCTAAATATAATTAAAATTTCTCTGTTTCACTCCAGGCTTTTTTTTGTATAGGATTCCTCTGACCAAATTTTTGATATCTTCAACATGTGACCATAAACAACTAAACTAGTCAGTGGGGAAAAAACAGACTCTTCAAGGGCATAATTCATCTCACCCATATGTGGGCCTATTTGACAAGTGAAATAAACTAAATCTACCAGTTTTTCTGCGTTAAGAAGATATGAAGTGACCCTCTCGCAGGCAGAGAGCGTCTGTCCTGTAGAGTGACTATACCTGTTGATGCCCAAATTCAACTACACAAATCCAATGCCTTCTGTCCAAACTTGAGTCTCTTCAGGTGTGAACCTAAGTCAGGTACAGTTGAAATAGAAAGTCTACCTCTTCCTCTGAGCAACCCGTTTTCTGTTGATCCCCTTTGAAAATTTCTGTATAAATGCTTCTGTATTTTATCCCATACATCTTTCACACCTGGAAGGAAATTTTTTATAAATACCTCTAAATTCTGTTTCTGATTCTCTCACCAATTTCTGCTGAACATTTTTCTTTTCTGCAATTCCTGTCAAAAGCTTGAAATTTTGTAGTCTAGTGGAGGACTGAGATGCTTAGGAGATGTTGGCTTTTGTTTCCAAATATTTCTCCTTCTGTATCCATGCTGTGTCTCTGTTTTTACTGCAAGTACACGGAGACAATAAAAGCACTTTCAGTGGACAGTCCTTAGTGACTGGAATTGGTAGGGCCTGTGAAAGTAATTAAGCTGGCAGCAATAACAAAATTGAAGTGGTAACAATAGTAACACTAATAACATGTAAAAGTACAAGTAAACAAGAAAATATTTAACTAAGAAAAAATAGTCCTGAAGAGACTGATTTCTGTGTACATCACCTGCTCAGAATTAACATAGCTATAACTGAATTAGGAGGTTTCAAATAGAAAGTTAAATCATTGTACTAAAACTAGGTAATATCCTCACTACATCAGGAGGTAGGAAAACTAGGTACTGATTCTACAATCATCAGTATGATCATTAGAGCCCTAAGGGCACTACCAGCCCTGGCTGTCCCTGCCCAGCCCCCCCAGTGCTGCCCACCTGCTGCTCATGTCCCAGGACCCACCTTCAGCCCTCCAGGGCTGTCTGCCCCAACAATGCCACAGCAGGGTTGGTCTCCTGCTCCCCACAGCCCTGCCCTTCCTGGCCATGGGACCCTCTGAGTTGGCCCTTCACAGGACTCACATCCCAGCTCAGCCTTGACTCATTCCCGTCCCCATGGAGGTGCCCGATGCCTGGGGCTGGGGCTGTTCTGGTGCTCCCTGGCTGCCTTGCTCCTGGCTGTAATGCACCTCCATGGGGAAACACCGAGCTGCTAACACCACCAGCACCTGGATGATCTTGGATGTAATGCTAAGCATAATATCCTTCAATTCAAGGCTATGCAAATTCATATCAAGGTATTTGATCATTCTTATGCAGGAGGAATAGTAAGACATTTTCTCCTTACTACTAGAGAAGGTCAAAATTTCAGAGGATGCCATTAGGAGAGTCAGAAAATAAAACATTTCTACCGACTCTTACTCCTATGTTGCTGAGAACACAACTGCAATTACTAATTTCTCAGGTGAGAAAATATTAAAATTGTTGCCTGTTATGATAGAGCTGAATTTTTTTGTTGTTGTTACTAAGCCTAAAGCTAATGTAAAAGCAAACGAAATGTTCGTGCCTCTCTTCGGAAGTCTGAAAATTAGAGTCTCTGTCCATGGTAATGTAATGCCTTTGCCTTACATGCTTTTCCTCATGGCTAGGTCTTTTATCTGTAGTGGAGTTCACAGATTTTGTAAAAACACTTGGCTGAACAGAGATTCCTAATGTCATTCTGGATGTCCAAAGGTTTCTGAGATCTCAGCAAAAGGCTGGCATATACAACAGGAAAACCACAGGAGACCTGTGTACTTCTGCAGTGGCAGCTGGAGGTAGAGAAAATACCTGGTATAAAGGAAAATACCAAGGGTATTTTACCTCACTCTGGAGTCTGGTATTTAAGCACTTTAATTAAGTTTTAACTAGTTTTTTAAAGGAAAGTTTAGTTAATGATTCCTCTTGTTACTCAATATAAAAAGAGAGACTTTTACTTATTTGGTCTTTTTGTAGTTTTTATTTGAATATTATCTTGAATATAGCATATTTTGTCTTTCCTTTTTTTCCTAGAAATTACAGACAGTGTATGCTAACTGACCAGCCGCCTTAATTGGCCAGCTGTTACTGATGGAAGAGATTGGTCCCTTCAATCAACAGTTTAGAATGGAAGCATTTGCACTTTCTGTGTTTACCACAGAAGGAGTAAAGGAATCACAGAATCATAAAATCATAGAATGTTTTGAGTTGGAAGGGATCTTAGTTCCCTCTGCCGTAAACAGGAACAAGATGAGGTTGCTCAAGGTCTCATTCAACCTGATCTTGAACATTTCCATGGATGGGGCATACACAACTTCTCTGGGCAATTAATTCTAGTGTGTCTCCACCATCATGGTAAAGAATTTTTTCCTAACGTCCAATATAAACCTGCCCTCTTTCAGTTTAAAGCCACTGCCCCTTGTCCTATCACTACATGTCCTTGTAAAAAGCCCCTCTTCAGCCTTCTTGTAGGCCATCTTTAGGTACTGAAAGTCTTCTAGAAGGAGCCTTCTCATCTCCAAGCTGAACGACACCAGCTCTCTCAGCCTTTCCTCGTAGGATTGGTTCTCCATCCCCCTGATATTCTTCATTCTTCTAGGCCTCGTCTGGACTTGCTCCAACGTGTCCATGGCTTCTCACCTTATGTTGGAGCCCCCAGAGATCGTTGTGGTACTCATGTTGGAGTCTCATGAGGGCAGGGTAGAGATTCTCAGCCTGCTGGCCATACTTCTTTTGATGCAGTCCAGGACACAGCTGGCTTTCTGGGCTGTGAGCTCACATTGATGGCCCTTGTCAAGCTTCTCATCAATGGACACCTCCTAGAAGGTCCCCGCATCCCTCTCCTCAGGGCTGTTCTCAATCTAGTCTCTGTCCAGGCTGCGTCTGTGCTTGGGATTGCTCTGACTCAGATGCAAGATCTTGCACTCGGCCGTGCTGAACTTCAGACATGAAGTTCACACAGGCCTACCTCTCAAGCCTGCCAAGGTTCCTCTGATAGTATCTCTGCCCTCCAGATTGCACAGCACTGCAGTTTGGTGTCATCAGCAAACCTGCTAAGGGTGCACCTGATCCTATTGCCCATGCTGCTGACAAAGGTATGAAACAGTGCCGGTCCTGCCACTGGTACACCACTTGTCACTGGTTTCCACTTGGATATTGAGCTGTTGACTACAACTCTTTGAGTGTGGCCATTCAGCCATTCCCTATCCACTGAGTCATCCACCTGTCAAATCCAAGCCTCTCCAATTTAGAGACAAGGATGTTGTGCGGTACAGTATCAAATTCTTTGCACAAATTCAGGTAGATGGTGTCAGCTGCTTTTCTCTTATCCTCCAACACTGTAAACCCTCTCATAGAAGGCCATCAAATTTGTCAGTTCTTGGCAAGTTGCTTTTTCCATCAACCGCAAACAACTTTTCCAAAGGAGTCCGTGCTTGGATTCCCTCAGTGAATAGTTGTCTATTCTGAAATAGTTGTAGGAATCTATGGAAAATAGAGTAATGTCATTTCAGCAGTGTATCATCCTGCATCAGAAACTAAAGCATGCAAACCGAAATTGATTTGTAACAGGTACCTTATTAGAAGCAAACATCAAGAAAACTAGAATCAATGTTGAAACAAAAATTTGTCTTGTAAGCAATCCTGAGTGAAATGTGTTGACACAGCATCACATTCTGTAGCCCCATTTCTGCATGCTTTTCAAAGCACAGCCATCTCGATCTGGGAGAGATGAATAATTGACTGATCACTGCATAATTCAACGTACTGTTGTAAAAATTCAAGGTCTGGCAAATTTGAAGCTTTTCTTCTTTATTGAGACTGAGGTTAAAGTTTCAATCAACCTTGAAGAAACATTTAAATAGCACAAGGATGCATGATTTATTAAAGTGCATATTATTCTTCCGTATATTCCCTCATTCTTCATTAAGCTTCCTTACATAATGTTTATGTGAAGTTTATGAAGTGTACCTCATAAGCTGAGCAAAGATTACTTTAAAAGATAGCACTAGAGGTCAATGATCTTATTTTTCTTTCAAATTAAAAATAAAAACCAAAAACAAAGACGAAAATGAGTTTGAAAATACAAAACATATTCACCTATGTCTTTAATAAAATACCTGTGTACTTAAATGCACTAATTTTCCCCTTTCCATTTGGGAAAATAAATTTCTCTGATAATTTCTGATAACAGTTGCTTTTGCACAGCTCATAATAGTTGTATGCAATGTTCAGCAATTAATGGCCTTTAGGATATATTGAATTCCCTAGTTAAATTACCTGTCATTGTCACTAAAAAGACGATCTCATGTGCAAGTCAGTCAAGTCTGCTTCACTTTCAAGTCATACGGCAGTTTGAGGAATGTATTTTCAAATGAAAAGATTAAGTTAAAACATTTATATTCTCGTTGTCCAAAGTTATTATTGTTGCTTCTTCATAATATTGCCACAAAATCTGACTCAAGTCGAATTCTTGTCTATTAATTTTCAACACTTTACAGGTCATTGCTGAATCCCAAAACAGTTTGGATTGCCTTTTCATTATTTCATCCTCAACATTTATCTGGAGCTCTAAATTTACATGGTACCATCTGACACCCAAATAATTTTCTAAGGGCTTGTCCACAAAAGGAGATTAGTGTACCATAAATGAGGATGTGAATTTGCAGGAAACTGGGAACTCCGTGCTTGCTCCTTCTTTTGGACATAAACGCCGTGAGTTATGGGTGCCTTTGTGGGGGAGAAAGATTTAATTTGCATGATTGCAAGTGTTATTGTGAAAGTTACTGCTGAATACTTTTCGTCCTGCGAATTTATGCAGTTTTCTGTGGAACAAAGCTCTCTGTGTGGACAGATCCTATGATTCTATTTCTGAATAGACTTATATGTATATGTGAGTAGCATTGCTATTGTAATGTGCATGCATTGAGGTGACTAATATATGTAAAATTTCTCCTCTGTATTACATATGCAAGATCCAAACTGAATAAATAAGCAGCCATTATTAAGCTCAACATTAGGAAAGGGAGAGTAGTCACTGAAACAAGGATAACTTGATGACATTTTCTACTCGGGGGTTCATTAAGAATAAATATGAGCAAACTAACTTAGATCACACAGGGAATCTGTGCAACAGAAATCTGGCCAAAAAGAAAAAAAATATCTTTTGATGGAGGAGAGTGAAGACATTTGAAGAAAAGGAAATCTTCTAAAGTGTAGGTATATCATCAAGGAGACTTGAGTGTTTATTACAGCCATTGTGTAAATTAACATTAATTTCTCACAAATTTTGTGGAAATTTTAAGGATACATCACCTTGCAGACATGAAAAACATGTGGAAAAGAAAGTGCAATGATACAGGTAGGACCAGCAACAAATAAGAAGGTAACATTTTGATTTGAAATAATTTCCATGAAAGGGAGACTCAAGAAAATGAACTCACCTGGAAAAAAAAGAAAAGGAAAAGATGAAAAAGGGAGTCCTAGGAAAGTACTGCTAGAAAGGGGTTGTTTCAGACATAAGATGTAGGTAAGAGTGATAAGACCAAGAGATTTTGGTTATTCTGGTTTTAGTTCCTTATTAGGAGCTTGGTGAAATAAAATCCTAATCCTTCTTTCAAATTAAGGTTTTCAAATACAAAGGATCTTAGCATTTTTACTTTTTAGTGCAACATCTCTTCTATAAATAGTTCAGGATATTTGTGTATTTTGACTACATTTGTGCTACTTCTAATTATTTTTTGATAAAGACAGAACCTTTTAAAATTTTCATTGATCCATGATTAAAATATTAGATTCTGTAAAAGCAAGGCAAGCCAACAAAAACCATTTTCTTACACTGGTTGTCACAGGAGAATAAAACTCAGTTGGAAATACTTCAGAAAAACCTTTCTTTGTAATTTTTGTAGTACTGTTCTTAATGCTTTCATTGTAACCTAGATACCATTTGCTCAGTTTAGGCATACAGTGAAGGATATTATATAACACAAGTGTTTAATTAAATTTATATGGGCATGTATTTATCTTCACATAATTCTGTAAATACAAATGTAAGTGAGGTCTAAATGTATTTCAATAATGCATGTTTATATCAACTCCATAGGCCTTTTTTTTTTTTTTTTTGTATGAAATGCCATCAGATCAGGTTTTTTTGTTCCTATTAGGAATATCTGTGAATCCTGATAAATCAATCTTTGAATGTTATAGGAGTAGATTGGATGAGGACAAGTCTTTCATGACTTACCAATTGCAGAAATTAACAATACCAACCTTCAAAAGTAACAGAAAGCATTTGGAAGAATTTTCTTTGCAAGACTGGATTACAAATGACAATAAATTTACTCAGGTACAGAAAAATACAGCTATTAAATTATCTTGCTCTGCATTTTCATAACCAAACCACATTTGATATATGTATAATTAGAGTCCATTACATGAGGTACAAGTTAAAACTTGGTATTGCATTGGTGGTTTTCATTTGATCACTGGCATGATCCCTTTTGAAATTATTCCTGTTCAAAGTACAAAAAAACCACATTTGTAATGTTGGGTTTTTTTTTATTATATCTATGTGATTCCTTTAATACAGAAGTATGTTTCCATTGTAAACACAGAATAGTACATAACTTAAAATCGATACTTTCATCAAGTGCATTTTCAAGCCTTCCTTATAAACTCTGGAGCATGTATATAATTTTCCTAGAAATGTAACTGCTGGGGAAAAAATGAAAAAGCAACGCGTATGCTGCAGTGTTTATTAAAATAGTATCTCCATATTTTCTTCATTTAAATAGTTTGTTATGACCCTGATTATTTAACCTTTAATTTTAGCCCCCATACTAGATGAGGAGCATCATATCACTGAAGATTCTGATTACCTCCCAGGCCCTTGGGTATGCTTTTTGGGGATATCACCCAAAGCATCTTGCCATTCTCAGGCGATTTGTGGTGAAGCAACGCTACCACTAAATAAGATTCCTTGCCTTGGAAATATGCTGTAGTCAATTACTGATTTGTCTAGCAGCAAGTATAGCGTGACAGCTAAGCCATTGGTAATATGCTATTTGTGTGAAAGACAATAATATAGCAATTCAAATGAATGCCTTATATTTGAGACAATAATTTGGTTTTAAAAATATATTGCGTTGTCTTACTAAATGTTATGTTTTGAGCTTTTTCTCTATGTGATTGAGTGAACTTATCATTTAAATAGTGTAAAGCAGAGTTGCACTGTGCTTTGCAAGAGAAATTATAACAATTTTCGGTATTTAATGGATAATAGAAGATATTGCATCATTCATATAATCAAAATAAGAGTGTTAGCGTAAGCATTTTTACACATCATGCACTTCTACGTAAAGATGATCCTTTCTTGTGAGCTGAAAGTATCTGATCTAAATAATTCGTCATAAAATGTGTGTCTTCTGGCTTTCAGGAAAGTTGTTGGACATTTCTGTACTTCACTAAAATGTGGTAGAGTAGAAAGTTAGTGACAACTTTTGGGTGTAAATAGTTGCTTTTTCAAAGAACTTCAGCTTCCCCTGGCCACTGGACTAGCCTTCTGCCTAATTCAGATAATGAATTTCCACAGGTGATTGTTGGCTCAATCCATAAGGCTGTCATTGAGCCTTTGTCTTTTTGAAAAACAAAACAAGATGCACACACTCACACACCCTCTCCCTTCCCCATATGCACATCTCTGTTTCAAAGAAGACCCGTGACAGAGAATATCCTGTAACCCGTTTGAAATTGTTCCAGTGCTTCACTTTTTAAAACATTTACTTTCAAAATCCACACAATGCAAGCAGCTCCAATGTCTCCTATTGGAGATTTCTTTTTAAGTAAGTTCTCTTCATCTATTAATCTTGTGTCCTCTTATGAGAATGGTGGTCAAGTGATTTGTTAAGATTTAGAGTATCCTGTACAAAAGATGAAGTCCAAATTTAGCATTTCATGTCCATTCAGGGGAATAAAATAGGATCTTCAAGGAAGGAGACTAAGGGGCCACCAAGAGAGTCAAAGTTCTTGCACATTTAAACTCAAGGCAAAAATTTAAAAAAAAGTACTCTTCATTTTTTTTCTCTGCTGAGTTCAGAATTTCTGAACGAATGCGTGCCCTCTGTAGAAAACACGGCTTTATAATTCCGTGTTGTCTCTGATTTACTTATATTTTTGTCAGGCAGTAACACTGCCAAAGAAGGAATCCCATGCTCAGAATTTTTAAAAAAGTTCAGATTCTTAATAAAGTCGTAATACAAAGCTCATTGTGACTCCAGCTTCAAGGTTCAGTGCAGGTAAATTAAAATCTCTCCAATGATTTCAGTCTAGAATTAAATATGACCAGAAAAACAGCATAATTATGAGAATAGACAAGTAGTAAGTATACTAAAATTTACAAAATGATTGTGTGAAATAATTATTTGCAGAATGCAAAATAAAATAAAATAATCTCTTCCCAAAAAACCAAATGTTACACCTAGTAGTTTATTACCTTTTATCAACCCTTATAATGAAAAGAGATTAGTTTTCATTTAAGATTAGCACTGAGGGAATTTGACACTGCTTCATCTATAGGAGACGATATTTAGACTATACAGACCAAATAGAAAGTGTGATTTTCATGCACTGAGTATTCTGATTAATGTGATTGGTTGATCAATCGATCAGATTGATGATCAATCTGATTTTAAAGAGCTGAGAATGTTGGGCCTTCATCACTTTTCTGCACAGACTATTTCAGTCCTTATAGTTCAGATTCTATCGTAATAACTTTTGATAGGCATTTATAAAGAATGGATATTTTCTAATTCCAACATGAGAGGAAGAAACAGAAAGACTGCAACTTTTGCACTAAATTGTTTTCCTGTCTGTTGTCTTCCATCTCCTCCAGCTATTACTAGTTTTCCAAACAGCATATTCTTTGCTGAATGATATCACTGTGTTCTTTCACTCTTTATATTGTTCTCCTAAAGCAAAGGAAGTGCTTTGTCTTTGGATGAAAAAGGACCATAGCAAGAGATACATGTGCAATTTAAGCTGTGAAAAGTAAGAATGCTCACCTTTTTATGGCTGCCCACGAGAGAACCTTATACTTTATCAGGAATAAAATGCCATAGATTACCTTCAGGATGGTCCCATATTTGTACAAACATGTACAGCTGTGTTAGTCTGTGTAAAAACTCCAAAAGGCACGTAGGAAGTGTTATTTCATCCTGCACTTCTATTCTTTAAGATCCCTGAAAAAATTGATATTATCTGTGGATATTATTTTGGCATACATACTCTCAATTATTTTAGTACCCTATATTATTTGCTACAGGATGTGTATATTCCTAGACATCCTGTGTTTGTCAGCTTAGCTCACCTGGAATTAGAATGGAGTTTTCCTTGCATGAAAGAATAGGCATGTTTTACAGTATTCCAGGCTTAAAAAAAATAATTAAAGAAATGCTGTATATCTATTATCACTCAACCAATAATTCTGTAGTGTCAAAAAGTAATATATCTTTGCTGTTACCAAAATAAAATATTTTTATCTAGAAGACTGATTTTTTTTCCTAATCTAATTCATTGAAAGTTGTAAGGATGGTGTAAAGGTCTTGGGAATCGGTCCACAATATAATTGTTGTAATTTAGATTATATTCAGTCCCTCAGGACTTGATTGTGCCTCTAGGCACAGCCTTCAGCAAGAAATAGTGTGTAGGCTGTGTCATCCCAAGAGGTTGTGTGCCTCAGAAATACACCTCTGAAGTACAATTGATTCCTTGTTCATACATGAATTCAGCTTGTCAAGAGAGTTTTCTTCTTCTCCGTGTTCTGCATCCAATTCTCAATGACAAAAGGATCTAGCAGTTGTGGACATGTGTGCCCACCTAAATTAGGAGCCTAATACAGGAAAAGAGCTAGACTAGACTGTTTATATTGTTAAAAGGACAAATTGAAATTGGAAAGTAACCTCCAGAAAGAAGGCTCAGTCCACTTTAGATCTAATTTGCTTTCTAGAGGTGCCTTTAATGAAGAAATTCCCACATTACCAGTTGGAAGGAAGAACTAATGCTGCTTGAAGCACCAGGATACTAAGAAAGCTGCAATGAAGCACAATATTGTCTTTTCTGTTCCATATTAGCTAATATGATCTATAACGACTTAAACCTTTCCCTAACCTGGCAGTGTTTGGGGTCCTAGTGTCCGTTTGGCTCCAAGCGGACCTACAGCACCCATGGCTTCATCATGTTCCAACCAATTCCAGTAAAAGTTCCTCCAAGGCTTCCTTTGTTATGCTTGACAACGAAACTACTGTGATCTCAGAAATTCATGTTATAGATGTTGTACCTTTCTTTCCTTTCCATTATTGCACTAGAAGAGAAATCCTAATATGTCTTTTCAGCTGGCATGTGGAAAAGAATACTATTATCTGTACAGTGTCTGGCAGGGATAGACATTCCTCATAGCAGCCAGGCTGGTGCTGTGCTTTGCATTTGTGGCTAAAACTGTTGATTACACAAATGTTTTGGCAATTGCTGAACAAAGCTTCAGATCAAGGCATTCTTTCTCCTCAACCTCTCTCCTTTCACCCAAAGTGAGGAGACTGGGGATGCAAAAAGCTGGGAGAAGATGCAGCTGAGACAGCAGACCCCAAATGACCAAAGAGATATTCCAGACCATATGGCATCATGCTCAACAATAAAATTTCAAGGAAAAGAGCAGAAAGGGGGAACAGTGAATTTAGTAGAAAACATTCATAACTCTTCCTTTATATGGAGTTACTGCTTACATAACATTTAAAAACAAAGGAAGAGAAACCCAATATATCTTCTAGTTTTCCTATTTTTGCTAAATATATTTCAAAGATGGAATTACATTTTAAATTACAAAGTCAAATTGCAATGACTAAAAATTTAAGTGTTGCTAGTATATATATATTCTATTTTGTTTCCACGTGATAGTTATTACTATTTCATCCAAGAAAATAGTCCAAACAATACTTCTGAATATTGTTTGAAGTCACATAATTTTTTAAAATAATTTTTCCATGTTTGTGTTCTGCAGTATGAAATATATGGGCAGCCATCACATAATCCAATGATCAAGACTAATTCCAAATGAAAGCAGGAGAAACTTGCTTTGCAGTCTCATGTGCTATTTCTACCTGCTAACTAATCAATACAATTCTAGTACTGTAAATAATTTTCATCTGATTATCCAAGTGAAATAAGCAAATGTAGCGTGCTTTCACATTTCATTTAGAGAAGATGAAGTATGCATTGAAGTATTGGCTATACTTCATTTTCAGATATCAAGAAATAAACTTCATATGGAAAGAGAAGGGAAGGAGGTTTATGACCTGGCTCTGAAGATGAGGGGAACTGAGGTTCTTGTCAATAGAACAGCTGGGGCAGGTTAGAGTGAAATGACACTGAATGACCAGTGTTTATATATATATATATGATTTATTTTAAAACAATTTGATTGCAATGGAAAGCAGGTATGTAGCTGTTTTGGTTATTATCTGTAGAAATATGGCAATATAAAAGCATAAAAATAACACTTATAACACTTAAGGGAATGTACAAGGAACAGAAAGAAAGAAAAAGAAAGGATAAGTGTAGAAAGTTGTTACCACCCATGAATCTCAATTGTTACAATTTCTATGACAGTTGATGCAAATGATCAGTGGATCAGTTGGTCCATCTTGATCTGTGAAAGGGTGGGAGAAGACTGGGAAATGCAAATTTCCATGGGTTAATATATACTCAGGTTCAGGTGGGAATGCCCACATACCTCTCCTTGGCAGGAAGTTTTACACTGTCTGCTGTAATACGGTAGATCATGTGCAGTCCTCTTGGTGGGAGGCCCCAGAAACGAGTCCAGGGACACTTTGGGGATCTTTGATGGTTTATGACCCCTTCTAAGACATGACAGCTGCCTCTCACCTCAGCATTGTTAGGCAATTATGTTCCATCAAAAGGGATGAGAACCCTTGGGCGTATGTGTGAATGTTCTGGTACTTCCCTGGGGAGTGGGAGAGTTTTCCACCTGAGCCCTTTCTGTAAAAGAGGACAGTGGCATGATAAAAAATCATTATACCACCTTGGAGGATCTTCTTCTTGTTGTCCTCTTCCCTTATCTGGCTCAAAACCCAGCTTGTCACTAAACAAAATGTTGGGTGCACACCATCTCTGCACCTGGGCTGTGCCTTGAACACTGTCAGCAAAGCACTGTCTGTTTTTCAAATGGCAGATTGATTTGAGTCATTAACCATTAACATTCCACTCTCTCACAAAGAGTCCATCCAAATAGGAGGTCCAGAGAATGCTTGGAGTTCATATGGTACCTTGGTGAGAAATACAAATACCATGATGAAAATTATGCAAGAAAGAGTCCAGTCCTGTTGTCAGATGTAGACAGGTACTACCTAGAACATGCGCAGAATACATTTAAATCAATGCCATTCTGTCAGGGCACAGGAGAAGTCCCTCATGGATTATACCTGGAGGTCTGGATCTGGTCAAAAGATCATGAAGTAAACAACCGAAAATGAACAAGAGGTGGCATGAATGAACTGGAGTTGGACTTTGATGATCTTCATGGGCTGTTTCCAACTAAGGGTGTTCTGATTCTATGATTCTAACAATATAATCAGTCTCCTTAGGAAAAATAAAAGTCTACATTGATTATAGTGAAAGAAATGAGTTAAAGCTACTATGAAAATGCCTTCTTATTTCACAAATAAAAGTAGGAAAGAAGGTGATAAAACTGTTATAGTTCACTTGCCATAATAAAATGTGGAGCTAGTAAATGAAAATTTTCTTTTGTTCCTTAAAGATGCATTCTATGAGGAGGCTTGTATTTTGTATCTGGGCTCAAAAAATCTTTTTGGTATGTCTATCCATTTAAATTTCAACAACAGATGGATAAATAAAAATAAAAGAACTTTTTAAATATGAAAAATATCAATTAAGTTGCTGTATGTTTTTGCTTTCATTGTATTTTCCACAGTTTCAGATTTCAAAATAAATGACAGAGTTGTTAATAGGCTGTAGAGGATTTTTTCCTGTCCTCCCTTGATTTATTGCTGCTGAGTGTAAACTGATCTGGAAACAAGTGAGAATTCCCCTGTGAAATGTTCTAAAATCCAAATTCCTCGCGGAGTGGAGAGAAATATTTGAGCAGGAACAATCATCCCCACGTGTATAAGCTTTGAATAATAAGAGCCTGGTTTCTACATTTCTTTTGTTCATGATGTATCAATCCGGTGTGAAAGGAAACATAAAAACAGCACATATATAAACCAAATGTGCAACAGCAAAAGCTTTAACAAACCTTAATTATTCAGGTGGTTAAGGAACAAGCTAAATAGCAGCACTAGTACACTGTAAATCCTTGTGGCTGACACAGAAGTGGTTATGACAGCTTTCACATTATCTCATTGCAGTATCGAGGCAGTAGTCGCAGCTGGCTCATATGTCAAAATGTGTCAGGACTTAAATGGTAAAACAGGAGTGCAACAGCAATTGGCTTTTCAATCAATAATGCAATCAATATATTTCACAGATATTTTCCCATATCTAAATTACTCTGCAGAGATGAGGTAGCCTGACTGAGTGTTTATAAATCAATAAAACACACAGCTAAAGGACATCTGCTCCTGTTCTTTCACTTCAAGGTGCAGTTTGCCTTTTATTTCCAACTCTCTCTTATTTAAGAATGTACTTTTGAGGAAAAACAACTCTCTTTTTGCACACAAATCATTTTTGAGTTGCATTCTGACTATAGACTATTTCTGTTAATAATTGTGTACTTCAGTTTTAAATAGGTGTAAGGGACAGTTTCTATTGGCAACAGAGCTGAGAATTAATAACATACATTTCAGATTTGCAATACACATATAAACAGGTATTTTATATAACATTGCATTCTTTTTTTTCGTGAATACAGTGCATGCATATGATTTTGAAATCCCACCGACCTTAGGCAACGCAGGGGTTTTTTTCCCTGCAATAGTATTCAAGAAGATTCTTGGCCATATTTTGTAGAACAGCTTCTTCTCAAAACATCCTGGATCGTCTTTCACTAATCTATTCCATTTTCAGCAGCAAATACATGAAAGGTGATAGCTTGTTATGGTATTGTTAGATGAAATTACTGAATTTGCCTTCTGCATCTTTGTTTCTGTTTGTGAAGCAGTGGCTACCAGCAAGAATATGGTTTTCAACACTTATCATCACAATAATTCCTTAAGACAACACAGTTTGCTGTTTTTCCTGTATATGACTACAGCATATACATATTCTATACTGATGCATATATGCAGTTATACACTACATGCAGAGATACAAATACGTGTGAAGCATTGTAGTACTGGAGTTAATTATGAGTTAATGCATGTAGGTGTTCATTATTGTTATGTGCACTACACATTTTATTTATACAGTGTTAAGAGCTGAAAAAAGGTGTCCCTAAGCGTGCACTTTTAACGTAAAAAGACTTACTATATTTTAGCACTATTTGTCTTCTGATTGAAAATTATATCAGGCACGAAAGAGAGACTAACAAAAACAAATACATCTTTCGGGCAAGACAGCCATATTCTGTCCAGAAGTACGTAAAGCCAAACAAATTGCATTTCCTAATCTAGGTGTTCCATTAAAAATAGATTATCACGTTGGTGAATGCCAACTAATCTTATCATGTTATACCTTTAGCTCACATGCAGCGTTATTCTCTAGATGTATTTGATCTCTTTCACAATTGTGAGATCCATCTCTGAACCACAGTTGCTACACAACCAAAATACAAAGCTAGGGACACAGGGGTTCCCTGATTCACTTACCCTATGTATTTTATTAAGCTGCTTTAATGCTACAATATTAAAGCAGTTTGCAGGATGTAAGTAATTTCACGTCACAATTTGAATGTGTCTTTACTGAAAAAGCTCCAGTTAAATGGATCTGAGATCTCATATACCTCATTTCTAAATTGGCAAAGAGACTCTGTGTTTGACTTAAATGGGAAGACGCTTTTGGCCTCAATACCTGACGACATACGGCAACATGGAAAGAAAATCTTGAAAATATTAAAGTAGAAAACAACAAGAAAACCTCCAAATACTGAAGCACTTTAAAGGATGTTTTTAACCAGGACTTTTTTTTTTTTTTTTACATTAATATATTAAAGGTGCCACTGTATCTTTTTTTAAATTCAATTTTTTAAAAATTTACCTTTCTAATTTTAATTTCGGCCCAGTTCAGACACCAATTTTTAAAAAATTTACCTTGAAGATACGTATGAATAATTTTGATGAACTCTGAAATATTTCTGCTGTCTTGATAGGCGTATTAAACAGCCTCATTAAAGTATTAAACTAATGCAAAATAGAGCAACGAAGCCTCTTTTTTTTCCTCTTAGTTAGCAAAAACATTAAATGAGCATAATAAGTGGAATCATCATAAAATGCTTTGAGAGAATTCTCCATTAGTATTATTTTGATAAGGCTCCTGAATGACTGAAACTGCCAGAGTTTTTTACAGCTTTTGAAAACTCTTTATTGTTTCAGTGACTGAGCTCTGTGGAATCCCAAGTCAGAAATTCCTACGAGTGTCATTAAAGCCATTCTCATCCATTGCATGTAAGTGTCAGAAATATTTTTAGAGACCTGAAAATCTATTAAACTTCCAGCTGGAAATGTATCTTAAGCTTCAAGTCAAACTCCCAGCAACAATAAAGCGGCTAATATGTTTGTATTTGAGAAGCTGTAAAATGAGAGAACACTGCTGGGGACTGGAAAGTAAAACTAGTTGAAGAATGCCCCTGGTGACACGAACTTTATGTTAAGTAAGAGCTGGTCAAAATGCAGTAGCTGAGCTTTGCAAAATATGGCACCAACATCACAGAAGGTGTTTGTTTTGTGATGGTTGCCCAAAATATTATTTTGGGAATAATCATTGTCTTACAAATGATGACCAAAAAAACCTAATTTGTAGTCCTGGAAAAATACTTGAGGAACTTACAAGTTGGTTTTGTGTTTGTGAGGGTGCGAAGGCACCTCTTCATTATGCAAGGCCAGCTTTTTAACTTGAAGGCTGCATGCTTTGGCTTAATCACTATATCTCATGTTTTCTTTCAAAATGATTCTCTGTCCTATGTGGAATTACCGAGGGAAGGTTTCCGATAGGGAAGGTTTCAGGAAGGGAAAGGAAAGGAAATTCCAGGAAAGGAAAGGAAAGGAAGTTCCAAGAAAGGAAATTCCAGGAAATTCCAGGGAAGGGAAAGGGAAGGGAAAGGGAAGGGAAGGGAAGGGAAGGGAAGGGAAGGGAAGGGAAGGGAAGGGAAGGGAAGGGTGGAAAAACTAGTAGCGATTATTTCACTAAGTAAAAGTGTATTACCGTACAGGGTTGTCATAAATACGAAGCTCTGAAGTTCAGGAGGTAAATATGGCAGTCAGTTGTAGACATGTCTATTTGCTAGTTTCAAATGGAGTGTGACATTGGATTCAGATGGGTGTGAAAACAACAATGAAAACAAGGAGTTTAAATATTTTAGGCATTCAAATTTAGAAATAATTAAATAGGCTATATAGATGAAAACATTTATAAATTACACTTTTACTGAAAATATCATTAGGTTAAATAATAACCAGGATAGTATACAGTCAGCCCAGCTTCTAATTTTGTTCATACAGACTATATAAAGAGTAAAGGTTAACCTGTGGACTGTAAACTATATTCTAATTATAAGAGTACATAAATCAATAAGCCCTCCAGGGTAAAAATGATGGTAGAGGGATGCAGCACATGACAAAGCAGGAATCAAGAGCAACAAAATGATTAAAAGTCCTAACAGCATCTTAGAGTGAACAAAGGGAGACATGATATTGGCCCGATCTAGCTTATTTTGTTGGCCAAAGCAGAGGGTTTGAGTGTGCAAAAATGTAAGCAGCTAAGTAATCTTAAAAACTATCAAATACATTAGTTTTCTACAACACGGTCTTGTAAATCAGGTTATACACCAACTCTATGGTGAGTGTCACTATACTGTATGGGAAGAGAAAAGACTTCTGTCCTTGCCTAGATAGTTTAGGCCCCTTATTTATCTCTAAATTAAACCAGCTTGTAGTTGGTTTTGTAGTGGTGGGTCTGTATCTCTGTACTATCTCATGAAAGCAAATGCTAAAGATGGAAAATTATTTGAGACTGAAATATGAAAGTATCTTTAATGTCCTTGCTTCATGAAGATCTAGGCCCAGTTTGGACACCAAACACGGACATCTAGAATTGAATGTCTTTTGGGACCTTCGCCTATTTCTCCTGGATTTGAGTCATTGCTCGAAAAGGCATAGATCTCCTGTAAATCTTATATTTTACCTTCCATCTTACATGCATGTCTGAAATACCTGGAACATTTCAGAAGGCTGTGAGCTGTCTTTGTGTGGGTAACTCTTTCACTGGTGCTTGTTAGAAAACCTGTATAATGTTTCATAAGGAATGTGAGTTAGGCATAGAGCTGTGAAAGCTGTCTTTGCAAAACTATCCAGTAGCTATCAGTCTGTACTAAATGCTATACCTTTCACAGCAACTTCCATAAATCTTAGAATGTATAAAATAGACTGATATTGTATAGTGCTCTTACAGTGAATTTGGGAAAATCTGTGCCTGTACCATCCAAAGGGAAGTTAGAGACATTACGAGGAGAGTAGGGATACAATGCAACATTAACTGAAAATAGGGATGGAAGATTATACTGAGCTAAGACTGAATTTCATGTTTAACAGAACACTTCTCAATTTTTTTTAAAAGATATAATTTCTATTACAAAAGTCAAAGGATGTATATAAATTAAATTCAACATGGAGGAGTTGCTCACTCAAGACTACAGAATTAACTAGTCAAAAATATTTGCTATGTAAGCCATCAAGTTTTAAGGAATGTGTTCATTGTCCTTATCCCTGCTACCAGGACTAATTATATTATTGTATTCATGGTATTATATTGCATCTTCTCAATTGGAATCTATTTTAAATTGCATATAAAAAATGAAATCAATATGAAATTTGATCCTCAGCAATAGTGAAATATCAAATTCAAACAAACTTCTTGCTGGTTTTTTCAGTTTTTAAAATGTCCTAAGTAAAATCATCTGATAGTAAGTTAATTAGGAACTCTTATCAAAATGATACAGGAAAGAAACCATTGAATAGATCACAAGAAGATATGCTTGCCCAATGTAATTTGACAAATGTGAAGTAATCTGCCAACAAAGTAGGGGACAGATTAATGGAAAGTCTGTAAACTATATAGGGGTTTGTTTATTTTTTTAAAGTATTTACTTTGTTACTATGAATAGTTAAAATTAGCATAAAATATTTATTCCTTTCTTTTAATAGCAAGATCCTTAATAACACACAAATAATTCTTAATTTTTTCTCTTCCTTAGAATATACAGTCCATTGGATTTCCATCTAAGACTATGTCTTTTGGAAGTCAGGCAATTTATGTAAGACAACCAGGTATGAGAGCTTACAATTTTTTGCTGAGGGATCCAGATTAATAGAAGAGTGGAACACAGCTTCTGAGAGTTTGTTCTACACTCTTAGTCCTAACCTACTGAATACAATAAGACATGACCTTTCAGCTGCTAGGTGCTCAATTTTAAATGGTTTGTTGATCTGTACAAAGAATGCCAAGTATTCTGAGTTGCCAAGGCTGACTTCATGTGATAATGAGCACAAACTAAGGAATGTAGCTAAGGAATATATCGTTGTCTTCCTGTATAAAGCTCCAGCTAAAGGAATAATTTTGCAGGAAAATGAATAAGTGTTTGAGTTGGACGTTTTTTTCTTGCAGCACTGAGAAAATGCATTGACGAGAGGGTTAAGTGGCCTGAAACCATTGGGAAGAATTGTGTACTAGAATAAAAGATGAGCTTGCTGCACGGGGGGACACTATATTATGAGACAATATGTGTTCCCCCAACTTGGAAAATGAATTGAATTATAATTACTTGTGGGATCACAAAAATGATTAGCAGTAATAAATAAATAATAATAAAAAGCAAAGATTTCACAGGCAAAGAGGTAAAGTTGTTGTCCAGATATTAGAGAAATAATTTTTAGAATGAAAATTAAGATAATGCATATGCACCTGTCATCAATGCGTAACAAGGGGATCAGCTACTTTTTCTGAAGTGTTAGAAAATGTGTGTGAAACTTAGAGTCTCATGACTGCGCCCACTTGCGCACCCAAGCAGGCATTCCTCTGTCTCTTGGGTGCACAAGTGGGTCACCAGATGCACGTACCAGAAGGACAGGATAGAAGACATTCACTTCCCCAAACAATAGGAAATGCCATCTAAAGGCTGAGGAGATATGGGCCCCATCTGCTGCAGTAGGAAGGTGCAGCAGATGTTCAGCATGTCCTTTGGCCTTAGAGAGAGACAGACTAGATGGCATCCCCATGGACTTTAGGTATTTCTCTTTAGGCAACTAAATCCTGGCTAGCTAGTCATACCAGCTATTTTTCTCCAAGAATAAACACTGAAAAACAGCTCCCAACTCAGAAGGCTAAAGTTAGGAAGTGAAGACATCACTCCATATTCTGAACTTCTGATAAGAAGACAATGCTGGAAAACACTTGCTGATCTGACCAACAGAAGAATGCTGTAAAGGCCTCAGAATTTACCCAGATTAGCATTTCTGATGCTATTTACCGTTGGCTTGCTCTAGAGCATGTTCATTATAAAACTGTTCAGGCCAGATAATAATGTGGAAAATACCATGGAATCATGGCAACGTGGCAATAGCTTTTTTAATCAGGATTCCACAGACTTTTAAAAAAAGTCTTCTGGTACTAACTCATACGGAAAACCTATCCTTGATACCATTTTATAGGGATTTTTAAAAGTATAGTATAATTATACATTTAAAATTTTCTTTTCTTCGAAGTACCCATAAGTTTCACTTTGGAGTTTCCCTTCCGTAATTATTAATTTAGCTGTTATGGTAGGCGATATTATCATTCAGATCATGCACCTGTTGCTCCAGGGGTTGAAATCACTGACAGTAAAGCTTTACACAGCCTAGCTCCAAGAAATTGTCCTAACGTGTTTCTGCTCAGACAGTGTAACTGTCCGTAAAACGAGAATTTCAGCTGCAAAAGATAGCCTCAGACATATTGTTAGAAACTTTGCTATTGCATTGAAGATTTGGGATCCATTAGGTAATGAATGGATTACACTGAGTAACTAGAGAAGATTAATTGGATGCTGTTTGTAAATTGCTTTGCAGAGAGTAGGCCCCATATAAGTGCTCTGTATTACCATTATTAATGGACTATTTTTATCTGTAGTGGATATCTTGTTTCACCATTGTTCGTATACATAAAAGAAAATCATAATACTTTCCTTCAGACCAGCATGCAGAACTTCAAAAGAAATTACTTTTAAGCCTGAATAGACTGATTAATGTTAATCCCAAATGAGGTGATACGTGACTGTAAAGAAAGGAAAGAATGCATGCAAAAAATGTGTTTTAAACGTCCAAAGAGAGATCTCAGCAGATCCTATGTTAATAGGAGATATTCACCTATGTCGTGGCAATTTAGAAAATAAGAAGATCTTAAAAATCAAGCCATAAACTTTTGTCATATCCTCTCTATCTCCTTGATTATTCTAGAAATACCCTTTAATAACTAATATTTTACAGGATATTATCATAGTGCTACTGCTTAAAAGATTTAAAGAATTTTTTTTGCAAAAGAATAGAGAAAGGATTGACAGTTGTAACAAATGGATCAGAAATCTTAGTTTCCAGAAAAAAATCTTTAAGTATGGCTAAAATTCTCCATCTATCATGAAGAATATAATGGCTTGCCTATTATTGAAATTGATTTCTGAAGATCTTGGTCGGGTATTTGAATGTGCAAGCTTGTATTTACAGAAGAAAGTAACAAAAACTCATTAGTAAACCTACACGTAAGTATGTTTTCACCCTTAGACTCATGTTCCTATCATAACACTCTAGAATATCCTCACTCCAGTTAGATTTTGCGAATTCTTATATTCTCTGGTAAGTAATTCCTAGAAAAATACAAGGTATTACTCCCGTGGCATGGAATATTATTACTGACACCTTCTTGTTTAAACATCAACATCATTTAGAAACAGGGTGAAACATCATCTGTATCTATAAAAGAAATGAGTATGAAGGACACATAGCAATGCTGATCGAAGTCTCTAAAGCCAACATAAAGATATGATCCACTGCATGTTTGCTCTGCCTCTCTTGCCATCTAGGCTCTGTTCCATGCTAATACAGCTGCACATCTTTGAAATTACAGCAGGCTCAGAGCTGGCCAACCAAGTACATAAACTGGAGATCTTGCACATACTATTTATTGACAAGACATGAATCTCCGTTTAAGATATAATACACAAAAGCTTTTGTCCCAGCTAGCAGAAAGAAAACAGGAAATTAATCTAGATTCCTATCAGTGTTATCTCGGCATCATTTGGGGGTGTTCATTATATAATTTTCTATCTCCTTCAAATTCAGACAGCTAGCAGAGCTGCCAGAATGCATTTAGCTAAATCCTAAGCATCTCTAATGGCAGTAGATTCTTGCCCTTCCAGCAGTGAAATGTACCAAATGGATTTGTTCAGTCCATACGCAATTGTTTCACTAACCAAGGAGACTCCCATCCTCAGACACACTAAGTGTAGCACCATAGCTTAGTGTCAAAGCTTTGTATTTAGACATTATTTGTTCCTAATGATGGGTCAGGTGAAAACTAGACCAGATATGTATCATAGACCAGTGTATTTCATTCTTTAAATGATTTAAAACTGTCAAAACCCACATGTAAATTAAGTCTTTCACTTCAGTGATACTTTATGTTGGGTGCTACAAGAGTGCTGTAACTCTGTCTGTATAATCCAGCAATACATTTAAGTCAGATCCTCCGTATTAGATTTTTTTTCAGTTATACAATTCAGTGTTTGGAAGAATCCCAATTATCTGCTGTTGAAAATATTGATGAGGTGCTAAACTGCTGCGGTGGCAAAATCTGCTCAAGCATTTTACAATATTTAGATACATATCGTGACACCTACTACGGTAGTGCCATGGGTAACTTTTCTGTTACATAGCATGTTCTCATTATAAATGAGATTTTTGGCATTTTTGCTAACTACTGTCAGAAATAATCCGTCATTGGAACATCTTTCAGATTATCTTCTGGGATTCCTTTGAGATTTTGACAGTTTAGTACACATGTAATTGGGCATCGTATTTTAATATTCATTTTAAGGAAGTTGATTCAGGTTATTTTCAGTAGAAATAAAAGCACATTACTCTTAGAGACTCTTTGTGTGTTGAATGGCCTGAATGAAATTTCCTACATGAACAAAATTAATTAATAGGAAAGTACTGACATTAACTTTCTGATATACAGCTGAGCAACTCCATCCCAAGTTCCTCCACTTCCACAAATACACAAACAAAAAGCTCTGATCTCTTAAAAATATAAAATTTAGGCAATATTTTACTCCCTTTCTATGGTAAGAATGAAAGCACCTCTCTACTGTTAAGGCAGGGGTGAACAGAAGATAAAAGCCTACTTTAAAGGAGTTTAGGAACAGTTTCTCCATTGCATCTTTCATATTAGCAATTCAAGCCTAAATTTTACTTTTAACTTTGTGAATGGGATCAAGGGAAATATATTGTCATTTTGCTTTGTTAATGAGTTATTTTGAGGAGAGAAAGGAAAGGGTACTTTAAATGGGTCTGAAAGGCAATACTTGGTGCTAATCAATGAAGAAAGATGGCTAAAATGTCTGGAGGAGTGCAGCACTACAAAATGCAATGTTTTTAGTGCTTTATTTCTGATTCCTGGGCAGTTATTTCCATCTGTGCAAAGACTGTCTATCAGAACGTTAGTGTAGTATATTTTGTTTTAAATAGCAAGGAAGAAACAAACGATGTTTGAAGGGATCAATGCAAACATTGTGGCAATAGATGGTTTGTAATGACCATACTGCAAAGGGGTTTTGAAAAAAACTAAATGAAAGAAAAACTCTGACTTTATAGTGTTACGCTTCAGATGAATTGGTAATGTTTTTGGATCAGTGGTAGATAAACAGGTATAGAGTTTAATCGTATTTCTCATATGTTATCTCCACTTGCAGATTACCTAGATAGAGAAAAAAATCTTGACATAAACAGATACAAGATGGGAATTAAAGTATTGAAGAATCCAAAAGAGGAAGTAGAAAACAAAACTGCAGCTTTGCTTTCCTTGAATAATGGCATTGAGGATGATGGTATATTCATATGACATATAAGAGGATAGAATTAGACCTGTTCTCTTGGATTTTTTGAAAACAAGTAACATGATTTTTGAGGACTGATGTTACATTCGGGCTCAGTTTCAAGTAGTCACAGAGTTTACAATTTATGATTATTATTTATCCATTAATTGAGAATGACTTTTAATCATCCAGACAGACCCTGTACAATTCTTAATATATATTTGGAAACTATTGTTGAAAAAGAACTCAAAAATAACATGCTTCATTCAATTTTTTCTGTATATATGTAGAAGAAAGGTGGATGTTTAAAGTAGAAAATAATTGCTAAATTCAAGAAACTAGGGTAAAATCTCTGAAGATTGGTGCTGTATTTTCTATCACACATTTTAGAAGAATTTATCTGCTTGTGATATCACTGATTTGCCAGAAGTATGGCTCTAGCTTGTAACAGAGTTTCTAAACAAGACACATGTGCCAGGAGTTAAAGGAAATGTTTTGTGGAAAGCAACTTACGACGTATATAAACTCCTAATTAGCTTGATCTATGGACATGTTTGACTCTACAGTCCCCAGAATTATATTATTTTCCCTAAATTATGTAAACAACAGAACTTTATACCATCATATTCCCTCAAAAGTTGTGGTAATGGTACCAAAATAAGTTGTTAACTTTGTTTCCTGAGAAAAATGGTTAAATATATATTTTAATAATAGGCTGCTGGCAAATTTATATTCATTTATATTTGTATTCAATAAATTAATATACAATGAAGAGATGAGTGTAAGTAAACAAGTTTGTCATCTTTGTCATGTTCTTTCTGATTAGGATTATATAAAAAGGGGTAAAGGCTTTATCCTGAAAGAGGGCAGGTTTAGATCAGATATTAGGAAGAAATTCATTACTGTGAGGGTGGTGAGGCTCTGGAACAGGTTTCCCAGAGAAGTGGTGGATGTGTTCACGTATACCAGGGAGTGTCCCTAGAAGTGTTCAAGGCCAGGCTGGATGGGGCTTTGAGCAGTCTTACTTAGGGGGTGGCATCCCTGCCTGTGGCAGGGCAGGTGGAGATTGGAACTAAATTATTTTTAAAGTCCCTTCCAAGCCAAACCATTCTATGATTCGATGATCAGAGAACTTCTGCTGTTAAAACAGATGTGTATTAGGATAGCACAACCACACAGATTGATAAACTGCTGTGTGAAATTCAAGCATTCCACTCCATTTTAGAATGCTAGATAGGGTGCTTTGTTACCATATTAACTATTTTGTTAAAATATTTACCCTATTTTGATCAGGGTTGTTTGTGTCTCTTGAAATGAGCCACATACAGAGACATATTACTAAGCATTTACTGTCTCTTAGTCCACCACTTCTTCAGCCCTTGGTTAAGTTTAATAAGGGACATAAATATTTGCATTTCCATTAATAATTCCTTTATAATAGCTCCCTTTTAATTTTTTGCTCTGTTCAACCACTTTTTCTCAGCAGTGCTCTTATCTTATTTTTGTGATGTGAAAATATTTGCTAAATAGACTTCTTAAACAAAACTCTTGATAGTTCTTTTCTATACAAAATATTTAAGTCAGGAAATAGGACATATTAACTGCAAGAAGTTTCCTTCCTTTTGGCTAGTATTTGTGAATGTCTGCTATATTTTACACATAAAACAATTAAAAAAATAAAATCATCTGGAGAACTTCTCAATTATGTTATAAATACTTCAAAAAGAAGAAGTATAAGAAGAGGATGAGAGATGGTGTATTAGCTAATCAGTTTAACCAAGTGAGTCTGCAAGCTGTATTTCTTCTTGAATATCAGTTGAGATATAGAAAAAAGAAGCATTTTTAGGCTGGGGAGAGCAATCATGTTCTTTGCATGGGCTGAAGAACATAATGTTTTTTCACACCATTTTAAGGTATGATTTTAGACATGTCAACATAGGATATCAACTCATATTACTGTAATCTTGTTAACACGGATAACACTGAGAAGGAACTTTATTTGATTTGATGGCTCATTGCTTGTTTTCACAAAGTTGCTCTAAGAACACAGTATATAGAATTAAAACACATGGACAAGGCAGACTTGTGAAAAGTTCCTGAGACAATCCTGAGAAAGAAGAGTACAGTCCATCTAAAGCTAACTATTGAGTGTAGATACAACATCGACATGCAAAAAGCTAAAGAATTTTTCTTAGATTGCAGCAAGAGGTAGATGTGGGCGGGGAAATTTTTTCTCAACAGAATACGGAAGGAATTTCACTATTACATGGGGATACATAAAACCCTGTATACTCATTATGTTTCCCACTCGGTCCTACCTTGGTAGACTGGTGTACCGGGTAGTGCAACCCAAGCATGTTCATAAAGCAGTATTACCCCATGCTCTCCACCTTCATGCTGCACACTTTTCTTCACCCACTATTGCCCGAACTCCATCTTCATCTTACAGTATTATATCACATTCACTACTTTCAGAAACCTTAACCCATCCCCGCACTCTTTCTACCTGGTGGCACTGCCTCGCAGAAGTAGCATTTTTGAGAAGAGTGTATTCAGCTTCTAGGATTTATCATAGTACCTGTTTGAGTAATTTTCTTGCAAAAGCGTCAAGATTACCCACTCACTCTCTATGCATCTCTCTGTGATTTCAAATTCTGCTTTATAGATTGAGAATTAAACATGTAAGTTTTAATAATCTGATTTTTAAACACATATCTTTTATTAGCTGCAGACCATATTAATACATATTTACAAAAGTATAGCAATAATTACAAATTGTTCTTGGAGGTGGAGACCAGATCTCTCAGTGTATTTGCTGTGTTCTGAGTCTGAGACAATTCACTGGACTAAAGCAATTTAGAAAACAGGAATAGAAAATCTCCTGACTATACTAAAACTCTGTTTGAGATTGTTAAGATATGATTAATGAGAGATGTCTCTGCCCGAATTAAGGTGCAAACGAGACCGTATGCCAAAGTCAATAAAACAGATTTTATTTAACAAAAACTGCGAGGTGGAGATATAGAAAGAATAGAAAAGAGAGGGGGAAAGGGAGAGAAAGAGACAGACGAGGAGAGAGACAGAGAGTCAGAGAATAAAAGTGCAATTGGTTGCTATTGCTTTATTTCTAGATCACCTAGCATATACATAGTACTGAAAGTTGTACAGAATATAACTTTAAAAGGAAAATTTTCTTATCACAAGACTAAAAATAATTTTTCAAATTTCTCTTTTCTCTATGCATTTTTATGTTAAGAACCTTGACACCTGGTGTTGTTCTGGAAACCTGGATTGCTTTCTGAACATGGAATTTTTCAGCAGAGAAAGTAATATTCTTGAATTCAGAGGCACTTGATATTGTTTTGCATTTGCCCAGAGCCTTCTGGAACCAAACCACTGGATTTAAGGAGTTACAAAATCCCAGCTACTCTGAGTCCTATCTTCCTGATTAGTACAGAGCTTTTAGATCCTTTTCTTTCCACACAAGCTTCTAAGAAAAACTGGAAAGATAACAGGTAAGAAAGGCACGTGATACATAAATGTGCATCTCCGATTCTTGTCTGAGCTTGGTGAAATAAAGAAGGAAGTAATGGGAAGAATCATATAGACAATTCATCTTGAGAATAAAGGTGAGTGCTTAGGAGTTTAATAGGTGTGGATTTTCTTTTGCATAACACATAGAAGGTCTAATTCAGTTGTTCAAAAATAGGTGACTACTGCCAACTAGTAGGACTGAAGACTTCTGGGTTCATTCCATTCAGCTGTGAGATATGACACAGGACTGAACTACTCTGCAGAAGATGATGGGGGAACTGGACTGCAACCATAACCTGCAATACAGCTTCATGCTGACACCTGAATTTATATATCTCTATGTGAGCCAGATGCTAAAAATTCAGCTATAAACAAATGAAGACCTTAGAAAGTCAGCCAGTGAAACCTAGAAAGCATTTCAGTTGACCAGCTTCCAGTGTTCACCCAAGGGGAAACTCTTTAGGCTCCATTTACTCTATTGACTCTATCTTGACTGCATAGGAACCTCAGACACATGGCTGACACCTGAATATTGACATAGAGATGTCTATATTTAGATATCTTAATCTGAAGATGCACAGATAGATTTGAAATGAGGAAGGGAAAGGAATTCCAAAGGAGAGAAGAGAGATCCACAAGGTTTTGAAGAGAATTAGAGATGGTAAAAGAGCTCTATCTATTCCCTTCTGTTAAGGGAAGGAACTAATTTATATATTTTTTCAAAATGTGGTGTAAGTATTGCATAAACCAGTGTCAAAAGGGCAGATACGACATATTGATATACAGTGCCTTTGTAGAATACTTCAAACAGATCAGCTGACTAAAGGAAGATCAGAAATTAAAATAATAAACAATGCACGTAACTGATATCAGATACTGGAGTAAGCTGAATTCTATTATTGATGAATTAATTAAATATAGACTGAAGTATGTATGAAGACAAGTGAGAACAAAGAAGCATGAATAAGAATGAGTACCTATAAGTGAAGAAAGACTTTAGAAAAAAAAATGAAAGAAAAAAAGTGTTTTAAATACTTGAAGTACCTTACACTGTTAAATAAACAGATAAACAGACATTATCTGCGGGTAGCATTCTATCATACCAAGGAAAATTCAACCCAACATCTTGACCAGAAGAGAAATGGCTATATATTAAATAAAATGTGGTATAGTTCACTGGAAAAAGATTCTACATTACTTAGGAAGCTGGTAAAACAAAATATAAGTATCTGAAAAAACAAAAGGTTTTTTTGAGAAATTGAGAATTTCTGAACAGATCAGAGTAAAAAGACTGAGAGTGAGCCAGTTTGGCAGGTTAAGAGATATAAAGAACAAATTTAGGATAAAAAGACTATTAGAAAAAGGAAATATATTTGAACTATGTAATACAAAAGCAAGCAAAGTTTGCACACTTTGTGATGTGTGAATATTTCTTGTTTGTGGGCAGTTTGGGCTTGAAGTAAAGTCAATGGGAGTCAACATACCAACCAGCTTGTGGAATTGGACAGATGGTGTATATTGTGTGCAGTTCATATTTTATTTAATTCTCTGGCAGAGGGAAAGAATTACAGGTCAATATTTGTCAGAAAGTGCTGCAGCTAATGAGAAAGTAAAGGAGAATAATGTGTATGAGCCTTTTACTTTCTTTTCACTTGGAAAGCTAGTGACTCTGTTAATTAAACAAATGCAATATATCTAAATGAGAGGTTTTCAGGCAATGCAGTAATCTCACCCATGCATTTCTATCATGTTTATCAATTTCAGTGGTGAACCCACTGCGGAAAACTTTTTAGCTCAGTAAAAATACTGAAAATATTGTCACTTTATTATGTTCTGCTTATCTTAACAGCAGCAAAGGCAAGGAGTAGCACAGGTCCTTGGATATCTTCTTACCCTCGAAAATGAGAGTGTCAGACTATCACAGAGAAGGCACAGGTTATGGTTCTGTCGCAGAGAATCCATAGGCTCTCGTTCTGTGGATCAGCTGTGGGCTCTGGTTTCTGCCGTGCTTTGATTTGAAACTATGCAATTGCGTAAGTGTTGCTAGTTTTTCAGGGTGGCAATTCTCAACCCTAGAAACATTGTATCTTCTGCTCCTGATGGCAAAAGAAGTGTTTCAAATAAAAATTGAAGTAGACATGTTCTCTTTAAGTTCTATTTCAACAAAAGTTCATGAAAATGCACTTAATAGTCACTCTACTTCCATGAGGTATCTAAGTGCTATCAAAAATTTGTGGGCCTAGGAACAGACTCATTACAGTTACTAAAGTTACTTGTAGTCACAGAAGGACAAACCCCAAATTTCAAAACCATCAAGAAAAGAAGAAAAATATTATAGAATACATTGATGATAAAATTAGTTTCTGTTATTTTCCAAGTTATTTTAAATTAACCCATTACTATGAAATATTTTGGTAAACTCAGGAACATCATGTGAAATTATAACAATATGTGATCAAAATTTTGAGACTTCAACAATTTTTTTTTACTCACTTTTTCTACTTTTCCTTAATTTGCTTTCTTATTTCCTCTGCATGTAAATCAGGAATTACATGTAGGACACCAAGCAGAAAAAGAAAACATGACCTTCAGACATCATGTCTCTGCATGAATTAATTTCCATTTTCACAAGAAAGAGTTACACATTAAATAATCAAATTTTTGTAGAATATACTGAGAAATTGATTGTTTATCCTGGTCACTATTAATACAAAACTTATAGATTGATTTAGAACTGTACATTATGTTATGGAGGATAATCTCTCCACATCTCTCCACTATTTCAACCTCAATCTTGAGTCAACTGATTAATCAGTAATAACTGATGATAATCAGGGTGTAAGTAAATACATTGTCTCTTCCATTCAATGTCGGCTTTGATCATGTCAGATTTCCTTGTCCTGTGTCCCGTGTCCCATTACTGAATCAGCCAGCATATATTTCTACATGTGTAACCTTCGATAGCTATCTTTATATTTTGGTCTGATTTGACATGAATGTAGGAAGGTATCTCAAAGCAATCATTATTATCTTTTCAGTTTGTAAAACAAATCAATGTTTGATCCTTTCCTTCCTTCCTTCCTTCCTTCCTTCCTTCCTTCCTGCCTGCCTGCCTGCCTGCCTGCCTGCCTGCCTGCCTGCTTCTTTTTCCCCCTCCTCCACAAAAGCATATTCTTGATGTCATGGTTTGGGAATGGTACTCCACAATTCAGCGCTCCCAATGAGACTCTCCAAACCATGCTGCTGCTTGCCTTTTCCCCCCCCTCCTTCCCTCCCTCCCCTGTGATGCGATGGAGAGGAGAAATGGAGGCACGAAAGGTGAAGCTTACAAGCTGGGAAAAGAATAATTTACTGGAAACAGAAATGGGATAAGAAAAATGAAGAGTAACAGCAACAATATTATTAACAGAAGCGTACAAGAGAGGGGAGAGCGGTTCACATGCAAAATGCTCAGAATTGGCTTTACTCAACTGCTCCCTCTGCCACGCTTACTCAAATGGAAAGGACACCTACTCCCTGGAAGAGATTCCCTTGCCCCTGCCCTTGGCAGTGTTGTGAGGTGTATGGAATAACCTCCAGGTCCTGGCGATGCCCCCTCACGGCTACTGCAAAAATTAACCTTGCCCTGGCTGGAACAGGGCACTTAACTTATATATACTTTGCTGGTCACTAAACCAGAATGTACATCATTTTTTCTCTTTGGGATGGAGAAATTCTGACAAAGTGGTTTATAAGATAAAGTTTTGGGATTTTTTTTTTGTTGTTGTTGTTTATTTGTGTTTTTTTAGTTAACAGTAGAATTCAGCTTTCCTGCATGTAGAAGTAGCCTTTAAGTTCAAAATTAATAGCTAAAAATATAGGATTGTCTGTCTTGTGGGCTTTTTCTTCAGAAGTCTATAAATCTTTTAGGCAATCAAGAGGATCTGGGGCTTACTCTTAAAGTCAATGAAAATCTAATCAGTGCAGTCAACATGGCATGGATTGGTTAATCATATACAGCTCTTTAGTTTCTTTTGAGATAGTCTGAGATAATCTGGACTTCAGCTACCATTTCAGATGGCCAAAGATCTCCCATAGGTACTGTATTATATCTGCCAGACTAGGATCTATGCCTGATATACCACAGAGTATCTTAAACATCATTAAAATTTGACAGCAGACAAGATTCTGGCTCTCAGAATATATTGAAAATAATTTCTGAAACAAGGAGACTAAAGTACAAACCCTGTAACTGTTCTCTCACAGCTCTACAAAGTAAATGTTCACTTGTTAAGGAAGTCACATCCAGTCCGGAATGAACAAACACTTCTGTATTTCTTTTGAATGGTACTGAAGATTGTGGGTGTTGTACAGGCTGGTGGCTATAAAATCCCAAACACAATGAAGTGGGTCATGTGCTTTCAAAGCTGTTATTCCTTGTGCCTCTCAAACTTTCCTTTAACCAAAACTTAATCCATTTTTAAAATGATTAAGTGATTTCCCTTCCTTTTAGGTTTTTTTTACAAGTCAGAACAGCACCTGTTGATTTGTTTACGGCAATTTATTAGTGGAAAGAGAACAAGACAAACAAATGAAACTAAAAGGCAGATACTGTAGTTTGGCTGTGTTCTTTGCCTATGATTTTGTCCGTAATTTTGAGTTCCAAAATCCCACAAGGGACTGTTGATGATAGAGTATTCACGAAAGATATGCATATTATTAGGCAAACCTGGCTGTCTGATGACAAAATTACTATTGCAAAATACTATATCTTTGGAAAGTGATGATTCTGAAAAACATAGAAAAGAAGACATCTTTGGTCATTCCAGCTAGAAACAGAGCAAGCCAGCAAGTTCAGTCTCTGGCCATTTTTAATAGTTCGTTTTTAAAGCAATGGAAGTATGTGTGTAGTTACATAACCTTGGTAAAATTTTAATGTGGATATTTTGTCTTAGCTTCTTTTCCTTTAGCAAAAACAAAATGAGAATACAAAAAATAAAGAAAAGAAAAAAGGTGGCCCCCAAAATAAATGAAACTCAATTTCACGGCACATTATCTCTCTCAATTCTTTCCTCTCAGCTTTCATTTTCATTAAAATCACGGACAACCATAAATTAATAATTACTTCAGGTTGACTAGATGCAGGCCACAGTATTTAGCTCCCATTTTCCTACAGTGGCCCTTCTTGTTCATGCTGGAAAAATGTTAATTTAGATAATGTGGCTTGCCCCTTGTCATATAATTCTGCTTTGCAGTTTCACTGATCTATAATGGTCTCTTTTGATTAGGTAGTATTAACTTTATCTTTTGTTCAATCAAGCTTCACAGTTTCCTCTGAGTAGATAACTATTGTCAAATATCAGATGAAATGTTCTGTTATCTATATTTCTGCTATATTTTGATTCATCTCTATGTTGTAACAGCGTTCAGCAACATTTGTAATTTCTTCTAGTAATAAATTTATTGGCCATTAGCCCAAACCATATGTGAAACTTTTTTTGGCAGGAACTACAACATATATATATATCTCCATATTCCTCAATCTTACTACTTTACAGTTTATGCACATTTCGAATTAGTCATTTTATCAACCTACTTTCCAATTAAGAATGGGTGAATAGGTTCAAATAAAATAAAACCTGAACTTTCACCCAGAGCTCGAACCCAATTGGTTTCTGAGGTTTGAAACAATTTAGTGTAGTTCACTTATCTATTATTTTTTTGGCAGAGGATTCTGGTAGTGGATGAAGGAAACTGAGACATGCAACAGCATTTATTTCTAACTGGTAATTGACATGTTGCTACTGTCATTTTCATGAAACCATTTAACTCCTCCATGCCTCAGTTTACCAATACTTAGAAAATACTCAGTTGAACTTAAATGAATATCTAGTTGTCTTCAAGGGAGAACAATGGCTATGGCCTCTTCTAAAATTTATTTCAATACACATGTATTTATAGAAAAACCTCACACAAAACAAAATAAAATTCCAGTGACAATATGACATAACTTATATTTTTTATTCGTAAGTGAACACCTGGAAGCTTCTAAATGCTTGCATAATTTGTACTGTATTTTCATGGTAAGTTCCAACAGAATTCAGGTCTTTGGTCTTCTCAGGAATCCTTTAGTGGTGAGGTTCTGTTTCTCGTAGAGTAAAGGTGATATTTCTTTCATGAAATAACCTGTGTGAAGTAATTAGATGAATATCACTAATGTTCTCATCTGTGTGAGGAATTCCTAGATGTGTAGATACATTTTGCACCCATACATATCTAAACTAAATAAATCACTGCAGTAATTATACCTGCAAATATACGTGGGCAAATATGATTGTAAATTTCTTTTGGATTGTGGGCCCCAGTTTTAATGAATGTTCATAAAATGTATTATAATCAGTAAAATTTATTTTAGGTAAGTTCTTATTTATGTTCACCCAAACAAATCTTCTTGAAACAAGACATTGGAAATTACCTAACTTGACATTAAAGACCATTGGTAACCATTTGAAAATGATATGTAGCTTTTTCCCAGGTGTCAGAGTTCTAATTCCCATGACATATGTTCTATAATAAGATATACATCCTCACAGTTTGAAATAAATGCATTTTTCCAAGTGAATGGCATATTTTCTTTCACCCTTGAAAATTGCTTATATAAACATTCTGGTAACAGGCTATTGACATATGGCCTAATCTAATTCCTTGGCCTCTTTTTTTTTTTTTTTTTTAAGTTTGCTTTTAGGGAAATAACCTGAAGTCATTAGTGGAAGTTTGAAGATAAATAAGAAGAATTGGCCTGCAGAATAATTTTTGTTATATAAAATTGTTTTATATCTGTCTGGACACTACTAATACATCTGAATCTGTGGTGATCTGCTGTAGATTATCATTCAATTTAAGTCAATACTTAAAAGTTTAAAATACATTCTGTATGGCAAATTGTATAATGTATGAATGCTTCTTTCCTAAACTAATAAACATTTATCAGTTATCACAGCAATATACTTAAATAGACCAAAGCATCTTCCTTCATCCAAATGATTTAGCTCAACAGTGATACACCTGTTCCATAGGCTTAATTTTTGGCAATCTCTGGGGATGTACACTGAAGAGAAGAAATGTGATTTGGTTTACGGAGTAATACACGAGAAAATAAGACCTGTCTGTTTATGTCTGTTGAATTAGTATGTGTGTCATCGACAAGGCACTTCACCTCTGAAGTCCTTCACAGTTATGTTTGCCTTGGAGCAGAAAGATGAACTGACTTGCCCAATGACAAGTGGATCCCCTTTCTGCAGCCTGAGATACAGCATATCAGTATCTAAGGTAGGATTATTCTTCAGAAAATATAGATGTCTGGAGCATAAATGTCTTTATTTCAACTTGTCATTTAGATTCCCCTTATAGTCAGTAGAGAGGAATAAGCACTTCACATCATTCATCTAGTCCTAACGCTGCCATTAAATACAGGTCAGAGGAACTGTACTTTAAGTAGTGCCTGTTTCTGAGCACTGCCTCTTAGCAAAATTTGGACAAGTAGCTCATATGTAGATGTCTACATCATAGGCAGCTGAAGCTGGGTGAACACGTCCCTAAAATCTTTGCTCTACATACCCTCAAACCGCAGTGATAACTGGATGCTACTGTAAATGTCTTAGTGCATTTTGCTGATATCTACTAAAATTTCCTTAGGAGAGGGAAAAGTAGGCAGGTACTGTGTTTGAGAGGCCTCTCGCCCATGCAGTATGAAAAGATATAATAATCAATATTCCTTGAAATTTTCTTCTTTGATAAGGAAGGCAGAGCAGCAAAACAGAAGTTGTCTGAGTAATGTCACGTGGTAATTTCAGGCAAGAAAAGACAAATTAAATTGTCACAGAATTAAAGTTTTCTAAAATACTTTCAGGGAAACGATTTTAATTAGCATTTCTTTAAATAAAAATCAGGATAGCATTTTCCCTTCCAATAATAATTCTTTTGTTCAGCCCCAGTTCAAACATTGCAACACTGTATTAATGCAAGACAATTTGAAAAATGGAACTGACTAGTTTCCATTTGACTGAAATGAGAACAAGATCTAGCCTTAGGCAACAGGAGCATAACTAGCCAAAAACAAATGCCATTTTTAAATTTCATGAAGTGATTATTTGCTGTTAAAAAGTCAGTATTTCCCAACACATATAAGACAGTAATAGAATCTGAGCTCTCGAATGACCTTATGCTTACAAAGGAAATAGCTGTAATATATCAGCCATTCCTGTGATCACTGGAAATAAGGCTCTATCAGATCTTGTTTGAATTAAAGTAGTACAAATTAGTATAGCACTACTTCAAATTGGAGTGGTACCATAGACTTCAACAAGCCTGTACTGATTCAACTCAACAGATACATGATTTACTGATTGTACAGTGATGGATCTGACTCACCAGATTTTCAATTTGACTGATGTGTCTCTTTATAAGTATTCCTTTCCACATCACTCTAGAGTAACAGACCTGTGTAAAACTGTGAGGGAGGGGAAGGTTTTGGGAAGGTTTTGGGAAGGTTTTGGGGAGGTTTTGGGAAGGTTTTGGGAAGGTTTTGGGAAGGGAAGGTTTTGGGAAGGGNGATGATCTGAAATACAGTTTCAAGACAAAGAAAGAAAGGAAGGAAGAAGGGAAGGGAAGGGAAGGGAAGGGAAGGGAAGGGAAAGGGGAAAATTCAGATTTTAGGTGCCATGCTAAAATTATCCAGCTAGTTAACTATATACTACAGTAATGAATGCTTTTTTTTTTCCGATACAAAGAAATAAAAATATATTAATATATGAATAAGAAAAGATCGTATCTAGAATATAGGCAAGAAAAAAATGCTGAATATGCTTTTGTATGTTAGGATTATGGTTTTGAAAAAGAAAAGGAACAAAAAAACCCCACCCACAAACAAACAAAGAAAACCAGAACATTTTTTTCTGTGTGTGTCTAGGTGTTACATGATAGAGTCTTGCTAAATTTCCTGGCTCATGCTGAGTATATCCACAGTGCAATGTTACCTGAAGGGAAATATCTCTGGGATTGAGATATTGTACGAAAGAAATCAAAATTGCAGTGAATGTGTGTCATTTATGTATTTTATGCCATGCTCTTGTCACACTGAAAGAACAGGTTCTGGGGGAAAAAAACCATACTCTAGCATTTTACAGTGTACTGTTAAATACTGTAATTATGTACTTCAATTCCTTACATCTTGATGGATCTATGTGAGTGAACATTCATGCTTTGAAGGTTTCTGCTTTTCGGGAACACTGCTATGGACTGTGATGCGTCATTTTCTGTAAAGACATACCTTACAATTAAATGTTTGAATTACCTGAAAATTTACAGGACTAATAAAGTTAATATGATTAGAGATTTAGTAAGCATTTTTTTCAGAATACCTGAATCAGCTTGCTGGACAATCATGGTATCTAGCTTTGAGGAATAATTTATTAGGACTTCACTTTGTATTTTTCTATCTCTGAAAAGAATAAATGTGATTGTGTAACCCACTTTTCACTATATGTTTTGGGTCTTCTCTGTCCAATCCAATTGTGATGGCCTGGGAGAAAATGTTTAGCTTTTCAGTGAAGCAATGATAAGATTGTATCCCAGAAGTGCTGGCCAAGAAAATTCCCTTTGATTTCAGTTCTTGAGGGGAAGAGTGAAACATTACTTTTTTCTAATAATCCATGCTTTAATGTAATAGAAGGTGAAGACTAAATGTTTCTTTGATCAAAATGTCAAATCTCCACCCTTACAGTTAAAGTTTTGATTTTCTGGTCACAGAAATGTTTAAATCAGGTATATGTGTGAAAATAAAAGTAACACATATATCTAGTTACCTGGATGAGACAGAATGTATTTACAGAACTAATTGTGACTAGGAGAATGAATAGCATTCTTTCAATATTCTTTGCACTATACAGTTAAAATAATACAAAATTAAAGTTACTTAGCTGTATTGCAGGAATATAAATACACTTTGCTATACATTTATAGAATTAGATATACACCTATACTGTTTGCAAGGAAATGATTCCATGGTTTTCACCGATTTCCCTGATTTTACTTTTCTAATAAGAAGGAAAAAGTAGTACGCAAGGAAGAAAGAGCTGAAATTTCACAGGGTAGATCTTTGACTGTTCTCACCTTCTGCCAGTCTCACAGACAGGAACAAGCATTTTCAAAGTATTTAGACCCACAAATACACATTGCACTCCAGCTATGCTTCTGAGTTGTTCATACATGTACTATTTTTACATCAATGCCCACTTTTTGCATAGATTAGAGACTTTGAGATGATCAGATCTAAGAGTCCCCTTTAACACTTCAAGTTTAAAGTAAAGAGTCTAGACTTCTCTGTAGCTGGTAAAAAAAAAAAAAAAAAGAAGAAGAAAATCTTCTTATGTCTTCTATTGCATCAATCACTGCTCTTCTTTACTAGCTATTCCCTTCAGAATACTTTGAAATGAGATCTGTCTTTGGATTGTCCTACCTGCCACAGTTCAAACACCTTTCTAAAGAGTGGCAATAAAAAGCTCTAAGTGCAAACCTGGCAGAACAAGGAGTCATTAGGCCCCTTAGATACCGTGAAAGTGGTGATTGCATAAGAAACTATATAGATAGATGAAAGCTTTGGAAAAACATAGCATGTTAGCAGAACTCTAGGAATTTATTCCTTGCATGCAAATAACTTTAAATTTAGAAGTCTTGTGTATGCAAAGAATTCAAAGTGGTGTTGCAGTCATAGACAGTCAAAAGTTGTCAGTGGACAGGAAATTGCATTTTTGCATATGTAAATCTGCCTTACATCTGCATATGTATTGCATGTGTATTTACTTAAAATGCATGTAGAACCGCTGATTTCTGTCTATTCAGAGAGAATCATCCATGCATTTAGGTAATAAAACTTCATCCCATGATTACTCTAAATTTTCGATAGTAGATGACATACTGTCATGACTTGGAATTAGTAGATAACTATTTATGGCATTTTGTTTTTGAGGTGTATGACTACTGAAGGCTTTTCAAACTTTCTATGATTTTTAATTGGGCTTCACCTGAAGAACTTCTAGAAAATCAGACAAGTCCTGCTATTCTTAGACAGTGGAAGCAATTGCTTTTTCCCTAAGATATTGACAGCATCTCATATTCAGCACCAATTTAGCAGAGATCTGCAAAGTTAATAGGTGCTTGTACCTTGGCTTCGGTGGACTTTCAGTGGAGGGAGGAGAGTTTCCAACACTCAACATGCTGCTGCCCCCTCTTGGCAATTTTTATGTTTTGGGACACTTTACCAGTTCTCTAGGATGTTGAATGGATGGACTACTCATTGGGGATCATTTTGGAAGCCTTGCCCCTTCGTTACCTCCCTGCTTTAGTCAAATTACTTACTTAGCTTTATTTCATTGAACAGCTCAACACCCACAATATAGAAATACATTTTCAAGACAGTAATTCAAAAGCTTACAAGATACAATTGGAAATATTTGGCTGCAAAATCTTATTTGTGATATACGATCATATTTTTTTTATGAAAAACATATATATGTATTTATATCCCCTACAGATTACCTTCAGTTGATACCCAGTTGATAGAGACTACCTTCAGCTTTTTCAACGTCATCCTTCTTCCCAAATTTATACCTGCATGATCTTAAATCCCACACTCCCTGTCTTGTTCCCAGTCTCCTTTTGGGTTTAGAAATGTTCTCAGGTGAAACTAGTACTGCAAAGCCTGTGGAATCTGTAAACATAGTATTAAATTTCTTACTCATTATACACCAAAGTGGGTTGTCCTTAAAACTTCCTTTTATGTTTATATGTCAGCTGCTGTTGAGGCCTTTTATTACTCAAAATCCATCAGCTTGAAGGTCATGCTTTTATAGACCGTTGATGTCACTGCCTTTTGCATTAAGTGTAATGTGTGCTTGAAGATATAGTGAAGGCAAAAGGGCTTTTGGCTTCCTTGGGGAGTCCCATGCTATTATGTCCATGACTAGATTCACACGACATTTTCTTATACAGTAAGAACTTTATCTGTGATATATAGAAGTGGGATGAGTTGAGTTCTGGTATAACATGCTTCATATTTTCGGGTATTTTCATTTGTTCTGACAAATTTAAGCTATTTAGTAGAAAGAGAAGCTAACGCTTGTAGGCGGACCTCAGAGAAAAATATTTTCTTTACAATCTAAATTAATTCCCTACTTGTAGTTGTACTTATTTTTTTTTAAGAACAATGCTGTGATGAGCTCTGCATTTTGATGTGCATAAAAAAGTGCATTACTTCTGTTCTTATGTGTTGCTTCAGTATTTAATTTGGAAAAAAAAAGGATAATTCCAGAGTATAAAAAGATAAAAAAACTATTAAAAATCCAAGTACATATTTTTCTCTGTTTGTTGCTGATCATAGCTGTCAAGGCAACAAGAGAAATCAGTACTTTCTACAAGACATTCATTTCTCCTTTTCAATGTAAAACTATGCAAAATTGAATACTGAAACAGAAACATTTAAAATTGAAATAACTTTATCTCATGCTAGGATTTATCTGGAGGGAGACATGGATTTGAGGGCAATATTCTAGATATACAAAACTATATGTAAAGGGTTGTGTGGTAAGAGAAATGAAAAAAGAAAAATAAGCATTGCAATTGGGACTCAGTGGAGACACCTGATCTCTTTGGATTATATGAATTTCTAAAAACCTATATAACTACCAAGCAGAGATAAACCATCCTAGTTTTGGGATAAAAAACACCTTTCCCATTGCAAAAATTTCAAAGCTTGCACGATTGAAAGTCAAGAAAAAAAATCAGCGTTTTTCAGATCTTCTTATGTTTAACCTCTGCTTCAGACTGACCATTTTGTTCACTGATAAATACAAGCACAACTCTTGGTTTAAACAATTTCTGCCGGGTCTGTAATTTTGTTCATAGTTGGTAGCAAGAACCATACCTCCTGTATTTGAGAATTACTTCTATACATATTTGTTCCTTGAGGCAATACTAAAACTTGGTGACTGGAAGTAAAGTACCACATAACAGAGACGGATGGGATACCTAACCCATATCATCCTCAATCAGGCAGATAGGAATCATGAAGTCCAAGCAAAGGAAATGCAAAGCTTTGCACCTGGGGAAGAATAATCCATTGCACCAGCACATCCTGGGGATTAAACCAGCTGGTAAGCAGCTCTGCAGAGAAGGATCTGGAAATCCTGGTGTGCCCCAAATTGACCAGGAGCTATATAAATGTTTGGTGATGCTGCAGTAAAGAGCACCAACAGAAAATCTCGGGTTGTTTTAGGAAATGTATTCCCCATAGGTCAGGAGAAGTGATCCTTCCCCTCCATTCAGCCCTGGTGAGACACAACTGAATTGCTGGATCCAGTGCTGGGCTCTCCAGTACCAGAGAGAGCTGCATATCTGGGAATGAGTCTAGCAAAGGGTCACAAAGCTGATTAAGAGAAGAGCACCTCTCATGTGAGGAGAAGCTGAGAGAACTGGAATTGTTCAGCCTGGGGATAAGAATGCTCAAGGAAATTTTACCAGTTCATGTAAACACCTGACAATAGGAACTGAAGAAGCAGCAGCCAAACTCTTTTCAGTAGTGCCCATGACAAACAAGAAGCAATCAGCACAAATTAAAACACATTAAACTCCACCTGGACACAAGAATTCTATTTTTTTTTTTTGCTGTGGTGATGGTCATACATTGAAATAGTTTGCCCAGAGATGTGGAATCTCCATCCCTGGAGATATTCAGAACCCAACTGGACACAGCCCTTGGCAAGTTGCTCTACCTGAAAACTTAAGCAGGGGGCTTGGATTAAGTTATTTCAATATGTCCCTTCCAAACTCAATTATTCTTCTGCAATATGTGAACTTTATTTTACATTAACTATTTACTCATTTTTTTTTTAATTAAAAGAAAAATCTTTAGCTTCCATAAGCAGGAAATTCATTCTTATTTACCATTAGGCAGGTATCTGCTCCTGCATTGAAATAATATGATCACTGTTGCGCCTTCTAGGACAGTTAAAAAAATACTGTCAAGGGAGATGTTTTGCATTATAACTACAAAAGAACAATGTAGCTATCCTTTCAAAAATTTCATGAACTGGAAAAAAAAAAGACAGTACTAGAAATCTTTAAATTGAAGTTGTTAAAGAATTGCCATCTTCCTGCATGATCTCCTCAAACTGTTATTTTCTTTCCTGAGCTGTTGGATCTGCAATGTATTTATGTCACTTTGACCTTGGTTAATGATTGCAGCATTTTTTATTTTCTAGAAAACGTGAAGTCATTACTCAATTCTCTAAGTAGTTTTGCTGTTGTTCTTTATTTTATATTAACATAATGAATAATAACTTCACATAAACTGAGGTTTGGATCATCAGCCTGAGAATCAGCAATGCTAGTGTTAAAAACTGGCTCTCATGCTCTACACTAAGGCACAGAAAGCTTTCTCTCGTAAACTATCCTCAACCATAAAATATGGTGTTGCATTTGCACTTCCATGAAAAATCCCTGTGGTCCTTCCTGAATCAATTGTATCCTCCCCTGAACACGCAGTAGCAGACAAAAATGCTATTATAAGAGGATATACATCCCAAATGACAAATACATATAAATAGTACTCTATTTAGCCATTTTATTGAGTGATTAATGAAGATTTAGTTGGATAGATAAAAATAATAATCTCTGATATTTTGCACAGAAAACAATTTAAGATTATTAATGTTACAGTATTTCACAATTATTTTGTCAATTTTGAGTAAAATTTAAATTCCTAAGAACAATACTGAACAGCAATTTTAGCAACAATGGCAGGTTTTGTTGAATATTGCCTGTGACACATAAAAGCTTTTGTTAGTCAGTAGAGAAGTTGATAACAAGATTCTAACTTAATTGAATTAACATCATGAAGGGAAAAATATCTTTGGGCAAGCTAAGTGGAATAATACCAACTCAAATTTTAAGTGTGTACACAGGAACAAAATATATTGCTGTATTGTTTCAAATTAGCTTCCTTTGTGGTTCTGCATGATTTTTTCTACAATGTCAGTCACTGCTATTTTTGAAGATACTGAAATAAAATTTACAAAATGCTGTTAAAATAGCCTATCTGTGAGGAAAATGTTTTTCATTCCCTCATTAGTTTAAGAAGCACTGATAATTCACATGTTACAAAATTCTTCTTAGTTCTTATTTATGATGGGTTTTTTTTTCATTTTTGTCATAACGTGGTATCACAGATAAAATGGTAAAGACATAGAAGGTTCTGGCAAACACTGCATAAATCTCAAAAATAATTGCCACAACTAATCAGTGTTGCCAAGACTTTCATCCCCATTGCGGAGGTGTCTACTTAATTTATTGTAGGTCATTTGTAAACCATGGTGATCTATGAAGACAAAGCTAGGCCTAAAAGCAGTTATTTTCATGGAAAGTGAATTTCCCCCCTGTTCCATTAATGTCAGAAGTCATTTCTTGTAACCATTTCCCCACCCTGAAAAGAGAAATACATTCTCCTCTCATGACAGGAGACAATGAACACTCCATGTTGAAGATATTACTTCCAAATTCTAAGCCTCCGTTCTTGACCCAAACAAATGATTCAAATCGATAGAGACTACAGTCATCCAGTCACCTAGAGGACTTCAGCAGTTTTCAGCATGGACTAGAAATGCTAAACATCAATACCGAAGTCAAATCCACCAAACACGTTCAGGATTGGGTCATATTCAGAGCTTGGAGAAAACAGATCAGAGCACCCAAAGACAATTAAGCAGATCTCATTGGCTTATTTTTTGGCTTTGGATTATTTCCCAGATGGAGCTTGAAGTGAAATTAAACACATCCATTATATTATTAATAATTATAGCAAATCATGGAAATTATGTAATTAGAACCATAAAATGTGAATAAGTCAGTACACATACTAGTACTATTTGACTGAAAACCACAAAGGATGGATATGTCCCTATTCTGAAAGTACAGTCTCTCTTGTTGCACCAGGAGATGAAGGTTAGAACAAGAAGGCATCAAATTACGCCTTGCTCAGAGCTCAGTTATCTCCTTATACATTTGCAAGGCCATTAGAAAACAAAATAGAGATAAATGAAAAAACAGAATGAGAATAAATATCTTGCTATTTTATAGTATGAAAGCTTTTTTTCTCTTATTTTACCCCTGTACAAACAGGATACTTTAGAAAAATGAGTATGTCCAGTGATTAATCATAAGAATACATTTCAGGAAGCCATTCTCCTAGCAAAAATATTTAAGCTTTAAGAACGTCCTGCTGATGCTGTGTACAAGAGAGTTTTTACACATAGAATAATTTATTTTTTTGAAAAAAGCATTAAATGCTGAAATATTGAATCCACTCAATGTCCCAGATAGAGACCTTTTGAGATGTGTATCTATTTTCAGAAAATGATAGAAAGAGATGGAATTCAGCAGATGTTTAAATCCTGAAAAGACATCGTGAATGGTACTTTTTCTTCAGCAATGCTCCAATGGTATATATCAGTTTGACAGTGAAAGGCCACTCTAATTCCCTCTGTAATAACCTAGGGAATGACACTTGCTCAGAATGTCAAGTTCTGGAAACTTGCTGTTAATTACAATGCTTGCCATGATATTTTCAATTTTATCAGCATTGGTAGGAGTTTTTGTCTGTTTCTCTGTCATAGAGTAAGCACTGAAAACTGACCCTCTGGTTTATGCTCTGCCCCAGCACACAACTCACACCTTTAAAGTGACCTTTATGTTCACTAGCAGGTGTAAGATTATATAAATTATGACTCCCAGTGTATTATCAATCAAAAAGCTACTTGTCAAGCTGCTTTTTTGCTAACAACAAAAAAATCAAATCTATCCTCAGAGGCTATAATCCTGTATAGGCGAATAAAATACCATGGGGTCTGTTCTCTCAGTGCACATACGTAAATCTCATTCCTACTAACATTAATGGGGAGTTACACGCATGCATCAGGAGAAGAATAAATCTGCAGCAGAGCATGCAGGAAACCATTCAGTGTAAAATGTTTTAAGGAGACAGATAGGGGAAAACACCACATGGAAAGAGCTTATAATGCATTCATTCAGTTTTACTTACAACTCCTGATGAACTTTTTCAGACGGAATGCTGTACATTTGTGTCACGTGGATTTAGAATGCTCGATAAATTATATTAGCAAGTACATATTAACTGTAGCATGATTCAGGTGGGATTGCTGTCTCTGGGTCCTGCATTGCGGATTGATGGTTATACAGTCCAAAAAGCTCTTAAAGGATTCATGTCAAATGTTTTCGGGTTTCAGTTTTAACGTGTTCAACAGTATTTTAAAATTATTGAGGTCTTACAGTCTCTCCTAAATGTTTCTAAGTCTTGATTTAAGTGAAACCAAGGAAATAGATACATCTGCTTCCTCAAATACATATTATTCCAAACAGGGCAATCAGCACAGAATAAAATGATTAGATGCTGCACTTTGTAACCTCAGGCACATAGATTCTCTGCCTCTCTGAGTTAAATGTGGTGTACATGGTCTTTGTACAGTCATATCTTATTAGGAATATTATGAGAAGGAGACTTTGTCTGGACTATTGTAAAATGTTAACCAGTCCTGATGGGAGAGAAAAAGTAGCTGTACATGTACCAATACAACTTCCTTATGTACACCCGGGTTGAAAATCTGGCTTTCCATAATCACAGTGGCTGAATGGCCATCAAGTGATCTAATTATCCTTGTCCTTAACAAAGAACTTAGTAGTCACAGGACTTTAATAATATGTGTCATATATGTGTGTATTCATACATACATATGTACATACGTACATATATATATATACACACATATATAGAATAAATATATAAAGTTGTGAAAATCATGTCAGAAGCAATTTAAGATGCCATTTTGTTGCAAAGGTGAATGGCAAAATAAGTGCCAGAAATGCGTGATAATTGCAAGTAAAGCAGGAAATTGTCCAAAGAGTGTGAATATTGTCAGAAGTCAGTTCAGTTTCTTTTCTTCCCCATCCAATTAAATTCAGTTGGATTTAGGAGTTTATGAATTGTAAAGCAACTGAAGAAATGATGCAATTTGAAATTCTTTTTTTGAAAATTTAAATAAATTTATATGTTCACACATTATTGCTGTGATTTTTAATTTGATTGGGTTTTGTTGGATTTTTCTCATACAAAAGAATGTAATCTTCTGTGAAAAGGATGAGTAGAAATTTCAGTTTAAAGGCATTATTGTCACATGCTGACAGATGTATCAAGCTATAATTTAAACCCTACTTACTCTGCATTAGAAATATAGATCTAAAATATTTACTAAACCAGTTAGGGCAGTGAGATAATGGAAGGGGTATGGTAGCACTCAAATAAATAAACTGCAGTAGCATCTGCTATAGACCCTGAAGGCTTGACGAGAGCAAGTATGAAATATTCCTGGACCAACTATCATAGAGCTTGAAATCTCCAGGCGCTGTACTCATGGGAAACTTTTGCTGTGCAGCCATCTGGTGGGTGACAAGTACATCCATCCATGAATCACCAAAGACATTCCTGAGTTAGATTTGTAGAGGACAGTGCCATGATTCAGGCAGAAGGGTTATCCAGAAATCAGAGCCTTTGTCATTAAGGAAGTGTTGATAGAAAAGGGTATGAACATAGTATTTGTTCAGATACTTCAATGTAAACTAAGTGGTCAATGAAGTGACTTGTTAAAAAGTGGAGAATAATGGAGAATTAAGAATAATAGAGAACTAAAGAGCAGTCAAAATCCTTGGCCTACTCAATTCCATTTGTGTTTTGCTGATGATTTGAGTAAAATCAGGTTTTTATTTATATTGAGATAATGGCCATCAGAAGTAGTTGAATATGTCTGTAGAGGAGAAACTGACATATAAGAAGTACTAAGATTAAATTACAGGAAAGTATTATTCTAATAACAAAGGAAAATGAAAGAAACTATAAAAGGCCAGAGTAGCTTCACAATAAAATTCTTAAAGGTTAAAAGGATCCAGACAGCAATAAATGTAATAAAAAAAAATCAGAGTGTAAGATTTTTTTGCAGCTCTCTACAATCTCTATGATTTAGAGACCCCCCCAGAGACCTTTCTGTTGTCTGATTTTGCTATCTTTATTTCTTATTCAGAAGGACATAAATAAAAAATAAAAAAAAACAGGTAGTAAAACATACAAAGATTGCAGAATTTGCAGATAAATTAGTCTTTACAAATAATTGTTTAATAAACAGGAGATTATTCTACAAGTGTTAAAATATTCCATATTTCACAGCTGTAGAGAAAAAGGCTCAGGGGCTGAAGTGAATTTCCTGAAAGTCCTAAAGCTTCTGACAACTCCAGCTGAGCCATCCCAGTCAGCCTTACATGCTAGACAAATGATTATGTGGTATTTCTCACATAGCAAATTTCTGCCTATGTCCATGTCTGGGCAAGCACCTGTAGGGCTTTGAAGTCATGAACGAGGTCACATGCTGAGTTAAATCTGATACCCAAACTCCTCTCATTCATGCTTTAGGTACCTCAACCTTTTATAGAAATACAGCCCCAGGAGCTCACAGCAACTTCTTGTTTGGCATACAAGTGGAATAGATGGCCTAGCACACATTCTCTTTTCCTTGTGCAAATTGTTTTCCTGTCAGAAATAAGTTCTTATAAGCTCTTGTCATTATTTGCATAGAAACTATTTCGTAGCGCCAGTACAACATAGCTGTCAGTACAAGGTGCAAGTGTGGATGCAGAGCAGCGCATTTCCCTTGTAAGTAAAGACTAGAAATTCCAAAGTATTCCACATCCAAAACCCAAAATTTGTTGTCTGTGGTGAGATTTTTTAAAATCTTATATATAAGGCCTCTGAAAACCTCATTGCCTATTCCCTTCTCTAACATGTCATTGAGCTATAGGAAAGTTAGTTTCAAGCAGGATGAGAAAACTTTTTTTTTCAATCTTTCAAAAGATTTTTTTGGAAAACTTTTTCCTTTCTGGTGCCAAAGTCAGGGAATAGTTCCACAAAAGGTTTCTGCTCTGTTGAAAAATTTCATTTTCTTGGGATTATGCACATGAATAATATTCCCCCTGTGTGAAGATACTTAATCTACTTATATGGTATATAATTTATGTTTTAGATTTAATATCCCAAGCTCACCCAATTTCTCCATGAAGGTAAACCCTGATAATCCCAGATACTGTATTTTTTTAATTGAGTAGAGGCCACTTAAAATAGAACTTCTAATTTAGATTTAATAACTCTATAAAAGATAAATCTAGTTGCCATGTAATAAACAGTAATTAATTAGTTAATATCAATTAAATACTAAAAATATTAATTTACATTTAACATCTAACTACTGTAATTTGCTATAGCTATCTTATTAAATGCTAATTAAATTCCTAAACATTCTTACAAGTTTAATGCATTAATAATAGGAACGTAAGTACACATTTACTGTATCTGCAGTTCTCAGTTCATTACATGGCAACTAGATTTATCTCTTTTACACTAATTAAATATACTAAGCAAACCTCAGTAACTTTTCTTAACACATACCATAACTGTTTTATTAATTTCAAATTAAATGCCCATTTAAGATTTCTAATCTACAGCTGCCCTAAACAGTTTCCTGCTAACAGAGCAAAGGTCACACCGATGGTGTAACTAAACCATGACACTTCTAGATGTTGGTTATATGAGTAGCCAGACTTTCTTTTCTGCTCTCTTTTAGTTTAAGCGTAATGACTTTTTACTAATTCTCTTTTCTTCTTCCCAGAAAGGACTTTCCTTTTTCATTCTGCCCCATGTCAGCAGAATCCTATTTCCTCTCTGTAATCAGTTTCTCTGCAGCTTTTCTACCTGTAGTAGCTGATAATCCACCTTGGTTATTGTTTCAATAGTCTTGAAATATGAGGAAAATTCTCTCCATATGTACAACTATCATTGTGTTATTTAAAATATCTCTGATGCTTACAAAATCATATTAATCTTCATCAAAACCACTCAGCACCATGGAAGGTTTAAGCAAATGACCATATAAACACGTGTAAGCAAAGAAATTCTGGTCAGAATGTCAGTCAGGCGACTATGAACATGCCAGAGTAACATCCGTAATAGGATTTCTTTGGGAAATGGAGGGAAACACTACAGTCACATGTATCAAATTATTTAGGATCATGGTTCTTTTCACATATGATGGAGGCTGTCATAAAGACAGGAGGCTGCTGTGCAGCAAGAAAAGCACATTAGCTATTAACCTTCCCCCAGCCGATCAACTTTGTTTTGCAATCTTTCCTCAGAACCATTAGAATACCCTGAAGAAATAACTTTCCAATTAAAAAGGATCTCAGAGAACAAAGCCATTTTATCTCTGACTCCTGGTGTTCTTTATTCCAATAATTTAAATTGGAATTGATTTTTCAATTTAGCCGTTGACTTGCTATGGACACACAGCTGAAAAGGCCGAATGGAATTGCATGGCTGAAATATTTGTCTTTGTGATGCACTCCTCATAAATTCACAGGAGCCTGCTTTTTTTTTTTTTCTTTTTTAATGCATTTTCTTTTTGTTGCTACTGCTTTAGACAACAGCTTTTTAGCTCAGCATGAGCAAACTGAGAAAACACGTCCAGTATGACCTCGAGGGCCTCATACTCAGTTCTTCATAGATCTATTTAATTGTTACATCCCTGAGAAAAATGAATAGATCCAGTGTAGTCAAAACGATAGCTGTTTTTCAAAGCCTGAAAATGTGTTCTACAAGTTTGGTGTGTGTTTCTGATTTTGTTTCTTTAAAATAATAATTTAAAAAAGTGAACAAACAGTATTAAAATAATTTTTAAAAGTAAACACCTATAGTCAGTAAATTTCACTGTGTTCTGTAGAAAGGTGGAATTACAGAAACAGCTTAGGTATATTTTCTCATTGTTCTAGTGGCAGACTCACTTAACACAGTAATTGATTTACCTGTGGAACACTTTTGAATTAAGCACTCAAGTTAATAAGGAGCCTTTTAAAAGATTAAGGTCCAGTTGTGCCTGTAGTTCAGCTCAGTGTTAGTGCAACCCAACACTTGACATAACTAGGGGGACAGAGTTGTATCAGTTTGACTGAGGACAGAGATGGGTCCTAACGCTCAGAATCTTGTAATGACAGCATCTTAGCTTCCCAGTGTTTTATGAGTAGCTTTTTTCTGGATAAACACAGCTGAACATCTGATGCTGAAAGTAGAAAGCAGAGCTGGAGAAGGAAAGGCAAGAGAGAGCAAACTTCTGGTCCAGTTAAGTAGTTATATTCATCTATTATGGGGAGAGAGTGTTGTGCTCATAAAGAAGACTGAGACATGATTTTTAGTTATAATTTTATCTTTGTGATCTTTCATTCTTGGCCTTCTTTTTTTTTTTTTCCCTGCAAGAAAAGAATCAAACTTACCAATATTTGAAAGCAGCTATTCAAAATGTTATTCTTGGACACTTCTCTGCTGCAGTAATTTTACTGTTTTAGATGGGACATTAACTACAGAAAATTTACTGCTGGTAGACTATGCAGAAGAAAACACAGTAAAAGAGGAAGAGTGTCATATTCCTGTTTTCATACATACAATCAGAGAAAAAAAATCAGGAAAAAAAATGTTGATATTGCTGAAATTTTTTGAGCCAATCTGTCTAAACCTCCTTCCAGCCAGGTAAACACTTCAAAAAAGCAACTTTTGTTAATTTTAGAAAAAGTTGTTTTCACAATGTATGTCCCATTGTCTGTGGTACGTTTATACTGTTACGTGAAATAAGACCATATTCACAGCAGCACAGAATATTCTGAGTTGGAAGGGACACACAAGGATCATTGAGTTCAACTCCTGGCCCTGCACAGGACATCCCCAAAATGCCCAAGAGTATTGTGCAAACACATCTTGAACTCTGTTGGGCTGGTTCTGTGACCACTTCCTTGGGGAGCCTGTTCCAGTGCCTAACCACCCTCTGGAACTTTTTCTGCTCCAGCTGGGTTTCTTTTAGGTGTACTTTTAGATATACCTGCTCTTAGAAGATTAGATAGAGCAGTGTGTACATGAGAAAGTGTGTGTTGCTAGGATCTAGGTCGAAGACAGGCACTGACTCTTTTTTCTCTTTTTTTCCTCAGTTTGTCAAAAATCTGTACGTCTGTGACAGGATGTCTCCACTTAACACTGAAAATTCTTAATCAAAGTGGGATGGCTACTGGAGCATGAATAAACTTTTGAAGGAAACTACGTAGAAACTGAAAAAACTATGTTACCTGTTGCATATGAAAATATCATTAATACTCTTCAACAAATATATGAAGTAGTGAAGATGAGAGAAGGAAGAAAAATACATAAAGGAATGGGCAATGCTGTATCAAAAGCCTGCAATTACTAAACTATGAACAAATAGTTAAGTAACAAAATTGAGCTGGGGTTTTAGTAACCTTTTCAATCATCAGAGCTGAAAGACATCTTGGTTCTTTTCCAACATGAAAAATGTACAAGCATTTTAACTGCTTTTGAAATAGATTTTGGTAAGTTTATAAATTTAACTGTGTATAGCAGTCTCTTCAATAATATTATCTTGGAGTTAGAAGTTCATTTTAGTTCTGTATCATCTCTTTCTGCTTTTTAGAAAATATATATTATGGGTCATGGGAATATTTGACTTTATCCTGGTTCCTTGATCCTGTTGTATTCCAAACACATTCGGATGATACCCAGGTACATGCTAGATTTCCCCCACCCTTGTCAAATTTTGCTTTTCGTGGAAAGCAATCTGAGACTCACAAACCAGACTGAAATGGAAAGACAGTCTTATTGGCCTGGTTGACTGACAGGATGACCAGGACTTCAAATGTTTTGCAGCTTGCATTAGCCAGCAGAAGTGAGTGCAGGCTCAAGAGTCTTTCAAAAGAAACTTGGACGTCAAAAATAGCATCCAAATTCCTTCAATTACTCGAAAAATAAAAATGGACTTCCACAGCCATACACAGACACATGGAAGCATATATTCTCTTATATCTTAAAATATTTCCTTTTTATGTGGTCTGCTGCAGGTCATCTGTATAATAAAATGGCAAAACAAATGACAAGAAGTTATTTTGAATTTGTTCTACCAAAAGCCAAGAGCAAAAAGATCATCATTGCCCAACTGGGCTATTTGACAACATGTTTATTTGCTGAACAGTGGTCTTCCTAAAGTATACTCAAAACTGATTTCTATCCCTTCCATATAGATGAAAGAACAGACAATTTCAAGGGAGGGGAATCTTTTTTTTTTTTAAATGAGAAAAAAAGAGAATGGAAAAGCTGCTTATTACATAAAAGACTGAAGTTCAAGTCTTGCTTCAGAAACACAGATGTACATTGTCATTCATTGTATATTATATTAAAAACAGTCAATGTATTGGCAAAATTAGTATTTCTATGTACCAGACACTGCATTGGAATTATTTTACGTTTTATACTGGTTTGAGAACAGGTTCGATCCTTTAATTTTAGGGTCCTCTAAAATCCTCTATTAATTCTGTTAATGCTGTTCATTTATTACAAAGGAAGTGATTTAGAATGCTAATAAAAACCTTTAATACATTTTTACTTCTTTGTCTTAGGATGGCACTGCCTGAGAGAACATCTTTGGTCAGTCAGTTCAAGGAGCTCATTTTCTCCCTTCCTTGGTACAGTCATCCTCTGCAAATTTTATCTCTTTTTAAAAACTGTGGTAAGATTCTGAGAACCTGAAACTGAAATGTTTGGGCAGGAACATTTCTTTCTTTTTCCCATTTTCTCCTCCCTATTTTTCCTTCATGATTCCTATTTTCTCTTTGTTTGCCTAAAGACAAGAATCTAGATTTTAGTTGGGGGTTATTTTAAATATGCAGTTAGGATATACTTTTAGAGACTTGAATCTACTTCAGCATAGTAGAAGTAGACTGAAGTATCGATAAATGCAAAAAATTCAGAATGGAGTTTAAAACAATGACAAAAAAGAATGGTCTAAGCGTTTAATTGCAGCTGAGCAGGTTGAAAACATTTATTTGTTATGGAAAATTATCCCAAAGTGTTCTCATCGTATGCAGGTAGAAGAGACTATTCATTATATAAGTGCATATATGGAGCTCAATGTCCCATACATCAGATTCCAGTCTGACACATTATTTTAGACAAATGAAGTTTCGTTCACTGAGTATATGAACTAAACCTTTGACACTGTACACAGTTTGGAAAATTATCTTTCCTGAATTATTGCATTTATGGATGTCAGATACTTGGCCATAATCATTTCCAAGTATGCCAAAGGTAATGAGTAAATGATGCAACAGGTCCCACATTTATATAGTCTATTTTGTTCTCTAACATCAATAAAAAGCCCTAATCTAGAAATCATTGCATTTCTATTAATTTGTATAATCACATTTCTGTAGGAAATGAGACCAAAATAAAAGCAGAAAAAAAACCCGAACAAAACCTACCCTCAAAAAATACTGCATAGGTATCATGTTATTCCACACAAATATCTTGGATACACTTGCATACCTCAAGCGTCACCTATCTTTAGCTACTCTCTTGCAGTTTAAAATGATTTACCCTTGTCCTATCATTGCATGACCCTGTAAAAAGTCTTTCTCTGTCTTTCTTGTAGACTCTTTCAGATTCTGGAAGGCAACAGTTAGGTCACATCAAATTCTTCCCTTCTCCTAAACAATCCAAATTCTCTTAGCCTTTCCTCGTATCCTCATATTCCTCTAATAATTTTGGTGGCCGCCTCTGGATTTGTTTCAGCAGGTCCATGTTCTTCCTGTGCTGGGACCCCAGAGCTGGATGCAGCACTGCAGGTGGGGTCTCACCAGAGCAGAGCAGAGGGGCAGAATCCCTTCCCTGTCCCTGCTGCCCACACTGCTTTGGATGAAGCCGAGGACACATCTGTCTTTCTGGGCTGCAAGTGCGCATTGCTGGGTCATGTCCAACCTCTCACCCACCAGCACCCCCAAGAACTTCTCAGCAGGGCAACTCTCAATCTGCTCATCCTCCAGCCTGTGCTGATACCAGGGGTTGCCGTGACCCAGGTGCAGCACCTTGCACTTGGCCTCATGAGATTCCCATGGGCCCACTTGAATTTGTCCAGGTCTTTCTGGATGCTGTCGCATCCTTCAGCTGTGTCAACTGCACCACTCAATTTGGTGTCATCTGCAAATTTGCTGAGGCTGCCCTCAACCTCTTTGTCTGTGTCATTAATGAAGATACCAAATAACATTTGTTCCAGTACAGACCCCTAAGGGACACCACATAGAGGATCCTGTTCACCGTTCTCCTTGAGGAGCCAGAAGTTTGTTTTCCTAAAGCTCAGGGGTCTAACTTTACTTCTTATCTGACCCCTATCCCTCAGGACTGCAAACTCCAACAATGCATGATTAGGAGACATACTGGACAAATCTGGCTGGAATTATACACTAGCACTGAACACACTGGAATCCTAACCCTGATCAAGAGTTTAGTAGCAAATGATTTGACTGGGAAGTTTAACTTTGATTTAGTCTGTCCTAATTTTTTCTGGAACTTCTTTGATTCAAATGGCAGCAGTCTTTTTTTGTAATTGTCATGCAATATGTGAAATTTCACTGAATTTCCATTTCAAATGCATTTTTATATTTTTGTTATACATATTGAGCTTTAGGGGCAGTGAAAGAAAGCATGTATGCATAACACTCGTTGTATCAGCAAGCAGATGATGTTACTGTGTTTATGAGATTACTTAAGATTAAGGAAACACTTTTTTATTGTGAGTGTGACATCCAAAAGTGTTCTGGACATGGCCCAGGGCAACAGGCTCTAAGTGGCCCTATTTAAGCAGGGGGCTTGAACCAGATAACCTTCAGTGCTCCTTCAACTTCAACTGTTCTGTGATCTTGTGATTCTTTCTTTAAACATAGCCCTGTAATGTGTGTACAGTTCTTTTCGATGTGCTCCAGAAAGTGCTATCTGTTGCATAATTCAAATTCTTACTAAGAAATTATAGTACATAATGATATCTGTAATTGAGTTTAGCAGAAACTTTCTGAATTCTCCAGGTACACAATGAATGACTTATTATTTTTTGCCCTTCAAGCTTTTTATAGTTGCTATTAGGCTAACACATTTATTCATCCATTTAAAATGCTTTCTCTAATGCTTAGATATATTTATTTATAATTTTTTCCTGAATGTGAAAGTTAATCTAATCTTCTAATAATTTGCTATGGCAAATCACTTAGTAGTTCAGGTGATTTTTATTTTCTAAAAGGATTCCTTTTTTTTAATATATTTGTGTGGTGAGGTTCTTTTGCAGTGCCTAATTGGATCACAGTAAGAGTGTTTTACCAAAATTTTCACTACAGAATGTTTTTAGTGGATCAAAAAACTGTGTGTGGGGGGTGTGTGAGTATGTGGGCAGAAGGGCTTCAAAAGTGTATTATCTGAAATGAATTACTAATTGACTGCACTAAATACGGGAAGGTTTTCAGTGTTTTTCACTACAACTATTTCTCAAAATGTATTTATTTGGGGACCACTTATTAAACAAAATTAGTTGATTCATTATGTTACCTTGCAGCCCCCCGAAAAATTAAAACAAAGAGAAAATGAAAATAAGGGGAATTTCATCGAGAAGTTTAAAAATTATACCCTTGCAATGCATAGGAATTTCAGAGATGATTTGGTTTTGAAGTTGCTGAGGTCTTCTGATTGTATCTAATCTGTTGAGAGGACTAGGGAGAGAGCAGTCATCATCTGTTTACCAACTTAACTATCCTCCTTGTCACGCTTTTGGATGGGTCATCTAGACATGTTACAGATGGAAACAGTTTTCAGTGTTGTGTGTGTGAGCCAATCCATACAAAATGGTCCTGTGGTCAGTGATCACCCTCTTTTAGTTAGCAATGTCAATGGATTTATCTCATCTCTTTATGCAAAGAGAGGCAATATCATTTTATTTGCTGTATAAAATGTAGCCCACGGATTACATTGGGGTTTCGTGCTCACCAAGCCTGCATTTACTTTTTGGAGATGTAAAGAAAAGGTGACATCTATGCTACCAAATAATATATGATAGAGATTATCTGGCTGGATAGCCTGAGGTATCAGGAGTTTTTAGTGGTGCTAATGTGCAGAAATGTCATTTATACCAAGGAACAGGAAATCTGAGTCCTAATTGGCTTCATTTCTACCTTATAACAATTAGCCATATCTGAAACAAATCTAGAACATCTTTGATTTGATTTTGCTGACTACATGTCTTTTATTTTTCCTATTTTATTTTTTAGCATATACAAAGACCAGCCCCTCGACTCCTCGATTACTTCTTTTTTAGACTACAGACTGGTCCAAAGGCAAAGAAGGTTGAGGGACGGTGAAGACACTTTTCCTGAAATGAAAGCCTGATTAGATATGGGCTATCTCCAAGTGGGAACTACTAAAACCAATTGTTTATCACAATATCCAGTTTGGTGGATCAGAATGAATGAAAGCAGTAACAGATCTTCCCACTGGACTGAGAAAAAGCAAGCAGCATAATGGATTTTAAATAGTTTTAGAATACACTATGATAGTAAGCCAAGTTTGTTTGGTTTTTTTTCACACAGTGCATTCAAAGCACTGGAGTTATTGTTAGGAAAGAATTATTGTCTCAGTATTTTGTAAGTCAATGAGAGATGATCTTTTATAGAAGTGCAAGAAGAAATCTGGTGATAGTTATAAAACCAAATTGTTAGACTGTGGTTACATAATATTTTTTCAGTTGAGGTAGACATATCTAGGAGAAACTGAGTCTCTTCAATTCAGAGCATTTTGAAAAACAGGCTTGAGCACAAATTCTGTCTGATGTAGTTGTGTGTTTGGGGGCATCAGGCATGATAATTCTATGTCATTCTGTTGTTCAGCAAATTGCATTATGAAGTAGAAACTAGAACATTGCACCATAATATTTGTGTGGAAGAGAAAAGCTACTTTCATAGTTTGTGGAGGAAAATGATTAGTTTTCTGATGCTGATAGAAAATGTAAGAAATACTGTACTTATGTCTGGCACATCTAAACTCATAACATCTATTTGCTTTGCTTTGTCAAAACATATGAAAAATCATTAAAGTGTTTTAATAAATGTCTGGTTTTCTTGCTCATTCATCTTATAAATATTAATTAGCCATGGATCAGGCAATTAAAGTTTAATCAATTTGCACTAATTAGCACCACATACTTGCATAAAAAGATAAAACCAGCTCCTGCATCTGGCTGTTATTTGCAGTTTTTGTCAAGTGCTGATGAGTTTCATCTTGAAGAGAAGATTAAGAAGAAAGAGGAAAATAAGAAAGTAGTGTTAATTTTATTAAATCTTCAATCAAACCTTCTGTTCATAAGCCTTATGGGACAATACCAGGTAACATTTCACTTTACTCGAAAGTAGACACGATTGGGCAAAAATTTAACACTTTTCTGTGACCACACCCTTCCTAATTATAACTTGTAAGAAAAAAATTAAGATCTACTGTGCAAAATCCCAGGTTCTATCTCACAACAAAATAATTTTGTAATTATATACCTGGAGCTGAACACCCCAAACTTTCATAAGGAATGTGAAAAAAAAAAAATTCTTCCAAAAAATATTTTCAGTTCTCACTTATGTGACTGGAAAAAAAATATGCGAAATCTAATCTTCAATTCACTTAGAATTTTGATGCTTTTAAAGATGGGTTTCAGTATTTGAATTATTTTTCTTTCCAATGGAATGATAAAACTTCAGAGGTCACCTTCCAGTACTTTGCTAGAGGCTGGACCTTAGGATAGAAAATTTTAACCTAGCTCAAATGGCTCTGAAATTAGCTGATACATCACTGGAAATGTGTCAGGCAGCTGTAGTGAAAGGGGGATAAAAGAACTTCCTGCCCACCAGGAAAGACAATTATTTGCTAATACTTCTTGTAGTTATTAATGTTTGGTGTTTGTGTTACAATATTTGTCTGAATTATTGTCTGAATTATCTATTCAGCAAAACTAACAAAAGTAACAAGCAAGGTAACAAAATTAAAACATACAAACACACACACACACACACACACACACACACACACACACTCCCAATGTTTCCTTTCATTCAAGAGGACTATTTTTCAGGTGTTTCACTTTCACTGGGAAACAGTAGGGTAAATCTTATTCTAGAAAGTCCTAGTCTATATTAGGTGATTATAAAAGTATTGGATCTGGTTAAGAAGCTTATGGTATCCTTTAATATTACACTGTCACGCATTAAAAAAAATGCACCCTGACTGTACAGGTCAAACCACTTACATGATGGTCCCTGAACAGAGAAAAAATCAAACCTTCCACACATCAGTTAGTTATTCCTAGTTTGAATTCAAAGGAGAACAGTGTGCCCGAATGGATAGCTGGTTAACAGCTATCTAAGTGCTGTTAAATAACCATTGAAAACTGCATGTTTTACTTATTGCAGACCTGTCCAAGTCACTCTTCTGTGCCCCTATTGGCCATGGCTTAATATCATTAAACTTATGGTTGTCTACTAAGGAAACACTTGAAAATCAGCATTCTGAGTCGGTTTTTTTACATAGTTAAATGTCATGAGGAAACAGTCAAGGCTTTTATAATACAATTCTGGTTTTTGGCTTCTGAATTTGGCTGAATGAATTAGACTGCCAATCTACCAAACAGGTATTATTGGCTACTTCTATATGACTATTTTCAACTTTAATAACGTGAGAAAACAAAGCATTCCTTACAGCCTATTTATGTAGCTGAAAATATTTATAGGGACTGAAGCATGTATTTTATCACCAGTGGAAATTTACTTTAAATTCTGCATGTAAAGCCAAGCTTTTATAAGTGATTTAACAGTAAAAAATCCTAAACAAAAACCCAAAACCACACAGCACCATCCAACCCATAGCATGAATCATAAAGACTCTATGCACCATTTACATAGGGATTTTCATGTAGTTTATGCAAGAAAAGATTCGTGAATGGTTATTGATATTTTTCAAATGAAGTATGTATGTGCCATTAAACTCCTCATTCCATAGTGTACAAGCCATTGCTCTGCTAAATACTCTTTTACTAGATAAGCTATAAATGGAGCAGAGGCACTTGAAAAGACATCATCTTTCGATGTTTGTTTAAAGATCTGACGCATACGGCACAAAAAAACACCTGGTAGCTGAAAGTTCAATTTGCTGTTTGTTGTTACAGAATCTTCATAATAGGATATTGTGCAGAAGATCTATTGTTTCAGAGTATAAAAAGACTGGTTTTGACATGATCTCTATGCACTTTCCCTAATTGCGGCATTGAAACAAAAAAATCATTGGTAAAACAAATTCCTTCAGATGAATAATTTTGTCTGAGTGGTTTCCCCTGTGATGCACCATATATATATATGCATTGAACAATTCCTTTCACTGAAACTAGAAAACTAAGCTCAGTGGGATGGTCTACAGTAAACTTTAATGGGCTTAGGAAGAAGACAGAAGCTATAGTGTATTTGCAGATAATACATGGACCTGTGAGCAGTATAGATATATTTACTAAGATATTATACAATGCAAGTGTTTCTTAAAGCTCAGTGTCCAAGGAGTAACCTGCAGCTCCTAACTAAGAGTAGCCAGACCTTGTTCTACTGTCTTCACACAGAAGGCATTCAAGGCTTTGTGAGTAAATCTTTGTGAATAAATGCAGAGGCATTAAGGCAAACATCTGAAACCATCCTCGTCTTGTACTGTCATTGTCCTTTGCACTCTTGCACAACAAAGGTCTCCTCCATATTGTCTTTTTTAGAGTCTGGTTGGGTAGGACATAAGTAGAGGTCAGCATATTAAAGCTCAACTCAGCATATATTCCAAACCCGAGTCTTCATACAAGTAAGACTTTATATAACACTTACAAGGAAACCCTCAAAAATTGTGATCATAGTTGATATGTGGTCTTTTTCAAACATTTTGAATACCTGTCTTTTTTCATGTTTTGCTTCCCGAACTGCTGCTATGCAATTCTGAGACTCATATAAGAATTATACAAAAAATAAAATAAAAATCACTTCAAGGTGGAACATTATTTAAATACCTATTGTTTTCATAACTTTTGCAACAGAAAGATTTGAACTTTTAAAATGAATTTTGATACCATTGGTTCAGCTGCATAAAAAAAATCAACACATTTCAGACTGTGGTTTCTCTACTCTTGTGGCACTGGCAGACACCATTATGGGTTCTGAGTTTCAGTTGACTATGAGGGAATAGAAATCTAAGAGAGAGAAACTGAATTAGACTCTTAGGACACCTGCAATGAAATGGCATGAGTGGAGAGCCCAGCAATTCAAGGCACTGTTAAGCACGAAGGTGTGGTCATGCACTGACTTTATACAGCTCTGTGCAGCTGATCCCTATGTCCAAAGCAAGGGAAGGGTTGTTGAGTTCCTAGGGTTGTGAGCCTCTCAAACACTACTGTCGTAGTATAGCCATGGACAATAGGACTTGAAACTTGCTGTCATAGTTTTGATTTTTTTTCGCAAATACTTTGGAAACGTAAATTTATATTGTATGCATTCATTTCAGAAATACTGGTTTGGGTCACCTGTGCTGCAGACCACTTGTGTAAGTAAGAGAGCTCAGAACTAGAGATCCATGAGTCTTGTCAAATACATTTTTCTGTGGCTTGTGTCAATTTGACTTTATAGCATGTTGTTCAATTTTCTGGTGAAGAGACTGTGGGAGAAACTAGAGCAACACTTGTGGAACGTGTTTATGGTTGACTAAGAGTTAATGGAAGAAGGTTTTTTTTAAAAGGGAGGGTATTTTTGGAAGTGTTTTACTGGCTAAAGCTATTAAGCTGAAGTGTTGTTTAACTCATATCAAGGACATTAGCGAGAAATTATACGGTGTCCTTTTAGGATTTTGAAAATCAGAAGTGGAGAAAATCATGAACAATACATATGTTTTGAATGCAATATATAGTTCATGTATTTCATATCTGAGTTTTAATCAAGTCCTTTTGGATCTCTATTGCCACAGTAATTTAAAGTCTGTGCCAACTTTTCTCTTTTCTATCTTTTTCACACAAGCCCTGAAAAATATAAAATTATCATAACTTGCTGTAGTAAGACCCCTCACCTACATGACTTCCTCCTACTTTTCAGTGTTTTGGGTTTTTTTATTGGTTTGGGGTTTTTTTCTTTTTGAGGGTTTGCAGGTTTTTCAGTGGGTTTTTTAGGGTTGTTGTTTTTGTATCTTGAGGTTTTTTTTTCCTAATTTAGTTTTTTCTTTCTGAGGTGGCTGTTTCTTTAAAAATCACTACATTTTTTCTCAACTACCTTTTTCTGAAGTAACAGATTAGAATTTATTCACTAAATGTCAGATTATGAATTGCTTCCCGTCATTGGTGGTGTTACTCACACGAGTAATTTCTCTGACTTCATTGTGAGTAACAGCTACTCACTATTGTGAAGTCAGCAGTTGCTATCTGCTACTACAGGAGGAGCACTACGGATGATGCGAAGATAGGTATCCATCCAGTTTCTCTACCTTTGATCAAGATCAAAGTATGCTTTTTGAGATTGGTGCTGTGTTAGGTTAGGCTGCCTGCTTTACTATTCCAATTTGCTATTCTGTTTTTCTTTTGAGTGTATAAAAATTGAGTTGCTTTTGTATTGACAGGTATTGCACTGAGAATATAAATTTGGAATTTTGTTGTCATTTTAAGTCTGTGCGCATTCTTTGTAAAAGCACATAAAGATACAGTGATTTCCTACTTAATCTTGATATGTGCCTGTAGAAAGTGAAATGAGCACTCTGACAAATGAGTTCACTCTTGGAAGCCTTACTTCACTATCTAGGAGACAAGTAAGGATTGTGCTGCCTACTTTGAATTTGCACACAGTAGGCAGTAAATATCCTGACTCTCATCTGTTTCACAACAACAATGGGTGCTTGGAACAGAAGGAAAAGAAAATGGTGCACAGCATCTTTCTGCCACTTGCAGGAATGTGACTTCCAGAATCAATAACGGCCTTTGTCTGAAGATATATTGTGAAGTGAGGTACCTTTTTACCATAGAAACTGAAGAGAGAGATGGAAGATTCATTCAAACTGCATGTAATAACACAGATGATCATGCACACCATCACTTCCATAGGTATTGGATGAACTTATTTAATAAGATATCTTCTAACATCTCCAAATTCTAAGTGTAACAATGTTGGTGGTTTAAGTATAAATTTTGCTCAGAAATCGTTGTTCAATGACTAATGAATACTTTGCTCCAAAGGACTTGCATTCTAAGGACGACAGATGGCTCAGCACAAAACAAAGAGGATGGTACAGAAAACAGCTAGAGGGTGCTCATTGTCGTTGGAATGTATTCATCCATTCTGGAATTGTGTGAGGAAAGTTTGTGTGAGGGAAAGATATGAAGGAAGCTGCTAAGAGTGACACTTGATTGAACAGATGGAGAAGACTAAAGTGTAGAGATAGAGTTTGGAGCCAAAGACTTATCACTATGACTGAATGAGAGTCATAGTCAACTTTAGTCTACATATCACAGGAGCTAAAATTGAGTTTTCTCAAGTATTTTATCTGAGCTTGCTTAAGTGTCATAACACTTTCATCTTTTGACTTTCATATAGTTGCCCCCTCCCCCACCAGCTACTTTCTCCTGCCACTTACCCACTGGAAAAGTATTCCACTAGGCACAGAGGTGCTTTCATTGACAAAATGCAGAAATCCTCCAATGATGAGACATTCAGTAAAAATATCTTGATAAAAAAATCAGAATATGAACCGAAAAAAGCCCAGCAAGCTAGTTTAGTTTTATGGTAAAGCTACAACTTGAATTAGATCACTACCAGGCATTTACAGATTGGAACACAAAGTTCACTTTTTAGAGAGAATCCTAATCCTTCAAGTATCCATGGGGATTTATTACACTTATTAAAGTGAGCCCTATCCTATCAGTGCCTCATGACAGAAGGTATTGCAGCAATGCCTGTATTTGCATGTGACAAGAAAAGAGCTTGTCACAAGGAACACAGCTTTAGCAAATCTGAACTACTATTCAAGGAATACTTACACTGAAGTAGCATGAAGCTCAAACACAGCATAACTTGAAACTCGGTCTGCTTAAACCTTGTTGGACATTCAATTCCAGTAGTACAGAAAGGAGAATACTGATGTGCCAAAGCCAAGAAAATACCTTTTTAGCTAAATTAAGATAAATTAATATGATTTATTTTTTTTACTAACATAATATGATTTTGCCTTTAAATATGTATTACTAAGTAGCACAGGTGAAATTAACATCTAATCTGGAATTTGCATGAGGCACTGTGTGTAACAACAACAGATTGTCCAGAGAAGTTGTGGGATTTTTTTCCAGATCTATCTGCATGATGCAAAATACCATCTGAGAAAAACAGATGGTCATGCCTCTTCAATCTTGCATTTCTATATATGAGATTATAAAAATAAGATCTGTAGACAAATTAGCTAGAAATGTTTCCTATTTTATCTTGACCAGTGGATAAAATAAAGTCTCTAGAGTAAAACTCGTAGCAATAACCTAGGATTCCCTGCACCAAACTGAATGTGCTAACTAGCAGACAGCTCTTTCTCTTACTTCCCCTCTCCCGCTCCCTCCTCCCTCCCATGATATCCTGAAATCTTTTCTGCATAGTGACACAGCTTCAACAAGAGGGGTGGAATACATTTCCTTGCCTCCCACCTGCCCTCTCTCCCAAATGATTAGAGCACTTTTCAACAAAGTGGGAGATGTGGGTGTCCCTCCCTACCTTATATACACTGAGAATACATTAAGTATGAAATTGCCTCCCAGGGGAAGTGATGGAAATGCCACTTGTTCATTTTTAAACGGAGTCTGAAAAAAGCTTTATAGGAAAAAATTCTGCTGTAGCAACGGAGAGATTACGTGACCTTCTTGAGAAAGATTTTATTTTCTAATTTCTAATATCTCTGATACTGTGGTTTACTACCTTCCAGTCTGTCAATTTTTTCTTAGCATTGTGTTTTAGGAGATTTATTCAAAATATGTGTGAGAAAACCATCTGAATATCTTCAAAGCGGACAGAATATAGCTTGGTTTCATCGGCTGTTTGAACCTGAATTACTGTAATGACTGTAGTGGAATTATTTTCTTTTAAATGAGCAAATCTGACACGAACTTCAAAGGGGAAGTAAATACATGTAATAAAGCATCCGTTTTCCTTTTTCTTTTCCTAAATGATTTATTTTATCCCCAGAAACACCAACAAATGTTCAAAGTTCTAGATATTTAAATAGGTACCAAGATGTCTGAAGCTGTAATCCTTGCTCTGCCAGTTCATTGAAAAATTGCTGACCTTATAAAAGCCTGTGTTCCTTTTCACTTTGATAACAGCTTTTGCTTCATCAGTCCACAATATGTATTACAGAAGTGAATCCATGCAGGATCAACTAATTGCTTGTACATGCATTTAAATATAAGTACCCTAGAATTCTTATCACATAACCATACATACCTAATTTTATTTTAAGAAAGAATTAGAAAGTTTTTGTTCTCTTAAATTATTTTTGTGTTATGGACCTTGTTCTAACAATTACATTTTACCAGTTAGTGCTTTATGAAGCATGATGGAATCTAACCAGCAACTAATATAAGAGCTCCAGTTTGCCCTCAGTACACAACCTTAAAGCCCATTAACATTTGTGAGAATTATATGTGCAACGTGCAGGGAGAATATAACCTTAAGCAAGTGAAAACTGAAGTTGCTGTATATGTTTCATCCAACAAATGCAGTCTAGATTTTTCACAGCAGTGTGTTATATCAATTGAAGTTTGTTAGACAGCAGGGAGACTAATAAAAAGAGGGATAGTATAAATAAGATGAAACAAAGAAATGAACAAAGCCCTTCTGCATTAACTAGGACATAATCTACAGATGTTTCTCAGTTGGTAGAAAACAGATTTCCACGCAGCGGTTGCATATAATACAAATGTTTCTGCAGAATCCAGCTGGACTAATATATAAAACCATCTCTAAAGATTAGAAGCTTTATAAAAGATTTACCAGCTGACTAGAAAGAAGATAGGTATCTGAAGTTGTTGTCCAAATCTCCTAAGAAATAGATCAGTTTAAACTGTCAGTTTCAGGTGTAATTGAAACAGAAATTCCTTTTAGCTATTCCATCCTTGACTATTTCTATCTTTCTGTTCAGAAACTTGGAAAAGATGGTAAACTAAGGAAAAATTGCAGGCTGTTGTGAAGTTCCATGCTTAATATGTGGATCAAAACTGTTGATGTGTGGGTGTGTTGAGCTTCACGTAGGAAGTCTTTATTTTCCTAGCCATGTCTTCAGCTTAAAATTACCTTGGGACTTGACCAAACTGATTTTAACTTTGACAATGTCAGCAACTAGTTGAAACATAGAGGTCAGCAGGGAAAATATGAATGGTGAAACACAGGGCACCTATTTTGAATGATAGAATGTGAGTTAAGAGGAAAGAACAAACTCTAATTTTCCAGATTTATGCTTTCCCTAGTGATTTTGATCAAGTTAGGAGCTGGACTCAATAGTTGTTTTTGGTCCCTTCCAACTATGGATATTCTATGACTCCTTCTGTTCTATGATGCTAAGTTTCTACATCTGAAAATATAATTTTTTTAGCAAGTTTGGGTTTTTTTGTTTGTTTGTTTTCGTAACAAATAGTTTTCTATGCTAAACAGTTGGAATAAACAAAATTTGTGATGCTGCTTTTCTATCACATTCCCCTAAACAAAGGTTCTGGTAAAAGATAATATCTTCTGTCTTGAAACCTTTTAAAAATGCTTGGAAATAAATGAAATTCTGGATCCTTCAGCATGAGGGTCCCTGCTTTCATATTCTTATTGGTCAAACATAGCAATGAGAGGCTTTCCAGATATAGGCACCACAAAAATATTCTTGCTGAAGTTTGTTCTGTAAAATGTAAAATAAAAAACAAAGGCAAAACATATCTTGCCTAACCCTTGGTTGTCTTGTTTTCCATCTGTATTCCCAAGGCAGCCACCTCTAGAAAGCTCTGAATTTTGTCTGTAACTGTAATTTTAGGTACTCATCTTGCAGGAGGGTAATTTACCTTCTGAAGGGGGCCTGTCCTTTTATTTTTAACATACAGGGATCCCTTGTAGCTTGCTTAGAATTGACACCTAGCACTTTGAAAGATACAGTTAGAGAAGAAGAATCTACTGTCAGCATTCTGCACTAAATGCACTGAGAGTTTATCATGGTGTCAAGATGAGGAGAGTTAATCCACCTTGGAGCACTTCTGAAATCCTACGTTTCTCTTGCAACGTTTTTAAAACACGCTGTAATAAATACAGCGGCCAATAGCACCATGCTGAGTTAGCAACATTCAGGGAACTGTTTTTATCTGATGACAGTTATGAAGTTTGAAAGAAGATGAGGTCAGTGCTATGTATGTCATATCAAAACACTTTCTGACTACAGCTTTCTCTTTTGAAATAATAGAGTTCTCTTACCATAATCATAAAATTCTAGTTCTCATTATATTCTTATTTTTCATTAGCAAGAATATTTCAAAATAGAGGAAAAGAATCTGCTTTTGTCCTTGTAAGAGCTGCTCACCTTCAGCATCTCTACTCAAGTTTTCTAAATTTCTTAATTTTCTGTTTTACTACTGTTGCATCTTGTATAATTTTACTCTGACTTCTGTGTACTCCTTTTCAAAGTTATAGTTTTTTAAAGGTTTGACAGGGCTTGAACAGTTTGTGACTTACCTGCTTTATTTTCCCTTATTGCTGCCTGTTCAAAAAGCCCTTGATGGCACTAATGATAATTATTCAACTGCTGTGTTGTGTTCTGGGCAAACTGCTTTGTCTGTCTTTTAAAATTTTCTTCCTTCTCTAGCAATTAAACAGACATTACAGCACTGTTTTTTACAATTAACCTCTTGTTTACATATATTCATCAGCTCAGAAAATCTCCTTGCTTTTTATTGATTTGTTCAACTCTTTTATGACATTCCGTAAAACACTTTTCTTTGATTTTCTTCTTTTCACCTTTCTCTTCTTTCTTTTTAAAGAACAGAAGGCAATAATTATTACTACCTTTAAAAATCCAGCTTGTAAAATAATTTCTTTTCCTTGAAATTTTTTGTAATTCCTTATTTTATGTGTTATTGCTAAGCATACCTTAAAAGACCTGCCTTTGAAGTACCTTGAGGCCAGTGTTTTAACGCTGATTGAACTGCAGGTAGTAGTATGTGATTGTCTTTTTTTGTGTGAATATGTGTCAAATGTGTATCCAAGTGCCCGGTAGCAAGAATATCCATATCAATGATCAGCATCTGCTATTAATATATATTAATTTAGCAGATGCTGCACTATTTTTTTTCCACTGCAGAGATACTGTTTTCATCCTGCCAAGTGACAATATATATGCAGGCTAATGTTGCTAATGGGAAATGCGTGATGTTACTGTCCTGTGTCCTTATTGTACTTTGATTGTCTATCTAATCAGCAGTTACTCTGTAACTCAAATGTTTTAAGAGTGGTTGCTAAATTTACGCAGATGGCAAAACTTTTGTAACTTGTGTACTGCAAACATGAGTCTTCATGTTTGATGAAACATGATGAGGTATTCACCATCATCATGGTGAATAATGTATTTGATGTGTTAATCAACATATTTTACATTTTAGGAAAGTCTTAAGTTTGACACAATTTAAAATGTGTGAAAGCTATCTGCAGTAGATATAAATATCATAATATAGGTAATAAATATGGTGCAGTGGGCAACTGGTAGAATCAGGCATGAACTACTGTTTTAAATCCAACTGCTTCTACCTTGTCTTGGTTTAAACGCAGCTGGCAACTAAGCCCCACACGGCCACTTATGCACAGCCCCCCTTTCCTGGTAGGATGAGGGAGATAATCGGAAGAGTAAAAGTGAGAAAACACATGGGTTGAGACAAAGACAGTTTAATAGAGAAAGTAAAAACTGTGTATGTGAGAAAGTAATGTAAGGAATTCATTCACAACTCCCTGTGAACAGGCAGGTGTCCAACCTCTCCAGAAAAGAAGGGCTCCATTACTCCAAGCATCGTCCTCTTTCTTTTTCATTTGCGCAGCTTTATATGCTGAGCATGATGCCATAAGGTCTGGAGTATCCCTTTGGTCAGTTGGGGCCAGATGGGTAATTTTATTAAACAGTTACAGATACCTCATGCATGCAGAAAAGGTGATGTTTTTCACTGAGGTTGTTTTGTAGTATCAATAACCTGAGCAGCAAATTTTTCAAGATTCCCTAAAAAGCAACTTGTATCGTATTCCATGCATTCTGTTCCTTTATTCAAGGGTGATAACTGTCTTTACAGGCACCCTGATTTAGTTCTGTTCAACAGCAATTCAGTTCTTCCTTAAAAATGATAACAGCATTTCTGATTTTTTTTTTTCTTTTGACTGTATCAGATTTCCAATTCATTCTACAGGAAACTAAAGCTAGCTACTGAAACATGTGAGAAAAAAAGAAATTGTAAGAAAATCTGGGTGAGATAAACATACATTCCTGACCTCAGCGTATCCAGATTAATGTCCCACATACACAAAAACATCACATAGTCAAGAAACCTTAGTTTGACAGTGCAGTGTAGAGACTGGTAAATAACACTAATGGAAACTCATATAAAGTATGGATCTAGAATAACAAGCCATTTACATCTGTCTGTCCTAGACTGGCCTAAGTCAGTGAAAGAAGTGACCAACACGGTTACATTCCCTTAAGTTCTAAGAACTGAATAAACAAGGAAAAGGACATGGTTTTGATGCATGTAGAAGAGATTCAGCATTGTGAGCCTTTTGGTTAAAATGGGCTAAATTATGTATAAATCTTTGCTGGATGTTTAGCAACAGAGATACATTTTCAAAGAATATGCATTGAGGTTTAATATTCTTGGATCTGATCTATACTTGGGAAGGGAAACTTGAAAGCAATGATAGTGGAAGAGGTTGTGTAAGTTATTGTATTGGATCCTGTTCTTTACGGAAATACAGCTTCCATAGTTAGGTGTAGGATATTTTGGATCAATGTATGATTTCCATTCAATACACTCTTAATGGCATCATCCTTTTTTCAATAATTGGTAGAAAATTGTATTTTGATTTTGGATTGTCAACCTAAACTACTTTAAGCATGGCTGGATGAAGTTTCTTTTTTTCCCTTTAGTAATGTTTGCTCCGTTGTAATAGCTATTTAGCTTGCCACAACGACACAGGTCTGAATGTCTTTTCTGAGTAAGAGAACAACAAAAACCTTGGGTTTGGGAGACAGTGGGTATTTTCCCCCAACTGTTACTGGAGTTACCTTTTCACCCATTTGCATTTCTACTTTTAAAAAAGCAATGAAACTTGTTTGCATTCTGGTCGTCCAAAGCCCAAAGTGGGAACTTTGCAAGGAAGCACATGCCATATCTTCCTAAATGGCTTAGAAAAGAAGTGTGCACTACAACCCCAACAATGTACAGGGCACTACTCATTGTGTCACAACACTGGTGCTTGATTATTGCTAATATGTATGAAATACCTTGGTAAAAGAAAGAATTTAGTATTGCGTTTAAGACAGCCTAAAAGTAGTGGCATGATTTCCCCCTGCAGATCAGGTGAAGGATTGTGTGTCACTGAGCTCCAGTTACTTTCTCTTTTGACTCATGCAATGATATCTTTAGAGCTACACTTAGAGAATCCAGTCCTTAATGATATTAAAACCGTAGATGTATTCCTAAGAGCAAAAGCAGCACTCGGTGAACTTTGAAAACAAGAAAGTTTTGTGCTCCCAAAATTTGGGGAAGAAATTGCAGGGGATACTTGTTATAAATTGATTGGATTTTGCTATCAGAGAACAGAGAATTAGATCAAAGAATAAGGACATGAAATGCAGCTTTTTACCAGAAGTAGAAAGTTTATGATTTAAAATGTGAACCGTGACATATAAAAATTTTTGCCCAATGTTTGCATTGAGATATTTGGGCTCATTTAGATTTAAAAGTCCAGGAATGCAAGTGCACAGGAAAAAAACCAGTTTCCAAAGACACTGGGGAAGCTCTTGACACATCTTTTAGATTACTCTGGAAGGTCCTAATGAAATTGAGAAAATATTGCAGATCTTTCCCCATTCATGATGCCCAAAGTACATCTATTTGGAAGGGAAGAAAATGTTTTATCACATAGTGGCCCTTGAATATCAAATTAACATACTAGGTTAGGAGTATATATTTCACACTGAAGACAAAAAAGGTTTTAATATTAAAACTTATATATTTGTCAAGCATCTAATGATGCCTATTCCTTGAACAACCTGATGAGTAACTTGATTATCAGCAGAAGAAACCATCTGAAATTCATTGCTCTTAGCCAGATAACAAAAGCCGACAAAAGTAGCTTTCTGTGAATTTGTCCTCAGACAATTAACAGATAAATGCACTATCTTGCTATGATCTCTCTTCAAAACATTTTGTCTTTGATTAACCTTTAATTATTTAAATTTCAACTGGAGTTAAAAACAATGACAAGGAGTTGCACTGAACAAAGTTGGTTTTAGAACATATACTATAACAATTGCATTTTGTAAAAATAATCATAATCACTATGCAAAGAAACTTAAGAGATAAAGTGTTTTTCCAGAACTTTCTTCAAGAAAAAAAAAAAATCTACTCTATACAGTTAAAATAATCTCTATAATATTAGTACAAAAATAGCAAAATGCTGTAATTACATCATTATTTTGTCAGTCTCTGTCAATCCATTGTAAGAAAATATTCTCTCTCTTACCCTTTATCCAGGTCTTAACACCTTCATAATGTTGTTATCTCAATTGTTTTAGAGTGCATGCTTTTCAAGTGAGGGATATGGCTCCTATTTGTCTGTAAAATGCCATCATATTTACTGGGTTATATTAGTAAATCAATAAAAAGTAGTAATTGGGTATCTTTTGTAGTTCTTAATGCCCATAACAATGCATTTACTTTGGCAAAGCAGACTATCTTGGTTTATACGTATTTGCCATATCTACTTCAGATACCGAACAGTTTTACTGTCGCTTATTAAATACAAATCACAATCGAAGTTTACCCACCAAAAGAGCAAAAGATTTTCTTTCGTGCCCAGCAGTAGCTTTGGAAAGCAATATGTCTTGTTTCTACTCATACTTTGGCCTGCATCTATTAGTAAATTAAGAAGTGCAAGAGGACTTCTGCAGAACACAGGAATGCATCTGTCTGTACTGTTATTTTATAATACTCTTTCATGTGATTTCTGGTTTGTTATAAAAATCAATAAGAAATAGCTCGCAACGACAGTTTCGGAAAGTAACATCTCCCAAAAGACAATATGGATGTAATTTCTGGTACTGGAGAGTATGAATGTTTTGGTATAGATGCATTGCTAACACTGGATGCCAAAGAATTATCCCATTAGTTTTCTCACAAGCATAGATGCAGCCTTAGATGCTAAGTAATTTCTGTAGATCAAAATATAAATTTTTGTTCTAAAAGGATGAAAAAGATTTGGAGCTGGTAAACATCCAGTAATCTTGCTCTGGGTTCCCTGCTGCATAGAAATGTGATGGGGATTTCTGACAAAGACCCTCTTTTTTCTCCCCAGGAAAAATCTATGAGAAGAAAGTTAATATATTAAGTGTTGTGTATAACCTAGTCTTTATTTTCCACTAATAAATATAGTAACAAACTAAATTTATATTGAAAAGTTGTAATCTGCACAATACCACGGAAATCTCCAGAAACAGAAGTGTGACCATGATTGTGCTCTACAGTTTGCCCAAGTATATCTATTTCTTCATCTTTACATATACTAGAAAAATTGAAGCACATATAGCCAGTATGTTATCAGGTGAGCCAAGATGTATAGTTAATTCCGGGATCACGGTTCAACTGGTCATAGGTCCTCTAAGTCTGCAGCTTAAGCTGGTGCAATAACCAGATCATGAATCTTTGAACGTGGATTCATTCCGTCTGAAAATTTAGAAAAGTCTCATATTCAGGAGCTCTTCACAGGCTGATTCCACACATTGTGCTGGGGTTTTTTGGGGTTTTTTTTAAGATAACAAAAAAAGAGTAAAATATGAGAAGCACATATATATATATAGAAATAGGAACTGTCTGGAGAGGAATTTATACTTTTTTAATGACAGCAATTTTCTGGTATAGATTTCTAATAGTTCCACTTACTTCAGAAACACTGTATGCAGCACTATACGTATATTGAGAGAATATGAGTGGTTTTACCAAATGTCTTAATTTTTTTACTTTGCATTAGTGTGAGACTCTGGATATTGAAATGCCTGTACAAGCTACACACTAAATAGAAACACAGATTTAAACAGAATAATATTAGCAAAGGTATTTAAAATTATTCAATATGTAAGATAAATTTCAAGAAGCCTTGTCTTTCAATATTGCAGCTTTGCATAACTGTACCTGGAGGTATTTTGCAACAAAAGTATATTAAGGTAAACAGAGAAATTCAGATACATAATATCTAGAGCTCTATGATTCCCACTGCAGAAATCTCCATAATTATAGAGATTATAGAGATTGCACACTAATACTAATTCTCCTCTAAAACTGATGCAATTAAAAGATAGTAGTAGTTCTAAATTAAAACCTCAAATTTGCATTTGAAAGATAACAATTAGATTAGTCAATAAAACTTTGTGAAGTAAAAATGTAATCTTTCTTATTTTCCCATGGAAAAACAAAGGAAATAAAGAAGAGAAGAGATAGACTGCAGGAACAATGTAATTATTTACAGAGGAGCTTTGTTCTCCTAGTCACCGCAACACTTCAGTTTTGGATTTTGGGAACATCTGTTCACACATGTAATAAGTATATCTACACTGCCATAAAAGATAGATGATAAGTTAGGCTTCCAAACTGCTGCTGCTTGTATTGTTGAGTTTGTAATTTTACAGTTCTTTCTGGGTATACCTCAGCCAAAAATGATGGAGGAGCTAGAAGGAGGACATGACAAAGCCAGCCTTTCAGCACTGTGCAATACTGGGATCAAAGTTCTCTTTGAATTCCTTGTCTAGTTGCCAATATTGATTTTCAGAAATGTTGGAGAGCAAAATTATGAAAACTTTTGTGAGAAAGGATTCAGAAAGAATTCAACATTTAGAAAAAAATGATTTCAACCATCTCTAGGTTTAAAAAATATGTTAGTGAAAAACTTGAGTGGAAGCTTTGGCAGAGTTCAGAGACTGAAATGCTAGAGCTACTTTTTCATAAACGAAGCCTGGAAGATTAGGAATTTGATGCATATGTTTGTTCTCCAAGCAACGGGGATATTTTAGAATTTGTGGCCTGATTTCTAATCCAAAAAAATAGATTGCAATTTTATTTAGTTATCACCTGCTGTGTCGAGACCTCGTTACAAATGCAAGGATCATAGGGGATGTTGTGGGTATAATGTATTTCTTCCCCTCGTCACTTCAAACATAGAGGAAATAGCTCTCTCCTTAAACCTTAATGAGTCAAGGTGAATTCAAACCAGATGTTTTCTGGTTTTATTCCCACTGACAAATCACAGCTCGACTTGCTTCATAGAATGCCCTAAATGTAATGACCAAGTGGTGCTCCCTCTTTTAGGACTGAATGTTCATGGGTCAGGCTCCAAGCTAAATGTTTATTTTTTCTAACTGTTTTATAGGAGAGTTTTGTTAAAAGATTTGGCACAGTGCACTTCAGTTTAATTTTAGGCTTGACAGCAGTCCTGGCCTCAGAGTGTGTATATGTGTAATTTAGTTGCTGTGCTACTGGAAGTCTATGGAAGATTAATGAATGGAAAAGCTCTGTGGCAGTTGTGAAGAGATTCAGGATAGAACAAACCAGTTACCATCTGTTCAAAATATCTCTTACAGCTTTTTTAAGGAAAACCCTTATCAGCAGGAGATAAAGGCATGCAATAGTTTTAAATATTAATATTTTTCTGATGTCAGTGGGAAGTTCTGTTGCCGTACTTATCTTGTGGGGCAGTGTCTCGTATAAAAGTACACACACACGCATATATTGGTTTTTATGTGATGTATGTTTAACTCTGTTTTAAATGTGTTGTTTAGAAAAAAAAACAATTTAAGAAACCAACACAACACAAAGCAAAACACTAGACACTTGATAGTTCAGGTTATTGAAAAAGCCACCATAAATTTTATTTTTCCCAAAGTAAGATAGAGATATTTACCTCTGTATAAAATCTTTTTGTATAGTGCATATTGATTGAAATAAAAGTTGGATGGGTGTATCTAAAATTTAAAGCTGTGTGATTTCATATAACCTTGCCTTGGGACATCCTCAGTTTTCAGACAGACTTACTAGGTTTAGTAAAAAATTCATGAAAAAATTTCAAGCTAGAGATTTATGCTGCCGAAAAATAAAATGCTTATTATTTGATTAACCAGTATTTCTCTGTATCTTGGTTTTCAGAAAAAGTATCTAATGAATGAGAACCGCAGTTTTGAAGACGACCTGAATCTGATTTGGTTGCTAATGTCTCAGCAGATAAATCTAGATGCAGCTCCAAAAATCTCTCCAAGCCCGTGAATGTTTTAACACTTCCTGTTGTATAAATATTTGATGTTCTGAATTTTTAGGGGTTAATTCTGTTGACCCTTACTTCATCAATAACAGAAAAGATGGATTTTCTGCCACTTCAGAAGAGGGACTCTGCTCATCCTAACTCCTTTGAATGAGATCAACTTTCAGAATAAGGCAGAGTCCACCTTGAAGCAGAGTGTCTAGGCTTCCTTTACAACCGATACAATTTTAGACAGTACAGTCACCAAAATCTGGAGAACTATTCAGGGGATCAAATATAGATGATTACTGTGGGATAAGCAAAATAATTCTTCTGCACCTCGTGAACTGCAGTGATGAAGGAAAAGATTAATCTGGTGACACATAAAAATCTGCAATTTTATATGCCATGAGGTTATTCCACCTGGCTTTTAACTGCTTCTTCAGAAGGGTTCAAGTCTCCTCCAAGTTCTTGTTGGCTGTCAGTCAAGCTTCATGTCATTGCTTCTGAGAGCTTAGGGCGTATCAAACAGAATGAGGTTAGCTGGATCTCATCTGCTTTTTCTGCTAGAGTTGAATAGAAGTTTGGATAATCCAGAAAACATGCAGCTGTAGATGTCTAAATGTAGATGAACTGATTCCTGTTCAATTCAACTAAGATTTAACTAATCATCTTGAGCTTGACTTGTATGAGACTTTAATACATCTTAAAATGTCCAAGAATATCTGCCAAGTCTACCACGTTACTGGACTCTTCGGAGAGGTGTCTGGCAGTGTTGATGGAAGCCAGAAGAAGAGTCTAGGACATTGCAAAAGAAGTATGTGGACAGCTGAACCGAGCTCTTTGCCTACCTTTGCATATGCAGAGGGAAATATACACTCTGGAAGACACTGGTTTGAAAATCAGTTTAAATAAATGTAAAATAAACAGAACAGCAAACATGTTCTGCACATCACCACTGAGGAACTGCCCTCCAGAGGTGTCTGTTTGTCTTTATTGGTTGCAGCATGAACACAGGAAAATCAGCTTAAATGCAAACTAGGTTTTCATATACCTCAAAAACTAGGTGAGACTAACCCCATCCTCGTTATATGAAATTTCTTCATCTTTCTCTGTTATTATCCAGCAACCTTTGTTTACTCTTTGGGTAAAAAAAAAAAGGAAATAAAAAGTAAAGATATTTTCTTTGTTCTTTCATGTGGATAATCTTTTGCCTTTACATGGTAATCCATGAACTACCATAGAAAGTTCAGAGAAAAATACACAAATTGTTTTTAAACTTTCTGCACTGTAAAATAAGCCATCAAAATTAGTTGTGCTGTATAAATTACACATTAAGCAAGTACTTCTAAGAGGCCAAAGCGTGCACAATGTAACAAGCATATTTAGGCCTTATTTCCTTCTTTTTTTCTATAAAATGATTATGCACTTTGATGTGTTTTGAGTTTGTATTTGTCATTTGTCTTTTATAATGAATAGGCTTAAAGATAATCTAATGTCATCTCACTCAGTCCATCAAACATTTAATATTGTTAGAGTAACCAACATTAATTTTTCTAATTAGAAAAAAAAAAGAGTTTATTTTCTGTGACATGTAGAATTTCAGGGGCTTTTAATCCATCACACAAAGCACATTATAATATTTGAGAAGAAAACTATATTTTTTAATTAAAACACTGTACAAAGAAAAGACTAATAATTTATTATACTTTTATGAATAGTAAGATGTTCTTTCAACACTAACTATTCTATTCATTTTTCTTTCTTTAAGAATGATTAGAGGCTACCAAGGCAAAGCATCTCTGGTTGAAGCATTAGACTTTCTATTGTGTTTATCTTAAACTGTGTAATAGGTTTTAATAGTTTAACATATGTTCAAACTCTACTCTTTTCAAAAAAGCTAAAATTCAATTTCTAACATAATGTTTACTTTTTATAAAACCTTTTTATTTGTTTCTAAAAAAATGTCTTGTATATAAAACTGAGAGGTATAGTAATCTGTTCCTCTTTCCTTAGACCTTAGACCAAATGATACACAGGAGCCAGGTTGAAATAGAAACCCAGGTTCAAGAACCAGACTTGCATAGGTCATGAAATGAGGTAAACTGCAAGCATCAGAGCCATGTGATAAAGTATTCATTCATGGAGTGACTATTAAATTAGCCCGAATTTCCTAATCTTGTTGGAGATAGGAACTATTTTTCCTAAATATTGGAGTACACAGAGATGAATACCCTTAAAGCCCTGTTTTCTGAAACCCGTGAATGTCTAGTATGATCAAGGGTCTTTGTTGTGGGATTCCGTATCAGACAGTCCTCTAGTGGATCTACAGCACACTTCCCTTGAAATTAATGTCAAAAGAGACAAAAAAATTTCAAATCCATGTTTTCTTACAATACAAATAGAAATAAAATTAGTCTTTAGTTGAATAAAAACTAGTCTGCTGTGTAGGAAGGACACACCTTTCCCTTTCATCTTGCTTTTCACCGAGCTGCTCCAGACAGTTATCAATACTAGAACAACTCCTCCGGTCAGATGGCAAAGTCTCCTTTCCACCATGCTGGAGGCTGTTTCCTAAAATAGCCTCTTTTCAGCAGGTTCCCAGGGTCTTCTCCTGGCTAAATTCTCGTCTATTTGGACATCTTTCCATGCTGCCAAATTACCTGCTCAGAGCAAAGGAGAATCGTATTAGCAAAAGGTTCTGTTCCCAAATCGCCTATGCAAAAAGTGTTAGGGCTTTTTGTTCATAAACGGACTTCTAATTTCAATTATAATAAGAGCCATACAGGACGAGATCCAGACTACTTGTTTCCAGAACCAATTTAATTGTTCTGACACTTAACAGAAGATGACAGGTGCAAGATAAGTGTACTCAGATTTTATAAACTGAGGGATTTTGTTCTCTATGCAAGCACTCCAAAAAGTAAGTGTTCCTGAGGCTGAACAGGGTGTAGTCAACAAGACCTAACAATGTAAAATCATATGTGCAGAGACACATTTGCCTTTTTGCCCTTCTCTGCAGGTTAGTAATCCAATGAACATTGTGCTTATATAGTGATGCAATTAAGTTCTTGATCCTAAGTTTAATCAGAGCAGACCTGCTAACACATCAAATTTATGTCCCTGTTTGATATGTTAACATACACTAAGCCTGTCTACACATAGTCAGTTATGGAGTCAAAGCTGGGAGCTGTAATCTAATAGCTGAAATGCATCAAGGAACAGCTTCTTAAATTACTTTATTACTTTCAGTTCTGAAAGATTTTGTGAGCAATTCTAGTTAGTCAAAAAAAAAAAAAAAGAAAAAGACAATAAAGTTCACAACCAAAAGGCTATTTGTTAAAAAATGAGCTGGGGTTTCAACCCATTAATTTCAGTGTCTTAATTGGAAGTGGTGGCTAACCAAGTAAAAATGTTCCTAAGTAAAATAAGTAAAAAGCTTCCTAAACACCACTCATTTGGAAGTCTTTGAACTGCAGACCTATTACAGTTCTTTATCCCTGCAGCAGGAAGGGTGGATTTAATTTTGGATTCTGAGTGCTATCAGTTTACATTCTGTGCTATGCTTACCTTTCAGAGAAGCTCCAAATTGCACCATGTTGCATTTTATTAGGTTGATGGTTCAGCTGGTAAACCTCAAAGGGAAGATTTAGCGTCTTACTGAAATAGCTACATAAACATGTCTTTAGAGCTGTTTCCTCCTTCTGAAGATCAGGACCTTGGGGTTTTCATGTGAAGGCACATGATTAAATAATCAGACTTTTTCTGTGTCAGAAGACAAGAGGAGGATAATATAGAAGTGCCCACCTTTTGTACAGTATAATAGCTATGGAACTGATTCCGAGCTCCTACTAGCAGAAATTAGAGGATTCAAAGAGGCTAAGGAGGTCTTCCAACTCTTCTGTTGAAGCTGGATCCTGGTTGTCGTAGGTTGACACTGGTGGAGCCAGAAGGCGAGAGAAAGAGACTGACAGAAGAGAATGCAACTGGAAGGTAGCTCAGAAGTTATTGTATTGCTGCAAGAAGGAAGAGTTGTGAATTCTTTTCATGTTGATTCTTCTTCCCTTTTTTTTCAGCAACTGTCTAATATTAAAATGAATATACATTTCATATCTAATCTGTTATAATAAAATAATTTATACTTATATATATATTTCATACACACACATATATATGTGTATATATATAACTGTATGTGTGATACTTTAGGCTGGGTAGAATGCAGCTGTGGTCAGTGGAAGGGTTGATTGTGGTTGATCTTGCTGGCTGAGTATTCGAGAATTAATCAGTAACCAATTCACATAATGCTCCTGTTCTCTTATAGGACTTACAAAGTAAATTTAGCTATGTCAACCTTTAGGCCTTGAATCACTGGCTTCAGCTAGCTTACTGCAAGTGTTTAAATGTCCAAGTGTCTAAGTGGCCTTGGTGATAATATAATTACAAAGGACTTTAAAGAAAGGGACAACAGGTCAATGTGACCCAGGATTTTTCTTCCAGTTTGCTTGTGAAAGGGTACAGAGGCAAAGAAACTACTTTATTGGTTAGCTTTCTTAACATACATGAATGAATGGCTTCGGAAATTCTCATACTCAAGCATGAAGTCACACATGGCAGTTTTAATAGTCCCAGGTAGACTCTTATTCCATGAACTTGTCATATTCCTTTTTAAGCTCACTTAGATATCTGGCCTTCAGAACATCCTATGGCATTGCATTGTTTAGTTTAATTATACATGATATCAAAAGAACATATTTTGAGAAATTGTGTGTCTTTTACCAAATGGACATCCCTTCTAAAGGAAGATATTTTATAGTTAGTTAATATCTACCATTAGATCAATAATCTATCTGGAAAAAACAAGACTTCCGTGTGATTGAAGCCCAGTCTTTTTATTAGTTCATTTGTTTACTTCTTGGCAAACATATTGTCTGGTTCAGTTCCTTTCTCATAAACCTTAACTTGCATTTTTACTTAGGCAATTGATTAAATTTAACAGAAGTGCAACTGTGGCTCTTAACAAGAGATACTTGAAAATAGTCTATTTCTGATGTCTCTGTCCTGGTATTTCAGTAGATGAATACAATTTGGTCTCCTATTCCCTGGAGATTCCCAGCTTTAAACTGGCTTCATCAACTGTTATTGGTTATATGAAGTTAAATCACAGAATCACAGAATGGTTTGAGTTGGAAGAGACTTTGTAAATCACTTAGTTCCAAACCCCTGCCACGGGCAGGGACATCTTCCACTAGACCAGGTTGCTCAGAGCCCCATCCAAGCTGGCCTTGAACACTTCCAGGGATGGAGCATCCACAGCTTCTCTGAACAGCCTGTTCCAGCACCTCGCTACCCCCCAAGTGGAGAATTCCTTCAAAATATCTAATCTAAATCTACCCTTTTTCAATTTGAATCCACTGTCCTTTGTCCTATCACTATATGCCCTTGTAAAAAGCACCTCTTCCAACTTTCTTGTAGGTTCCCTTCAAGTACTGGGAGGCTGCCATAAGGAACCTTCTCTTCTCCATGTTGAACGACCTCAGCTCTCTCAGTCTGTTTTCAGAGGATATATATTTCTATTTTTTTTTTTCTAAGAAGATGCATTTATTTTTAAATTCTGTGTAATTTTATAAATCAGGGTCTATTCTTTGTCTTGAACCTGGGCCTTCATTGTCTCTCAGAAAGTAATCCTCATCATATTATTGGCAAAGGCCACAGGGTGTTTTGTAACCGGCCTCAGCCCACAGCTACTCATTCACTAATATGAAAGCTGGATGTAGCCCTGATTTTTGAAAAGGTATGAGAAATGTAATCAAATACATTTTATAAACATCAGATGTTTAATCCAGTTCTGCATATTTTGGACAGAAGATATTGCTAATAAGGAAACCTTGCTTAGAGACTAAAACTGGAAAGCACAGATCAGAAAGCCAACAGCAGCACAGTTTAGCCACACAGTCCATTATCTACTAAAGGAAAGGATTTTTAATGAGATTTCCTTGACACTGGTGTTCTTCTATCACAACCAGGACTGCTAATGTACCAATCAGACCAGAGCACTGTGGCTGCCAGCATTTTTCCTGAAAGAACACTTTTTTTTTTGTTATGCCGTGTTAAGTATTTAGCAGGTTTGCATTGTACACTAATCCTTACAACACAATTTAGTTTTTCATATGAAATAAAACAGCCTTCAGATATCAAACATGGTCTATTTCAATGAACATGCAATTTTTTTCTTCCAAATGTCAATATTGATGGGGATAGAGGTGAATGGGTGGCTCTAATAGCGTTCCTTTTTTGCCCTTTAAGAAAAAATCTCTTAGTTGTGGAGTAATACAACATAATACCTTGCTTTCTCCAAGTTATAATCTCAGCCGAGGCAATTAGGATAGCTAGCACAGACGAATGTAGCGCATAGAATGTCGCTTATACGAACCTGATTTTAGTTGTTGTGTTGGTAATTACGAGTTGTGGCATGTTTAATTTATTTAGTTATATACAGAATTTAAGCTTTTTTTATTGTTGCTTGCTAGTTCCGAAACTGAACATGGAGGATATTGTGCTGTGCATGTAACAATGAGAACTCATGCACAACTGTCTTCAGGAAAAGAAATATTTTAATTTTGTGCAATAGTGTAACTCTAGGTGTGGCATAAATTCTATACTGAAGTCCATTTTAACAGAGTTTATGAAATACTTCCATTTAATGAGGTGAGTTCAGTTTAATTTTAAGAATATTATAGGAGAAGCAGGGTCTAATGGTTAAACAATTACAGTAGTATGAGGTGTTACCAAATTCTATTTTTCTATGTCTTCCTTCTAGGACCTTTGGCAAGTACGGAGAACCATGGGAGGAGTTTTGCAGAGTTTGGATACCCAATTTACATTAAACACATAGCAAAAAAAGTGGTAGTCTTAGGAACTGTAGCTGTGGCTTTCTTCCTATATAGTTGTCATACAATAGAAATAGAATACAAATCAAATCCAAACCAAATTAAATCAACACAACCCCCCCCTCCCCAAACCAACACCAAAAAACATCCAGCAGTGTGGGCTTGTTCTCTACCTTTGTTCCCCTTTCAGTAACTCTTTATCTTTTTGCTGCATAGTTTATCTACCTGACTGAAAGAAATGAAAATATCTGTCTCTGTCTGGTACAGTACAGTGGTAAACTCATTTTCATAGGAGCAAGAGGATTTAATTTTGAACACCAAGAAAAGATGGAGGTATTAAAGTCATGGCTGCACCTTGTCAGGAAGGCTCTTACCTTACACTCTTTCTAGGATTGTATACTGTATAACAGTGATCCCAAAGAGTAAAAATTCAAAAAGAAAGCAAAGGCCTTGAAAATACAGGTCCAAGGCAATATGAAAGGCCACAAAAATATAAACACAGTTTATATATGGTCATAGAAGAATGAAACTTTAAGAGCTAGGGAGAACTCACTTCCCAGTATAACAAGCAGAAAACAAAATCCATGCATCTAACATCTATAATGAATCTCACATATGGTGAAACATGAAGGAGATAATATAAATATACGCTGAAGTCTGCCACAGCTTCTACCAACATGGGAAATGGAAGAAGAGAGAGGAATTGCTGAAGTATTGTTTCTCTCAGGTAAGGATGCTATACCTGATCTGAATCACTGCTTACCTGCAACAGGAACGACCTTGTTCCTCCTTAGCAGAAAGTACTGCTCTCTCAATTGCAGTTACATTTTGTCTAAACATCGGAGATAATCAAGAGTCAGTGCTAAAACATGTGCTTTTACCTTATTTTGTTTAATAATAGCTTGCATCTACATTTTCCCTCCATGAAATGTATAGACTGTATTTTGCTTACAGTTTTCTTCCTCTGTCTAGACTGACAAAAAATGTTTAGGATACTTTTTAGATATCCTTTATTTTCCTGAAATTCTCAGCTCCTAAATGATGTATATAACTGTAATTTTTTCCATCCTGGAATTAGATTTGAAGAAAGCATTTTGAATAATGCCAATATTTAAGATCTCTCTTAGGTGATTTGACCCCTAACTTTGACTACCAGTTTCCTTCCTCTAAAAGATTCATTTATTTTCCACTTTCTTCTGGGAATAGGCATCAAAGCCCTTTCTTTGAGAGTTTGGCATTTCAGACCTGTCTTAAAAAAGGAAGGGAAGGTGGAAAATCCCTCCCCCACATTTTTTTCTAGGAACCAGTGCTTAGGACATTTACTTGGAAAGATTGAATTCTTTGCTTCAGTGAGTTTTACTTGATGCATAGCAGAGCAAATTGCACAAGCAGGAATAAGAAATGCCTGCCCCAGAAATCCTTGTAGCTTGTTTTTTATTGTGTTCGCTTGGGACATGGTCTTACATCTCATCTTGTAGAAGAGAGACTTAGGCCTAGTTTACCATTTTGGAAAAGTGTCCCAAACTTCTATAGGGAGAAATAGTATTTGGGAATGACCTGCCACTAGTGTTTTCTTGGGGCTTAAAGTCAGAGCTCTGAGCATGTCTGTCAGTTCATATCTGGCACATGAGTTTGTGAGTGATGCTACAATGCAGCCATGAAGTTGAGCATTAAGGTTTGTCAGGACATAGTTGATGAGGGAGATGACTAGAAGCAGGCACTTAAAGGCTTACATCAGTATATATCAGTATGTTTATCGGCTAAATAAAAGGCAAATAGTCCTCCAAACGAAGAACAAATAGCTTGTTAACTTGCATCCACTCTAATAGGAGCTATATCTCTATGTAGCCAAGAAAACTATTTGGAACAGACCAAAGTAGATACAAAGTAAAACCAAATAATTAAGAAGTGGGTGTGATCAGGTTCCTGTCTGGAAGTTTATTTCCTCTCTCCTTTTTTTAGGACAAGCTATGGAGCAAGCTTATTTAATTTAGCTATCTACCTGCACTCCTTTCTTGATTTCTTGATTTTTTTTCTTATACAATATCAAGTACTTGTACACTAGTGTGATGGTTACTGAGATTAGCTGTGGCAAAGGAGAAAACACAATGTGGTTAAGACAGCTGACTGCTAACATTGTGGGTTGTCTGTCATGCTGTAGACAGCTATCTCTTCAAAAGTGTTTCTAATGGGCTATTCTTCATTTTCTGGGCAGCAGTTTTGTTTTCCAAAATGCTTGTTGACTCTGAAGTCAATGGGAGAAGTTCTTTGAACACTTAGGGTGGGATTTTGCGATTCTGTGATTCACCTCCACTAATGTAAGATGTCTAATTTCAAGCCACTTGGGTGTACAACCTAAAATAAATTTCATCTGCTCCTTTAAATTCTAAGTGCTCTGACCATCAGGTACATGGGCATGAGGTGCATCTCCACCTGGGCAGCCGAAATAAACGCACCCCTTGTCCCTAATCTTCCCCTGCTAGAGCTGCTCATTTGTAAAATGAAGACAGTAACACCCCTCCGTTTCACTGGGCAAAGTAGAAAAGTATTTCTGCTATCTTTCAAATTTTAAATGCCTTCCTGTGTAACCTTAAGATTCTTCCAACATGGTGTTGTAATAACAGGTATAAAATGTAGGTTTTACTACTGTAAAAAAGACTTTGAGGTCAAACTTCTGCTGCTTGATCTCTGTCTCTTAGAGATTTGTTTGTAACTTTGAACTGCCTTCAGTTCACTTCATAAGCTTGAAGTGAAAAACAAAGAAGAAAGAAATTAAAAACTAAAAGGACTTACCACAGTCTTGAATATTTGTTCTATGTTTGTATCTCCCTAGATAATACTTTCTGGATTCTTGAACCCGTTTTTGAGCTGCTATAAGCTTCTGCTCATTATGATATTAATTTTTTATTCTTCAGAGCTTAGATATAAAGCTTTGGTTGTTCGCTTTGTTTCATGCATTTGTTTCTGTATTTTGCCTAAAAGATTTTACTTACCTGAAGGAATAACCTTACTCTGTTATACATAACACCTGTTCCATGCGGTTTTGATCTATTCATTTGTATGCCTCCGTCTCCTTTTTTTGTGGCAATGTATTCTGAAATGTACTACTGATATGGTTAGAGGGAATCCATTATTTGATGCTGTACCTTTCTCATTTTTTGAGAGCATAGGGGATTTTAAGAGGCTACATACTCAATGCAGCAGCAATAATGGTCCTGCTGAATATGATAATATTTTGTGATTGTTACGTGTTAGACAGGTACTTGAACACACACGACCTATTCATGCCAAAAAGCCCTCATATCTACTGTAATGCTACAGCTTTTCACACTCCCCCTGCTGAGTTTCTAATGCAAACTATCACAGTGTGTGGTCCCCACTACTGTAAACATGAATTCCTTTCTCATTTTGACTTTATATCTTCTACGCTGATTATAATGATTCTGTATCAGCTCAAAGCTGTCAATGTGCTCCTGAAAGAACTGCTAGTGGTAGAAAAGAAAAGGAAAAAAAGAAAAAGAAAAAGAAAAAGAAAAAGAAAAAGAAAAAGAAAAAGAAAAAGAAAAAGAAAAAGAAGAAAAAGAAAAAGAAAAAGAAAAAGAAAAAGAAAAAGAAAAAGAAAAAGAAAAAGAAAAAGAAAAAGAAAAAGAAAAAGAAAAAGAAAAAGAAAAAGAAAAAGAAAAAGAAAAAGAAAAAGAAAAAGAAAAAGAAAAAGGCCTTGCATACATAAAAAATATAAAGCATGACCAGAATCAGGAAAAGTTCAAATTTCTTTTACTGCTTAGTTTCATGTAAATGAATGTATATTTATATATGCTGCTTCCTTCGCTTTTCTCTTTTTTTTCCTTTAAGTAATCTGAATAATTTAATGCAGGGAGCAGCTTTTCCCCTCCATTTCGTATATTTCGGAAACATAAAGACGGATACATCACACAGTCCATCTCTTTCATCACTTTCTGTCCTTGCCAACATCAGTTTGCACTCGTTGTATCCACCCACCCCACAGCAACATTAGATGTGAGGCAGGTCTGCTTCCTTCTATTAGAAAACTTATCCATGGTTAAAATCACTTAACTGTACCTATCGAAGGCAAAGCACTGACAAGGATGTCACATTCTTTTTGCACAGAAGAGGACACTTTATTATTACAAGAAAGAAAATAATAATGTCACATTGTAAAGCTACTGTGTATCTCCTTCATCAGCCACAGCAGGAAGCAATACTGTATGTGGTAATTTAAATCTTCTTCAGTGATTTGACAGCTTCCAACTGAGTAAAAGAGTCCACATATTTAGAGGGATTTAGACGACTTGGAGCACCAGCTTTAGACTTCAAGAACTTGGAGTTGTAGCACAAGCACGTGATCTCATGAGTCTTTCACATAAACCTGGCAATAATGGTGAGCTGTGTTATAACAGTGTTTCATGAGAAAGAAGCAACAATATTGTTTTTTTACGAGACAGAAGTAGCGCTCTCATTATCTAAAATATGAGGAATTTAGGGAATCCAAGTGTGGACAATGTCTTTCTTAAATATATTAATTTCTCTATCAAAATTGAGGAAAATATGTAAGCACTGATGGTATTTCTACTACAAACCTGCACTATTTATGCATGAAAAGTTCCTAATCTACTGTCTGCTCCTGGAACAAACTTGATCATAACATGTCTCACACTTCCAAACAACAAGTGCAGATGGTAGAGAAGCAGTTGTTTTGTACTAGCAACAGTTAATGTCTACTTTCATTAATTACAGCAGGGATGGGAATCAGACAGCTTATCTACTATTAATTGAAATAAGCAAGTGATCAATGTGACTGTTAATTGCACAAAGGGCAACAAATACCCTGGATGTCTTCCCATAGGGCACCAACCGAAGATAATTTTTCTACTGCTGCATTCTTCACACCAACCATACTCATAGGAAAAGAAAGCACAAGACTGATGTTCAATAGCCTAAATTTAATGGTGTTCAGTGATAATCAGGGCCTTCAGATACAATAGTAATAGTAATGTCAAGCACGATTATATTTTCAGATTTATGTGAAATTATTGAAATGCTATTTGCTATCATTTTTGTCCAAGGTTCATCCAGTTGTTTATTCAGTACGTCAATATTGATTCTACATAGTATAATGTTTATAGCAGAGGCCCAGTGGCTAGTACATCTAACATCTCCAGTGCCAGCAGCAAGTGATTTCTGCCAAGGATTAGTGGCAGCATGCCAAGCAATCCAGTACACAGTTCATTTTTACTATCCTATCCAGCTTTGTATTATTGTGGGTTTTTTTAATCACTTATGTTTCTCCTGAATATTATTTCCTTTTACCTAACAGAGCATGCAAAACAACAGAGGCAGGTAAAAGTCTTTTTGAAGGCTGTTTCTCAATGTAAAAAATAAGCTACATCTAGTAAAGATACCACTTGAGTCATTAGAGCTGTTATATGTGATTGGTGCTGTGTCATTTAGCAAAGTGTCGCTCAGTGGGTACAGCAGCTGGTATATATGATTTTCTATACCACCTGCAAAAATACCCCATACCATATAATCAACCACCTGGATAAGAAAAGAAGGGTAGCGAGACACTGTTTATTATGTAGCAGCACCCATATTTTCCTTAAACTTGTGAGTACATAAACAGACTGATAGTACAGACATGTGTACAGGATAAGGTTTGTTAAAGCTTTTCTGTTCAATAAAGCATCTACTGCCTGCTGTTCAGATAGTATTGAACAGATTTGCTTATTTCTAATGAAGGTGTTTGGGCAATTTTCTGGCACAAATGAAGTAAAATTATGTACTTTAAATATTCATTAAAAAAAAAAAAAGGCATTCAACCAGCCACCACCATTTTCCTGTAACAGATTGGAAACTACAAAACATACAAACAGAGCCTCGGTGATAAATTGGTATCATTAGTACTGTTGGGATTACTCATTTGCTTAGAAAGATCCTGTCCAGTGGCAACATTTCAAACAACTGTTTTAACAACTTCTCATTAGCAAGCCGCCCTCTAACATACACAAGAGATACCTCAGATCGTCACAGCTCAGCCAGCTCCCTCCCTGCATTTCCCACTGCTATTACATTTGCAGTGGCCACTGTGTTTCATTTCCATGAAGCTACAGCAGTTTAGTCCTGCTGAAAATCTGGCACTTGGTCTTCAGCAGCTAATGCAACACACCCTTTCATAGCCTAATAATACTCTGAGTGAGCCAGAAGTAGTTTTACTTAAAGCTTTGAAAGACACGTAATCTGGATGCATGAGGACTTTATGTATCTGTGATTCATTAGGAACCCAAATTTTAGTACTGCATTACTGTCCAAATGAGGCTAAGGTGACCACACAGGAAGTCCTTGGGTGATGTTAGTTATCTGACATTTGCAAATGTCTTGTAGCTTTTATTTACTTTTTTATGCCTAAATTCTCATCATCCTTCACAACTGATGTTTTGGAGGCAATATCATTCATTGAGCCAATAAAATAATGAAGTGTACTTGTAAGTAGTCTAATTTTTCTTTCATTTTTAGTACTCCGGTGATTAGATTTGGTCTTCTCTCACAAAAATTATTTTAATGTTATAATAGCAAAATTAATTTAAATAGAAAACTATATGAGAAAGAAAAAGTGTAGAAGGATACAGACTCTTTCAACCTCAGGTCTCTAATTCATATCTGCTGAAGTAATAACTAACTTGAAATTTTTTCCATCTGTTGATTGCTTGATGTTCTGCATAAAATGAGCAGAGAATATAATTCTTTGTTCTGGTGGACCAGTAAAAACATCATATGCGACACCAACTGATACTTTTGTCTGTAAAGGCAAAGACTGATTACAAAAAATTTTAAAAAAAGGAAAAATTGTTCTGCCAAGATCAGTCTGGTCAGAAGAGAAAAGAAATAAACTCAGAGAAAAAACAGGAATACAAAAATAGTAAACTGAAATGAGGATAAAAGTTTTGGCGGAGATAAAAAGCATTTTCAGGACTATTAGCAGTATTGCATTAGAACAATATACTTGTACAGACTGGAAAAGTTCATGAACAGAATACATGGGAAAATGCTAAACATAGCTTATCATGGAGAGGAAAAGCACAAAAATACCTACTGTTATCCCACCCTTAGAAAAAATACTCTATTCATTTAAAGCAGTAACACCAATTCTGTCTGCCTGATTTGAGAGAGCTTAACAGATGTATTTTCCTGCTTAACAGCTAATGGAGAATGAAGCTCTGATAACCACACATTTAGGAACTTAGAATAAGATCTGTCACAGCACATCAACAAAGAGGTAATGGGAATAGCAATAAAACAAAAACTAAAGAAACCCCCACCCTGATCAGCAAAACTGGCTTGGTACTAGCCTTATACAGAATCCTTGTATGGCTTCAAGAAGAGGTTGATTTTTCAGGGTTGTCAACTCAATATCTTACCCCATTGACAAAACAACTCTTCAGGAATTTTAAAAAAATAAAAATAAAACAAAATGAATAGTGCTAAAACACTAATTAAGTCTGTTTTCAAATTATGTTAATGAAACTACAAAGAAAATGCAAATCTAGAAGTCTCCAGAAATTCTAACAGTTGTGGTGTAGCACCATGGCTGGTAGTCCCACAGCAATACTTCCACTGCCCCCAGAAGAATACCATATTAGTGGTTCACAAATGTGCATTAAATTAATCTGTTTGATCAGTAAGTGTTTTCAATCTTTTGGCGAGCGGGGATTTATTTTGAACTCCATTCTTTGGGATTCAAAAATTGTGGAGTAATTCTGCTATTTGAGTCACAGAAGTAAAGTGAGCAAAAATCTGCCACCATTCGTAACACTAATATCATTCTTCAAGCCTCATGACATCAGCCAGCATGATTCTCTTCATTTTAAGTAAGATATAAGTACACTTATAAGTAAGGCTATTTCAGCCCACTAGAAGTCTAAGAGGTCCCACTACAGCAGTATAACAGTCACAAGACTAGTGATGCAGCACTTTAGGAGCGCTTTGCCTGCCTAATCATATTATAAACATATTCATAGTAGTCCCATGGAAGTCCAAGACTGCTTTTGTAGTAGGGTACTTATGCAGTACAAATGAAGCTCACTTTGTCACTAAGGAGAGGCTTTTTAACATTTTCTTTGGCACATGGGACTCCTGTTACTACAAGTTTCCCATTATGTTTTTCCATACACAAACACCAACCATATACATTGTCAGATTGACCTTTCTTTGATATTAATTGAACAACAAAACAAACAAGAACAAAGGCGAGCATCTGTGAGAAAGCGGGAGAGTGTGTATGTCTTTGTGCTGTACTAAGTACAAGCAAAAATAAAACAGCAGCAATCTCTAAATGGAAGGGGGACATTCTTTTTTTGTACAAACGGAGACAGAAAAATGGATAATTTCTTATGCACATTGTAAAGGCCTCCACTGAACTCACATTAATTTTAAGGGTTGTCTACAGCTATGTTAAAGCAGACTTATCTTTATTCACTTATAAGCTCAAGACCTCAGTTTGTCTAAGGAAATCAGTTTGTTTGGAATAGACAGAAGGAATCAATGGTCTATGTATTTATCGGTCCTCTTCTCTTTATGTCTCTTCATCCCTTTTATAAGTAATGCAAAACCAGAATTTAAATTGTCTTGAGTGCAAGAAACGCAGGAAAGTCTCCCCAGGATACTCAAAAGTACATGAGGATACTAAATGCTGAAATTTCATTGATTCAGGTCTCCTTCAAATATCCAGCCTCCAGCTAATTTTAAAAAAGCTATTAATTACTTATTTAGGCACTTGACATGATGAAAAGGAGGCTCTTAGATTTTCAAGTGAGCTCTCTAAAACTCTAATTCCTGTTAAATATACAGTGTAGTTAAAGCTTTCTTTGCCATTTGCAGAAGCAGTGGTTAGCCCTTGGATATTTCTCATGAGTTCTCTGCTAACTATAGGCTACATATTTTCCATTGATTACTACCCTGAGCATTGATTTTGGTTGCATTTACTTTTTAATTCTAGGCCTATAAGCCAACAAACACTTGGGTTCTTTTAGTTTTTATTTTTTTAATATCTGTAATAAATATTTCTAAGTATATATTACATATGCTATGCGTGTATCACTAAGAATTACAATATGTACGTAGAAGTTCATCAACTAGAATGAAATAACTAATATGAAGTCTAAAGCTAACATAAGGTATTCCTAAGAGTTATGATTTTCAAAGCTTGAGCATAAATACTCTCTTAAAACACAACATTCTTTAAAGTATTCAAGTAAAGAATATTCTGGTCATTCTTTTCCATCTTTTTGCTCTGCTTCTATTTTGCAAGACTTTTACAGTAAGTGTCTGAATGCCATAAAATCAGGTATTTATTCTTCACATCACAGTGCTAAGGAAGTCAAGAGAGACACATTTCAATTTTCTGCTCTGATTCTGTTTTATAATTTGAAGTAACCAACCCTGGCCATTGTTTTTTAACTTGTACTCCAGGATGAGAACCACTGTAGTTTTCAAATTCAGTAAGCTAAGTGGTGAAAATGGACATTTCTTCACATGGCGATAGCAGATTCTTCACAGTAACCTCTACATTGGAGGTATAAAAGTCAGGGCTACTTTTTTTAAATGAGCATGTAATTAGTTCTTTTATGGTGTCTATTTACCACAACATTCTTTTCTAGCAGTATGATGATTTCTTCTCAGGTACTAGAAATCTGAAGATAGAATAGGAAGGTAGAATTTGGAATAATTTAGTTTTTGAGTGCTTTTTCAACGAGTTCTCTTACATTCATATATCACAGTAAAATGTTTTTGGAATGCTTAAAGTTTGTTGTCACATAAAGATTCCTTTGAATATGCAGTAATGTGAAGTTATCCCACTGTGCATCCTTTCAGTACCTGAAAGTTTACTTGTGAGAGTGTCACGTTGAGACTGGATAAAGGTTGCAAGAATGACAGAAGTTACAAAAGGAAAAGGTATTGTACACTTCCTCCTTCCCTCACAGTCCAGATGGATTTCCTCTCTCCTCCATGTAGATTTTTTGCTAGCCTGTTTTCCATTCCAAGTAAAAGTATAACTGAAATACTTATTTTTCCAATATTACCTTTCAATCTCTCCAGATTAAAGATCAGAAATATAAGGGATGTAATGCATCAGAATTAATGTAAATGCAAACAAGAATGTGGTTCAGAAAGTGGATGCTTCAGGAATGAGTGTGGCAAAGAAGCTGTCTATTCAGTCATTTTTCCTTAATGTACCAGCTTTTGGAAGCCACCAGTTAGGGGCTCCTTGAGCTGAAGATTGCAGCAATACGGAACCACAAGTGGTCTAATCCTCATTAATTTGTCTGGTTTTTTTCTGAACTAGATCTCCTTTTTTTCTATTCGTTTATTTAGTAGGTTGTTACAGCTGCTCTTTGGGGATGTTGAGCCGTTAATAGCCCATTGGCAGAGATGACCCCCTTAGGCTTGGTGTAGTTATTATGGCTCAGTCGATTTGTGAAGACAAGGAAACACTATCCTGCGTGCAGGGTTTGCCTTTTTCCGTCATCTAACACCCAGGTTGCAGCCTGGGGTTTTGAGTGTGCACTGGGCAGCTGTTGCAAATGACCCACCATTAACAGTTCATCAGGAATAATGTAGGTGGGAGTAAAATACATACCTTGGTTACACCCCACATTGTAACCCAAGACACATTAGAAGCTGTAAATTCAGACAGTATTGAAGCAGCATTTCAGATGCTGGGAGGCAAGCCCTGTACAGTTTTCAGCAACCTGCCCATTGTGTTTCCTGAAATGCTCTCAGAACCCCAGAGTGAGGTTTGCTTTGGAAGGAATTCATTCATTCATAACGAAAGGGAGAGCCCAATAATCAAGTAACATGCATGCAATGTAGAAGATAAGGGGTTCTGCATGCTGTAATGAAAAAAGGGGTCCAAATCATCTGGCTATGTAGATGAACCCCATTCTGCATATCACTGGTTCCTTCTCAAAGCAAGATTAGAGTTGTGAACTACTCAAGAGGAATATATACCATACAGTAAGATAATGACATTTTCTTTATCTCTTTTTTGTTTCCTCATAGTTGCTGAAACTCTGTTTGTCTCAGCATCGTGCTAATAGACCAACAGGTATCTGTTCACACGGGGTGCTGAAATCTCTTGCCTGAGTGCAGTAATACATCATCTGAGCCTATCAGTTTGCTTGCACAGTCAGAATACAATTGCACTTACCAACGTTGAGTATTGCCTGGTATTTTATTGCCCATTCACTTTTTACTTGTATTTTAGAGATAGTTTTGGCAAATACTATATATTTTGAAGATTGAATACCTCACCACCTTTAAATCATGAAATAATCCACAGCATGATTACTCATACTGCTTCAAGAGCCTTTGGTAACCAGCCTTTTCAAAAAGTTTTGTTAATTCAAGTGACTGAGTTGATTGAAATATATTTAGACTGTGACGATTCAGTGGCTTTTGTGGTTCAAAAGTCTTAGGTTATGAGATAAATTCTATCTGCTTCACAGAGGATCTCTCGAAGACAATGGCAGTATGAGAAGCCCAAACAATTCCCTGCTGAGAGGATTCCATTCCCACTTCTGTGCTGATCCCATTCCCACTTCTGCGCTGATCCCATTCCCACTGCTGTGCCCATCAGATCATCAAAGATCTATCTTCACAAACCCTGAGGAACATAGGACATGCAAAATATGAATAACAGACTTCCAAGAAGTGAATATCTTGTCAAGCTGTCCCAGAACATCCATCAGATCCAGGCATAAACCCCATAAAGATGCACTACCTGGAACAGCTCTCCAGATCACATTTCAGAATCATTGGTGCCTAGGGGTGGGACACAATATGGAATACAGTGGAAGAGCATTTTGGTATTATGCATGTTTCATTGCAATTAGACTAAGGGAGAAACCAAAGGTAGGAAAAAGGAGGGGCTTAGATGAAGTGATTTCAGGAGGAAAGAGAGAACTAAGAGGATAGAAAAGGCCTGTTTTGTGTTAATAGTCTGTTAGTACACTTGTCTGGATATGCCCAGAGATTTGAAATCAATGGTATTGGAATGGAAAGTAAATGGAAAGTAAAATGGAAAGTAAAACCTGGTGGGATGAGTGCTGTGACTGGAGTGCCCTGTAGGACGATTCCAGTCTCTTCAGGAGTGATAGGCAGGGCAGAAGAGGCGGATGAGATGCACTGTGTATAATAGAAGGGTTAGAATGTATGGAGCTCACAGCTGGCCATGGCACTGTTGAAAGCCTCTAGGTGAGAATCAAGGGGCAAACAAAATGCATTCATCTGGATAAACGCATCATGCTGTAGATAAGCAACTGGCTCACAGGTCAGGCACAAAGTGTTACGGTGCATGGGGTGACATCAGACAGGTGACTTGTCACTGGTGGGGTTCCACAGGGCTCCATCCTCAGGCCTGTGCTCTTCAACATCTTCATAAATGACTTGGACACAGGACTGGAAGGGACACTGAGCAAGTTCACAGATGATACAAAATTGAGAGGAGCTGTTGACTCCCTCGAAGGCAGGGAGGTCCGGCAGAGAGACCTCAACAAATCAGGGGGCTGGGGAATCACCAACTGCCTGAAGTTCAAAAAGGGGAAGTGTTGGATCCTGCACCTGAGATGAGGCAACCCTGGATGTATGGACAGATCAGGGAATGAGATGCTGGAAAGCAGCACTACGGAAAGGGACCTGAGGGTCCTGGTCAATGGCAGGTTGAATGTGAGTCAGCAGAGCCCTGGCAACCAGGAGGGCCAACTCTGTCCTGGAAGGCATCAGGCACAGCATCGCCAGCCGGGCAAGGGAGGGAATTGTCCTGCTCTGCTCTGCACTGGGGAGGCTTCACCTTGAATATTATGTACAGTTTTGAGCACCACAATATGAGAAAGATATAAGGCTGTTAGAGAGTGTCCAAAGGAGGACAACATTGCAGTCTACAATGTCTTCATGAGGGGAAGTCGAGGGACACACTCTGATCTCTTCTCTGTGCTGACCAGTGACAGGACCTGAGGGAATGGCCTGAAGTCAGGGGAGGTTTAGCTTGGATATTAGGAAAAAGTTCAGAGGGTGGTTGGGCACCAGAACAGGCTCCCCAGGGAAGTGGTCACACCACAAAGCCTGATAGAGTTCAAGGAGCATTTCGACAATGCTCTTGGGCACATGGTGTGACTCTTGGGGATGGTGTTGTTCAGGGCTGGGATTTGGACTCTGTGATCCTTGTGGACCCCTTCCAACTCAGTTTATTCTATGCTTCTGTGATTTGTCTGACCAGCATAGTCTGTCTTATCATCTAGTTGCATTTCTTTCTAACTCTTTCCTGGGTTAGAGGGGCTCTCTATTCTATGTGCATCTGTGTATGTATGGGAGTGTGAAAGCAGTGACTGGATCGGACCACAGGTTGGAAAGCTTGTGTGTCCATGGTGGCAGCAACTGTCTATCTATCTAATCTATCCATCTATCTATCTATCTATCTATCTATCTATCTATCTATCTATCTATCTAATTTACATCTACATCTATCTGTATGTGTGATACGTGTGCATGTTCCTGATGGGATTACATCATCAGCCTTGCTACTGGTCGAATCTGTGAGCAGCGAGCAGCAACAGTCTTGACTCTCTTGTATCGTTGAATCCAGCATGATATGTTTTGCTCCAACAATAACGTACTGTAATGCCATTTTTTTTTTCAGCTTACTTGTGAAAGAAAAAGTAAAATGAAATAAAAAAAATTAAATGTTAGATTTTGTCCTGAATCACCACCATTCTTTTCTGCTGGAGTCATTTAGCTCTCTGCAAAATAAAAAAAAAGGTTATCACATGGAGCTAGCAACATTGCTATCTTCTTTTCATAATCACAAATGATTACTTAAGGTGCACCACAAGTAGAGTTTCAAGAACATTCACTAAATGTGTGAGCATAATGAAACTTTGTTTAGCTAAATAGGGTGAATTTCCCTACTCATCCTTGGGACTATATTGGGATGAATCCTTTCAGCATGGTGCAATTTTTGTAGCAATGCTAGAGCATAGCACTAATTTAAAGAACCAATATTCTGCTGGAATGCTCTGGTTCAGAGTCCTTTACTTGACACATGGGATGACGCTCCGCGCCCATTGTGCTCTATGCGCCAGATTCGGTAGCTGTCAGCTCACTGAGTGTAAGCTCTTTCCTTCACTGTCTGGGGGGCTGCCTATGATAAATTTTAAACTCACAAAACATTTCTCTAATATAGTAAGGGACTAGCTCCAGTGTCCTGCCTAGCCATTATCTTTCTCATTAAAATAATTATTGCGTCCAGGGTTGAATGTGAACTATTGTGTGTTATGACTGTGCATTTGTCTACAAAGTCATTGCGCTCTTGGAAGCTATTGTGGCTCATTTCTATAGGAAACCTTCTTATTATCTTGACTATGAAGGGGAGCGGGGAAGGAGGGAATTCTGCCTTTCCCATATTCTGCATTTATTAAACATCATCTAAAAGAAAACATTTTAAACATATAAAAGCTTTTACATGCACTCTGCATCCAAGGGAACAAATTTATTTTTTCTGCTACTTTAGCAGTATGTATGTGGCGATGCTATTTAAAAAAAAAAATAAGTCAAGACCATTTTCACCCTTCATGAAGACAGAACCATTTCACAACGTGCTGGGAAAAGTAGTGACCTTGTATTTTCTTGCATTCCTTAACCACAAAAAAGTGTCCATGAATTTAGAAATCTCCAAACTGCATTATTTCCTATAAATGTCAAAAGTGACTGGAGATTCTTCAGATTGGTTTAATATCTCTCAGCTAGTACAAAGTCAGCACCATAAAATCCTTTTTATAAGAAGGATTTTCTTACATATTTTACCACATTGGTTAAATTAAATGACCATGGCAATCACTTATGGTCCTAATCTGTCTTCTGAAACATTTTTTTTATATTTCTGGTTGTAAATCAAAATTTTCAAGCTAAACATCTGTGCATATCCTCCGGTTACAGATAAAGTAAATTATTTGTACATAATAACAAAATCCCCAACTTTTCCTTCCTTCACACCCTCAAAATTCCGACTTGGGCTATTTTGTTTATCAGCTGTTCGTGTGTATCCATAATTGTTTCAGTCACTCTCAGTTCTGGGAAATCTGTTTGAGTAGTTCACTAACTTAATCGTAAATAAAAAAAATTCTTCCTTGTATCCAGTCTGAATATATTTTACCATTGCTCACTGTCCTATCATAACAGCTACTAAAGTTTGTCCTCATCTTTCTAATAAGCCCCATTTAAATTCTGAAAGGCTACAATGAGGTCTCCCCAGAGCTATTCTCCAGGCTTCTATTCTCCAGGCTAAACAACTCCAACTCTCTCAGTCTTTTGTCATAGGAGAGATATTCCATCCCTCCAATCATCTTCGTGGTCCTCCTCTGGGCCTATTCCAACAGGTCTGAGTCATTGCAGTGGTGAGGACTCCAGAGCTAGATCGAGTACTCCAGTTTGAGTCTCAAAAGTGCAGAGCAGAAGGACAGAATCAACTCCCTCAACCTGCGGGCCTTGTTTCTTTTGATCAGCCCAGGATAACATTGGCTTTCTGGGCTGCAAGTGCATGTTGGCAACTCAAGCACAGTTTCTCACCCACCAGTACCCTCCGACAGGGCTGCTCTCAATCCCTTAATTCTCTTGTCTGTATGGATACTGGGGCTTGTCGTGACCACGGTGCAGGACCTTGCACTTGGCCTTTTTGAACCTTATGATGTTCCCATAGGCCCATTTCTTGAGCTTCTCTATGTCCCTCTGGATGGCATCCCATTCCTCGGGCACATTAACTGCACCATTCAGCTTGGTGTCTTCTGCAAACTCGCTGAGGGTGCACCTGATCCCTCTGTCTATGTCATTGCTGAAGGGCATTAAACAGCAGTAGTCTCAGCGCAGGCACCTGATGGACATCATTCATCACTCATCTCCATCCGGACATTGAGCCATTGATCACCTTCATTTCAGTATGAAAGTACCTCATTCCTCTGAAGTTTTACTCCTGAACAGAGGATGCTGAGGGAAAAATCAATGCAAATATCCAATTTGGGATTGAGTCTAACAGTAATGATGTCACTGTCACAGAGAAACATACCTGGCTAATGATATTTGCATGAATGTCAAAAGGCCACAGGACACCCACTGCCTAATTAGCAGAAATAGAGGTTATAATGACCTGATCTAAGTTTCACTGCCCACTTCAAAGGTATTTTCATTTTGCAAGCTCGCTATTTGGGGATTTATAATTAAAAGGATCAAAGACAAATCAAGATGAAAATAAGGAAAAACTATTTATACATCTAAAAAGAGTATAACAATGCATAGTTATTTATTAATAAATATCAGTGACTTTTAAGACAAAAAATAAACTAACCCGCACACATGCGCTTATAGTGACAATTAGAATATGGATTTACCTAAGACTATTTTCTCACTTCTATACTGGTGTGTTTTGCCAGCTTTACATTGGACGCAGGATGCCCAACAACTACATGAAAAATTTTATGTTAATTTTCAAAATTATTTCATGTGAAAGGTAAATTAATAATTTATGTTATACACAATATGTATGTGAACATACATATACATGTAACTGTAAAATACACTGTAAATAATTTTGTTTATCAATTAATTGGAATGTTTGATTGAAAAAGGCTTCTGAGGTTGGTTGGTCCAACCTCCTGCACTGAGGCAGGCTCAAAGACACATGTAAAGATTTTCATGTATATTATGAAATAAAAATCAATACAAATCCATTTCAAATTAAATCAGAAATTATGACAGCAAATATTTTACTGCCTAACTGAACAACAAACTGCCAGAGTGATTTAAATTAAGAAAAATAAGTACTGCCCCTAATCTGTTAAGATGATGGAATACTTACTAAGTATTTAGAAAAAGTGTGTAGGAGTTATTTTGCTAAGTTTTAAGAGCAATTCCTTTCCTCAGATGAAGAGAATATTTTCTTCATTGTAAGTTTCATGATAAACTGATTGGCAGTTAAAGAGATGGGAGTGATTTTTTTTCCCATCTATCCTATGAGGAAAAAAATAAACAGGATGTATGGGATGAGAGAGAGGTATTATATGCTGATTGAAGGAAATCAATCAGCCTTTGAAACACGGATAATACTTTGTCTTGGCTAATAAAACTAAGGCAAAATTAATAAATTTTTTTTTGTTCTTATTTCTTGAGCACAATTAAGAGCTTTACTTAAGTAATGAAAACCATCAAAATGGTATTTTAATGGTTTATTTTATTTTTACTTTCATTCAAATTTAGTAGCTGGAATTTTTAAGTGAATGAAACTTTGCCAACATTTCTCAGCATATTAAAAAAAAAATTAGAAAATGGAATAAATATTTGTGGGGTAATGCAACTACCAAAATGAGAATTGGCAAGATATATATTCCTGGGTAACAAGTAGGAATGTACTAGCCTAAATCTTTAGTAGGACAATCATTAAGACATATGAGGATAGGATTTTTCGTGCTCAGTTTAGACATTTAAAGTTAACAGAGAGCAACCAGCCTTTCTGAAAGTCTGTTCTCTTTCAGAAATTCTCTGTGCTGACTCTATGTGAAGTTGGACTTACACAAGTTACCCTTTTAAATGTGTAAGACAATTGAAAAGATTCCTACCTACATTTAATTATTGATGCTGGGGAGTTTGAGGTTTGTAGATTTAGAGAGTTTTGAAAGTCATAGGCAAGTCTAATTCCCTGATGAAAATCGAGAGCAGACATGAAGTTGCTTTGTTTTTGCCCTTCCAGTTCTCAAAATGTAATTTTCAGAGCTCTTCCATCCTCTTGTGGTGGGATAATAAAATGGACTCATGACTTCTCTTCTTCTACCTCTTAACATCTAACAGTTTAGCTCACCCTCAAATGCTGCTTGTGGACAGAGTTTTTTTTCAGGTTTTGGTGTCTTTTTTAAAGTGTTATTATCTACAGTAATAAGGAAAAATCTTATTGGCACAGCATCTGAAAGGATCTTTTCTTATCATTCCTCAATGTAATCAGTCCTTGGATTAATCAAAGCCACAGAAAAACAAGACTTCACTCTTCTGTAAAACTGTCATGACACCTGGGCCAAAATTTGACTGTCATTTCACCCAAGTTGGTGTTAAACATATATAGTAGAGGTGAAAAAGCAGACACTAGCAAGAGTTAATTCCAGAAACCTGTAGCTCCTATAATATGTCATGCTAACACACATAGCACATTTGCACACTTGAGTGGACACTTTCTGGTGGTTGACAGAATCTAACACCCTTTTTTCTTTGTCTGATTCATTGCTATTAGACTGGTTAGTTCATGCGTCTTTGTGCACACCCACAAATCCTCAATATTTTTTATTTGCTATAATTTTTAGTTAGTTATATCATTACCACCATTGTGAAAAAAGACAATCTAATGAAATAAAGACAACTAGTTTTCACTGCTATTTAGTCATAGTTAAAAGGGTAGAAGAAAAAAAGGAAGACTGAGAGTCTTTCTTCAGAGGATAGATTTCTCTGATCCTTTCTTGTATTACTACTTGAATGTGGTTGAGTAGCCTCATTGAAACTATTTAAAATATTGAAAATATTAAACTATTTAAAATATTTAAAATATTCAGGTTAAGTCTGGTACAAGATCAGGACTCTAGCTAAATTTTTGTATGTACATCTGTTCAGTCCTAGGAGTGACTCTCTCTTTGAGTAAGGGCTAAGGTAGATTCTCAAAATTTGGTGCCAGAACTGTGGATAAAGGCTAGGAAGGTTCCATCAACTGAAAATGAAATGTATATTATTTGTGTGACATGTCAGCTAGAAACACAGTAAGAAAAGTTTTATGAAAATTATACAGGCTTTTTAGATAGAAAAGCATTCTTCCTTTCCCCACCTTTTTACACTGGTCTGTAAAATTAAACAGAAAATAAGATCCTCATTTTGAATTGTGCTGTTCATCAAATAATCCAGTGGATAAACTAGTGTTTCTACTGATTTATATGAAATGATTCTACGATTAAAAGTTTACTTGTAATTTTACATACATTATTCCTAGTATTTATGGAGTAGCAAAAGAAATAATCATGTTTACCCCTATGAATACTCTGTTTCATAATCAAATACTCTGTTTCATAATCAAGGACTTGTTTCTAAACTCTCAGTGGAAATTGACTTTATAAGTGAATGCATCCTCTTCCTAAGAATGCTTATAAGTGCTTGTAATTTAGCTTAGAATTCTTCTTTTTTTCTTTTTTTTCATCATTTTTTAAACAATAAAAAAATAGTCCTTGGTATTGAAAGGAAAATGTTAACATCATTTGCCATTAGTCAGAAGTGTAACTTCATTAAAGCAGAAGGCCATATAATCCCTACAGGAGCTCTCTGCAGGAAATACTTTATTCTTACTTAGCATATCTGTGAATTCTATCAGCATTAGTGTCTTTCACAATGTTTGTTTCTCCTGAATATTTATGAAGGACTGTCCAGTGACCTGCTTAGAATCTCCAGGTTTGTTCTGCTTTAACAATCTTTCAAGCAGAATGCAATCAGAAGACTCATTCTCCTTCAACAGCAGCGATCAATATGGCAGAGGCCAAGGAAATGTCTGCAGAAAAGAGATTTCTATCAATGAAATGGAAGAAAGAAAACAAAATATAGGATTGGACTATAACTCACAAAATAAAGTCCTAATACCTAAGTCATGATAGTCTCTCCTTTGTTCATCTTTGTGTAATCACATCACTACATTATAATGTTCACCACAAAAACTCTCAACAGAAAAAAAGAGGTAGTTCTTTTTGTAATAAATTTGGAGAGCTTTTGAGATCAGAGAAAGAGTGTTCCTTCATGACTTATTGATACATTTTAATTAATAATTTAAAAGTTTGGATTAATTTAACTAGGACCAGAAGGTTTGATTTTTTTAGCTGTTTTTTGGCATATTTAATTTTAATATTATTGCAACTGTTCATTAAACTTAAGCACTCAGTCACTGCTAAGTTATGGGTTTTTTTACCCTCCTGAAAATTATGTTCCCAATTCCCAAATACATAGATGTCACAGACAGTGTTCGAGGATGTTGAAGTAACTCTAAGCTGCATGTAACACTGTTGACATAACACCATCATCTCATTGACTTTATAACCTCTCATGCCCAGTAGATTAATTCCCTTTTATTTATTAGCATCTAAAACCTTACCAGTTTTTCTCCTTTTAATTCCTCTGGAAGGTTCTACACCCACGTTTGATTGCATGTTTTTATTGCACAGTGTTGTTTGCTTTAACTGTCATGATGAAGAGCTATCCCCAGCCTTACATAGAGATACTCCCTAGATATATTCACATAAACAAACAGATTACTTTTTTTTCATTTTCACAGAATCACAGAACAGGAAAGGTTGGAAGGGACCACAGAGGGACATCTGATCCGACCTCTCTGCTCAGACAGGGTCATCCTAGAGCACTTTTCACAGGATTGCATCCAGATTATTCTTGAATATCTCCAGTGAGGGAGACTCCACAACCTCTCTGGGTAATCTGTTTCAGCGTGTGGTCACTTTCACAATAAAGTTCTTCCTCATGTTCCGGTGGAACTTCCTGTGCATCTGTTTCTGCCCACTGCCACTTGTTCTATTGGTTGACACCACTGAGAATAGCCCAGCTCCATCTTCTTGACACCTTCTCTTCAGATACTTACAGACAATGAGGTCCCCTCTCAGTTGTCTCTTCTTAAGTCTGAACAGGCTCAGCTTTCTCAGCCTTTCCTTGTAAGAGAGTTTCTACCCATCCTTGATCAACTTTGTAGCTCTCCACTGGACCCACTCCAGGAGCTCCATGTCACTCTTTTACTGAAGAGCCCAGAAATGGACACAGTGCTCCATGTACGGCCTCCTCAGGGCTGACTAGAGGGGCAGGATCACCTCCCTTGACCTGCTGGCAATGCTCTTCCTAATATAACCCAGGATGACACTGGCCTGCTTGGCCCTCAGGTCACACTGCTGGCTCATGAACAGCTTGTTGTCCACCAGGACTGCCAGATCCTTCTTTGAAGGCCTGCTTTGCAGCAGATCAGCCCCCAGCCTGTTCTGGAGCATGAGGTTATCCTTCCCCAGGTGCAGGACCCTGCATTTGCCTTTGTTGAATTTCAGACAGCTCCTCTCTGCCTGTCTCTCCAGCCTGTCAAGATACCTCTGAAGGGCTGCACAGTGCTCCAGGGTATTGGCCAGTCCTGCCAGCTTTGTGTCACCAGTGAATTTGCTGAGGGGACATCTGTCCCTTCATCCAAGCAATTCATAGGTAAGTTAAATAATATTGGGCCCAGTATTGATCTTTGGGGGACACCACTAAAGACAGGCCTCCAACTAAACCCCGTGCCACTGATAACGACTCTCTGATATCTGCTGTTCAGCCAGTTCTCAGTCCACCTCACTGTCCACTCATCCAGTCCACACTTCCTGACTTTTTCTATGAGGATATTGTGAGGGACAGTGTTGAAAGTCTTTCTGAAGTCAAGGTAAACAACATTCACTGCTCTTCTCGCATCCATCCAGGTAGTTGTTTCATCATAGAAGGAAATCGGGTTGATAAAGCATGATTTACCTTTAGTGAATCCATGCTTACTACCCCAATCACCATCCTGTCTTCCATGTGGATAGAGATGGCCTCCAGAATGAGGCACTTCATCACCTTTCCAGGGATTGAGGTGAGGCCGACTGGCTGGTAGTTCTCTGGGTCTTCCTTCTCGCCCTTTTTGAGGACCAGGGTCAAATTTGCTTTCTTTCAGACCTGATGCACCTCCCCTGATTGCCATGACCTCTCTAAGATGATTGTGAGAGGCCTTGTTATGGTGTCAGCCAGATCCCTCAGCATTCATGGATGCATCCCATCAAGGTCCGTTTTGCAAATGAACTCTTAGGAAAAAAGAACTAAATCCTCCAGGAAATATTTTGTCCTGTGTAGAATAGCTAGGAGCACCTTGACACACAGGCTACAACTTCCAGAAACTAAAAGCCATTGCTGAAATATTTTATGGTACATGTCTAATGTTACCTGTACGAGCAGGAAACATAAAGCAAATTTAAGATATCATAGAATAAGGATACATTTAACAAGAAAAATCAGGAGATGGACAATTTTATTGAAAACAAATCTATCCTTTTAAGTTTCCCAGAAGAGAATAAAAATCAAGTAAAAGTATACTACTTCTTGTTTATAATCCCACCCCATTTTGACTTCAGTTTAGTTTACATTTCTTTTTCTTTCTAATTTTTTTCTTTTTTGGCAGATGGAATTATTTTTCAAGGTGAAAAATAGAAGTGGATAGAGAGTGAGTATTGTTATGTATTATTTAAATTGTTATGAAAAACCTTTCACTTCAAGAAAAAATTTAAAAAATAGTCACATTAAATTATAAAATCCAAAGGCTAAAACAATAGGGTTGTTTTACCTAAAGCTGGGGAATACTACTACATTTCAAAACAAATATACATGGGCGTATGAAGGTTAAAAAATCATAGGAAAATTAAAAAATGCATGAGGGTGAGAAGTTTTCTTGAGACCCTGGATAACATAGAAAGCTCAAAGTGAGAGATTGATGAGATTAAAGTGCTTTTCTGCTATTTGACTTTTGCTTCATTCAGAGACACTAAAGTTTTTTATTCTTTGTAAATAAACACAGTTTTGACAGAAATATCTTGTCTTTATCTTGTTGTTCTCCTGAGTATATTAGTTATTTTTCCTTACACATTTGGACTAAAGTGCTTGTTTTCTGAAAATGGAGCTTTCACAGACCATCCTGTAATGACATATTCTGTAAATTTTAATATAATAAATTTAAGGTTTTGGATTGATATAAATTAACCAAATAAACCAGTTCTGATTTATTTAGAATGAAAACAATCCTATATATATGG
>VZTF01007972.1:2241094-2343534 GCA_013397755.1 Cnemophilus loriae | reverse complement strand
TATATATATACACACTTCAAGAAAATAAAATTTAAAAAAAACCCAGCTCTTCATGGCTGCACGTGGCAAGACCTTTGTTTTCTGTAACACCTAAGAGACTTAACATGTAGTTTTGAAACTGGCTCAAGTTTTGGTCTCTCCTACTGCTCCATCCAAAAAGTTTGTGTAACAGAGGGAAGCTCTGCTATTCTTTCTATCTCATCCAGGTCACAGGTATCTGTTGGTTTCCATTTGACAGCTCTAGCTATCCGTTATTTGGCTCAGCTCAGCTCAATTTCTAGAACACCTAAGAGAGGAAGAAGGATGTGAGAGAAGGTGGCTGGGGTGAAGGAAGACAAAGATTTTCCACCGTTGTCCTGCAATTATGAAGACTTATACTGTCTTGGAAACATTACCTAATATGGCTTTGAGACTGAGAACTTTATGACTAGGAATATAAAGATTGGTCTTTACTTCTGTAAGTAGGCATCTAAATAAAGAGACTACTTTCAAAACCAGAACAGAAAGTCCAGTCACTATAATTAAACCCTACAGGAGATTCCCTATGGGAGCCTCATAAAACATTTTGAAAATTGATCCAACTGTTTCATTTTCCTTCAGTTTTGAGCAATATGCCTAATACAAGTCATCCTGACAAAATGCTGCAATGCTGGTTGAGTACTGACTCACAAGGAAGTTTGATATACAGAAGATTATCAACATTACTTCCTACAGTATCTCTTTTTCCTTTTCTTTCCTTTATTTCTTTTTTCTTTTAAGTTTGCCATCTAGGTATTGACCAGCTTTCACACTGTTTTAGCTTGTAAAAGCTGACAAGAGCACAGCCCAAAGGTTAATGGCTGCACTTCATCTAAATCCTGCAGACCTTAGGTGATGCTACAGCCAACCAGCCATTCTAACAGAAGTCCATAATGCTCTTTACCTCTCGGAGAAGCAGCATACTGATTGAAACACAATTATTCAAGTTTCTGAGAAAGGATAACATCACGTGGTGGAGTGAATCCCAAACACTGATAATACATAAAATTTATGTAATTTTAGGATTACTATATTTCCAGGTTGCAAATACTGATGAGACGTTATCTTTTCGAGTGAGTGGTATATTCTAACTTGTTTACAAGGAGGTATCCTGTTATGAAAGATATCAGCTTTGTAGCATCTGGTTACAATTCTAACTACTAACCTAACAGAACTTATGGTAATAGTTACATGGTGAAGAGAAGGATGGCAAGAAAATGGTAATGCTTCTTTCTTTTTAGGTAACAAGTAAAAGATTTTGGGGAGAAACTCTACAAATGAAATCTTGCCTTCTCTAGAGCCTAAGCAATTGCAAATGGCATCCTTTTTCTTAAATCCTTTTGTCATGCTAGAGACTAAGCTAATTTTTTGAACACAGATGAGCTTTCTCTTATCTCTTATGCAGCAGTTCAGTAGTAAACATTTTCCTCCAGATTGTGAGAATCTTGAACTTAGCTCATTATCTGCCTCATGATGGTTTACATTGTCCTCATCTGTTGTGGATATGCCATGTTCTTCAGCAAATTTTTTAATATATTGTGAAAAGTAGGAATCCACAGCTTAACCTTATTCCCTGCCTAGTGATTTTGCTAATAAAATTTTTAGCATTTTTAAAGGAAGACCTGTGAGAATCACCTTGTTTTAGTTTTAGTCTTAGTCTTAGTCTTAGTTTTAGTTTTTGTTTTTGTTTTTGTTTTTGTTTTTGTTTTTGTTTTGTTTTTTGTTTTTGTTTTGTTTTGTTTTTGTTTTTGAGACCTTAGCCTCTTAGCCAAGGCATTTTCTCAGGCAGTTCTGCTGGAAACTTCTCTGCTGGAAACTGAGGCTAAGGTGAATGTTTCAGCTATTATCGCAACATGGACACTGAATCCTGATATGTTGTAGGAACTCTGAGATTATTTATTATACTGAGCTGTTGAGGGGCTACATGGTTGGGGTATGCAGCAGACAAGGAGCTACCTAGTACAAGAAGGTAATGGGGAAAACTTCAATATCAAAATACTTGGTCACCTAAAGTTTAAATAAAATTTTTAATTTAGTTTCTGAAATATTTTCATGGTCTCTAAAATGTGCTGAAGAATTAGCAGGCATTTCTAGTTAAATTAGTATGTGGAAAAAACACATCTTCAGTGATTGATATTAGAAATAAAGAGGCTACGATTTAGAATTATTTGATTTCAGAATATAAATAAAACTCATAAGGTAATAACATCGTTTATTTACCTTAGAAGTGACTAATATGATACATAAATAAATAATCTTTATCACAAATATCACAAGTCACATTTTGTACAGCATTAGGAAAAACTTTAATTATTAACAGTTAAATTATAATGTGAGAAAGAGATAGTATGGAAGAATGTTATATAGATTAAATGTAAGATAGTGTTTTAAATTGCACCTTAGTTGAGCTGAGCTGAGACTTGCCACTTCAGACGTTTTACATCAGAAATACACTCCTATTTCATGATTTCTCATCAGTTGTGTACTAAGGCATGAAGTGCTCCACTTAATACCACAGCTTACACAAATAAACATGTTTGATTTTGATGAATCCTGAGCTTGCTTTTTGATGAATACTATTGAGACAGCTCATTAAAAACTAGGCTTTTTTTTTTCACTTTGGTCACATTACTATCTAGAACAAAGTCAGACTGCTCTGCAAGAAGAAAAAGTTATATAATGACTTGGATTTCACCTTTGCTTATTAAAACAACATCAGAGCCACGTGCTGCATTTTCTAGGAGAAGGATTGATGTAGTCATGACAGTCAATGCTGTTTAATACATATTGTCAGAAGTTTCACTATATGCTTTTGTGTTAGCAGGGAGAGCTTCAGACAATCAGTAGCTTCTGTATGCAAAGCAGGGTTGGAATTGCCAATATCAACTGCAGACAACCAGGTTTGGGATCAGGAGAAGCAGTATAGCCACGGACATGATGCTATGCCTCCCATAAACTCACAAACCCTGCAGCTCTGTACAACTGTTGAGGCTACATGGAGCTCTGCACCAGTGTGGCTGTACCAGCTCCATTAAGAAATGTTCTCAAAGCTTGCTTGAATAATTTTGCTGCATTACATTGTTTGTGTGCGCTGAATTCACTGTTATTTAAAACAGAGGGTTTGATGAGCAAAGTTTGTAGTTTTTTATCCTCTTTCCTATTGCAAATATAATTCGAAATTTCTGAATATTTGTTAAAAGCCTTTATTGTCTGGCTGTATTAATTCTTTATGTTTCAGAGTCTTTCTTTAGTAGGGTTTAATTGGAGAAGGCCTAGGAGGTAGACCAACATAATTCTTTCTATTTAGTGTGTAACTGAGACACAGACTTTGAGAGTCTTGTTTGAAAGTTGTGATAAAAGTGGAAACAATGCCACAATCTTTATTTTAGTTGCTATGTCACAGAGTATCTGAAGGAAAAGAAAAAAAAAGTGATCAATGTATCAATAAAACTATTCTTCATATGGACAGCTTCTGATTTGTCTCTTTTCTGGGCATATTTTATCCATAAATAAAAGTGAATTATGTCACTTCAAGACATTATTTCCGGTGAGTATCACAAGTTAGGAAACATGGTAAATGGAAAGACCAAGAGATATGTATATGTACATGGGAACTTCTATGGGAACTTCTCAGGCCTGAAGATCATTTTGCTGTGGTCAGAAGTCAGTTTTCCTAAAGATAGGACAGCACTTCCTTTTTAGTAAAACTTTGATACTTTTTTTCCTGCTTTATAAAAACCTCAGTAACGATTTAAAAATTTCAAAACCATTCTGATTTTAACTCTTCCACCTTTGCCGCTGCTAATTCTGATAGCTAGTGTGGAACAGAGCACTGAAATATCTTTGGAGCTTATTTACTTCATTCAAAACCAGGTATTATTCCACCACAAAGGTAAGTGAAAAAAAAAAACATCTTTGCATATAACTAACCATGCTCATCAAGGAAAGAAAGAATCAATCCCACAATGTCATGTCAAAACAGCTGTAAAATTATTGATTAATAATTGGTTGTATTTTTCAAGTCTAAATACTTATGTGAAAATTTGTATATATTGCTTTATCTAAACTGGATATTCTGTTTTCTTTGAAAGGTTGAATACAGTGATGACTGCTGAGTTACTATCTTGGTTTTCAGTATGTGACATGACAAGAACCACAGAAGGCTGAAACACGAAGTGGTACTGTTGGCTCAATTCTGATTTGACACTACTGAAAAAAGAATTTCTGCAGTGGAACACTCTTTCACAGACATTGATGTAAGTGTGAAGCTTACAGCAGTCTGATTATATATCTTGTATCACTACAATGTCTAAGGAATTTGATCACCAAACACTTAAGAACTGAAAGCTATCCTCAGCTGATGAATGTTTTTTAAGAATATAACTCTATATAACCAATATAGATACGTATTCAACGACCCAACCCAGTTCATGGAGAATTATAAAAGCACCTGGGGTGTAGGACGAGAAGATGAGAATAGAACTTCTGCTACACTGTGGCTCAGCTCCAAACATTTAACAAGCAAGTCGGTTTTTGAGAAAACCAAATACTAACAATTGATAAAAATAATGAACCTGCTTTCAAAATTTCTGCTTTCAGGCAGAAATAGAAATGGATGTGCTAGATGCTGCTGGCAGTTATTTTGTCACAACATTATTATGTTTGAGAAAAGGTAATTTAATGAAGGTTTCACAAGAACAACTACTTCCGTGTGATCTACAAAGAAGTTTAGCCTATGATTTTGTAAATTATTTAGATAACTGATGTTTATTCTACATTTTCAGTACAATGGCATTTGTTAATTTCTGTCAATATTTCTATTAAGTACTTGCATGAAAATAAAACCTTTTCCTGCTTCTTTTCCATCCTAGGAAAGGACTGTGTTTACCATGTTGGTAGGATTTGTTTGTTTCTTCACTTGTTCATTTGTTTGCATAGGTGCAGCTAAGGGTGGCTAAGTTATTATTGCCAAAGTAAAATATAAAAAAAAGGCTTTGAGATGAAAACTGCAAATTCATTAGTGAGCAAGTGAATCCACAGGTGAGGTTTATAGCTGAATTCCCCTTTATGGAGAGATTCACTACTCTCACAAGATTTCCTTCACAATATTTTATTTTATTGTTCCAGCGGGAAGCAACCTAACACAGTATTATGGGCCACAGGAAGGCAGGACATCTTGAGCAGGTCAGTCACAGAGGACTTTGAATTGCTTTCTATAGTTAGTTAAGAGCGAGTGAATGGTGACCTACATAGCTGAGAGAATTCTGGTGCTTATTTGAAGTAATTGGAGCTTTTCAGGATGTATGTCTCAGTTGCTGGAGTAAAGCTAAAATAATTAAGTCTAAATCTTGTGTCTAGATCTGTGTCCGAAAGCACAGACTACAGTAATCTCTTAAGAATGTAAGGGGTAGATACTTTGTGTTTGTCTATTTTTATTACAATATTTGATACAACTCCTCACAGAAATAAGGAAACCAAGAAGACCACAAGTTTGTAAACCAACTTAAAAATGCCCTCAGCTGTGAGGATTATTATGGAGAAGATAAATCTCTTTCAAATGCTGTTCCTACTTGCATCTATGGCTACCTGGTTATCCTGTTGATTTTAGTGATAGGAATCACCAAAAATCTGCAGTAGATATCTGAAATGAAGGCACATGGAGTTTGTGTTTCACCTCTTGATATCCCACATCTTTTTCTATGTGTCTTGTGATAAGTAACTTGAGGGTCTTGTGATTCTTGTGAGACAGTAAAAAGCAGCAGCCCATACCTTATTGTATGTAATTTAAAGAGGGAAAAATGTAAAATTTCTAATATTTTTTAGAGTCAACTAGAGGACTCCCATAAAAATTTGGGGTGCAAATACCTAATGTAGTGTAATATTACACAGAAATATAACTGCACTTAGCCCCTGCTGACAGACCAAAGCAGTGACCTATTAAAGACTGCGTAGGTCTCTATTTCTTTAATTATGGCTGCATATCTAATGATTCAAGATTTTGTTAACTTGCTTGTCATTTTTTTCTTGTCTGCTACCACATATTAGAAAAGAAAGACAGCAGCCTATTGTCCAATACTTTCCAAGAGATCCATATTATAGAACTGTGAGAGATTCAAGGCCTGTATTAAGAATTACTTTTATGATGAGTTTTAAAGAAAAACAAGATAGGAGAATTAGTTAAATATTCATAAAATATTTAATTTTAAATGAAAATATTTTGGAAGCCTTACTAATGGTAAATGCATTCCAATTTGAATGCTAATTAAGTTCTGAGAATTGATTTGAACACATTTCTTTGAGGTTTTTGATAACCTTTCACATTGATAGGCCTTTTTATGATCTTTATGATACTTTATCTTTTAAAGGGCTACAAATAAAAATGACGAAATGGGCGTAATAACAACAAAAGCTTGAAAATATCAAATATAATGAAATATTAAAGATTATTTTTATTGAGATTAAAAACTGTTACATTAATATTCTTTATTAGATTTCTTCTCCAGTAAAAAGTTGCATGCAATAAAATCTACATTTGACTTCTTATTTTTATTCTTATAATTCTAATTGATAGAGAAAAGCAAAATAAGACAGGTCACTGTGTGTTAATTCATGCCTTGAATGGTGGCTATTGTAGGTGTCTGTTTTTTGAGGATTACAGAGCTGTTTGGCACAGTCATAATAAGTGACCCTGACATTATCTCCACACTATTGATGTTTCACATGGGACCACAGGTTTTGTGAGAAAACTGAGCAGTGTATAAGTGTGCACAGGAGTCTCCCATTGTATAATTGTATCTTGAAAAAAACCTCACCAAGTATTTGCAGTCAGTCTTTCATGCTGGTTAAATCTGTAGATCAGGTGTCTTGGACTCATATTTTGCCAAGAGATTTACAATTGTCAAAACTTTTTCTTGAAAACTTTGTGGGCATGGGTTTTGTTCTGTTCTGTATTGTTTCATTCTGGTTTGGTCTGGTGGGTTTGGGTTTTTTTCCTCCGTCATTAAAATCTGGCTTTTGGATTGGCTTTAGCAAAGGAGTACTGACTTGCCTCACTCATATGGACTTGAAGACTGAATAAAAAGTTTAATATGAGGAGCTATACCTTTGAACAACCATAGATATTTCCAATTTATTAATGTAAGGTAAAGTGGCTGAATTTCACTTACTGGGAATACATTTCAATTTAAAAAACAAACAAAAAACCCCCAAACTAACAAACACAAAGAAACATCAAGAATTTTTAAAACTTAAAAGATATATGCTTATGTTACAGTTTAAAAATAATACAAGATTTGAAATTCTGTTAATTTTCCATTATTTCTTTAAATTTATGCTATTCAGTAATCTATCCTACACATAATTGCTAACATTTATGTGGACATAACATTGATTTACACTATCTACTCAATGTGTAGAACGTTAATTTTGGGAGGAGAAGAAGGAAGAAAATGGAAGTCAATATCCATTTCTACTCATGGATTCAGCCAGCTGTGCCATTTGAATTGTATTTCAGATCTAAGCAGGCCATTCCATGGTACTCATGAAATTTCTATGGCTCAGACACTTTCAAAAGTCTCTTTAGTGCTGAAAGGAGTCCTTAAGCTTTACAATCCTGTTAAAGCCTTCATTTTCCACTCAGATTAACCTTTATACTTTGAATCATTGGGGTATTCATCCTTGCTTGAAAGAAAACTGAGGAAGCTATGGGAAGTAAGAGACAGGAGTTCATCGTTTTGAGGTTTGGCTTTTTTGTTTTAATGTGGGGGAAAAATAAACCTCTTTTTCTGAGCCCTACAAATAAAAATGCCTCGTTCTAAGGAAGAGACATAAACTATCAAATGTAATGAAATGTTTTTGTTAAATAATAAGCAACAGAAGCATAAAGAAATAAATATTTTTCATAGAGGTAAAATATATACAACTATAAAATCATAAATATACTGGAGAATTATAATATGAATTTGTAAATTGTATGCAAATAGCTTGAAACCAGATCTACAAAGACATAAATAAAGCAACAAGACTGAAAGGTTTATATGTTGGCTTGTTTATAGAGTAGCACAAACATTTTTCTTTTTTAATTGGCAATTAATTTTCGGCAGCCATCTAGGTACTTTCATGTCAAATTACTTTCCCTATACTAAACAAGATTAGGCATCCAAGCAGCAAAGCACTTATGTGAAAAGTGAGAAACTGACTGTCAAGTAGATATTTTCCACATATAACCAATTAAAATGTTTCTTTTGTGATGAATGGATGTTGTAATTCCACATCTTGTATTTCCACTTTGGTCTGCACACCTGCCTAACTTCATGGTTCTAATGTCTGAAGATAGATAAAGGCAATACTGAGTTCTCTTACTGTTCCTCTTGCTCTTTAACTCCAGGACAAATGTGGTATACAAGCATCTGTTATTGAGGTCTGAGTCATAAATAATATATCCAACCAGTAATGCTGCCCATACATATTTTAGTTCAGATGAATACCCACAATACAATGGATGAATGTAAGCTTTTTAGCAGGTCATTGCTTTGATGATTTTTTTCTTTTGCCTCACTTCAATATTTTTTCAAGTTATCTCTACATTTAGAAGTAGGGCTCCTGACACATAAGGTATAAAATAATGTATTATTGATACTCTTCAAATGAATGACATAAAAAGGAAAATATTGATTTAAAAAAGATGCATCATTTTTCTTATTTCACAGAAGACTGATGCAGGTTCATGTGGCTATCAATATTATTTGAATTAATGCATATTCCTTACTATTGATTGCTTTAACAATGATTGTCATAACTGATTTATGGGCACTTAGGCATGTTAAATTTTTAAAAAGGCAAATATCAGATTTGTATATATAGATGGATTGACTTGAATAAACAAGATTGCTAAATGTTAATGACACAGTGTTTGATGGAATTTACATTATAATATATTATGTTCAATACTTTGTTTTTAAAGCGCTACTGAAAAACCTGAAAGATTTCTTCAAGAAATTTTACTGTAGGACAGATTCTGTTACTCTTGTTCATGGTATCTTATTCAACAAGTAATACTTTTGATTTCAGTGGGATTTATTATAAGTAAATAAAATAAAGAGAAAAGGTTAAATGTACCTTAAAAGTCAGGGATGGTACCTATTCAACTGGAACTTAAACAGAAAAAATGTGTGGAAGGGAGGGAACCCAAAACTTTTCAGGCGAGGTGACTGTTTTTAAAATGAAAATAAATCCAGGACAGAAAAAATGACCAGAACACAGTGATGGAAGTGAGTGTAAAGTATTTATGTTACATAGAAGAGAAATCCTGTATCTCAGAAGAAACACCTTGAATTACAGAGAAAAATCCTGGACAGCACAGTATAGTGACTTGAACTACATAAGTGCTCTGTTATAGTGAAGAAACTGTTTGGGGGACCATCTAGAAGATTTATGAATTTGTCTTGCTGTGTGTATGTTTGAAGGACCAATACTGGCTAAAGCTGGACTCAGAAGAGTGTGCTAGAGAGAAAAGTAGGGATTAATTTCACATTAAGTTCAGTACCTGTAGGGTCATTGCTAGTTTTCTAAGAGGAATCAATTCACCCACACATAATAAGTGGGGGAAAACACCCGAAGGACAATGAATCTAAACTTTAAATGGGTTTCCAAAATAGGTGATACTTGTGAACCCTTTTTTCTTCCCATAGACTGGAAAGGGAAACCAAGATGATTACTTTAGCTTTACTAGACTATGTGGTAAATATTTCAGATCAGGTGACATGAATCCCACTTATTTGGAGAATGCTTATAAACATCCCAGTAAGTAAAAATGTCTGGATTCTGTTGGGACTCAAGGAAACTAAGGATGACCAGGGTTTCAGTTAGAATCCAGCACAAGAGTCTGCAGTATGTCCATCAAGGCCATTTCACTAGGATAGTTACCACATTTGCTCGACACCAGTTAACCAATCTTTCTGTCAGAACAAATCTCGAACTAAGCTCCTCTTAAATGCAGAGGAGCATTTAAGGAATGTTTTGTTCCATCCAAACCCTAACTGAGAAAATAACTTTTGAGCTTATCTTTAATCATGATGGCATCTTTCTGACTTAATTGTATCATGCTGTATAAGATAAGCATGCACTTACATTGCTGTTTGTTTGGTTCGTTTGTTCGTTTTGGTTTCAGTTGTTTTGGTTTTTTGAGGAGACATACATAAAAATTTGATTAAGGAAAGAGCATTAGGGTTAGGGAAAGAGCATGGTTAACATTTTAACCATGTATTTTTTAAAAGACAATACCTTACCTCAAAATCTTGAGGGGCAACTATCCTAAATTCCTGTGGGATTTAACCTTAAAAATATTTCTTGCAGTTAATAATACACAAAATGTCTAGATTGTCTTTATATCAAAAATATTTGGAGCATTTTTTTGTTTGTTTTTAGCATGTCTTTTAATTACAATTACATTATTTCTAATACAGAATAACTTCGTATTTAGAGCTTGATTGCGTCCCACTCTTACCATAATTGCAACAAAGCAGCTGACATCTGATAATCCTTGAGATGCTTTGAATTCTGTCACTCTTTTATGACCCAGATTTGGATTAAATAGATTACAAAGAAACATGACATTATTTTTTTATTCACAACTTATTTACTATGTAATTGCATAGCGAGTGCAGCACAATTACAAGAAAATCAGGTTTGCTTATCTCAGTTAAAAAAGTAAGATTCTGCAGCTAATACTGTTAGAATCATGGCAATCGCACTACAAAAGTTATATATCATATAGTTAAAATTATGTACTGTAGGTTTTATTTAGTAGAAGAACAGACTTGCAGAGACTGTCACCTTAGTTTTTAAACTTTCACAGCATTTCATGCTATGATTAAGAAGATTTCATATTCCTTTACATACTGATACTATACCTTTCCCACACAAGGGATGAATTAATCCTTACAATGCATTCAAAGTCTACACCAGAAAAAAATAAAATAGCCATTGGCAAAACGTGTTTAGAAGATAGTTTTGAAAACTGGTCCTGTGATTCAGAAAAGAAGTTTGGTTCCCAGTACACACAGACTTTTTTCCTGTCTCTTATTATGCTTTTATGTCAACTTCTAGGCTAAGGAACCTGAAAGCATCTCTTGCATCCCATGAATATATAATCACGCTGGCTGTACCCTAAATTTATGTTAGGTGAAACATGGGTGCATTTCACTGTGTATTGGTGCTGCTACTGTTAGGTGTTTTCAGCCAGCTTCCACAAAGAATAAATTTTGAGAAGACCTTGATTAGATAGCATCCATAGCCTGCTCTAAAACATAGGAATAAATCCTCAGCAGTGAGAGGAATGGGGTACTGGGGTAAAAGAATAAGTCTAGATCTAGTCCAAGACCTTGAGACTGTGAAGACCTTATCTGACTGTGAGACAAAGACAAAAGTACTTTTCCTTTTTCACGACATGAAGACAGGAAGACAGCTGTATCAATACTAGCAGTACTTACTCACAGGTTAGAAGTAAGCAAAGCTTACTTATCTGTGTATGTTATTGCTCTAGTAGGGTCCTAAATGGCTACAGTAATAGAAAACAAGCAAGTCTCAGAGAAGCCTTCAGTATATCCCCTGAACCAATCTATTCCTTACATCTGAAAGGCTCTTACCATGTAAAGTCTCACACAAAAATTACAAATCCATTAATACAGCATTTCTATCATGATGCAGAATATGCTGCAGTCTTAGATCGTTTATGCATCCTCTCTGGAGGACATTTTTTCCCATCTGCCACGGGAACTGCCATATGAGGAAGATCACAAATTCTAATTGAAAAAGTAGTTTCTCTATGGATAATGACTTACAAGGAAGAAGAGGTATGTTAGCCCTTCAAAAGCAAATCTTCATGACTGATTAGTCAAATGCAATTTACTATTGATGTTAGTAGTGCAAATGTGAAGTAAATGGGTTTGTTGAACTTTATCTGAGAGTCCCCCATGAATACTGTAAAATTTCCTAGTAGTTACTATTCTGAAACCACATCAGTACAAGGTAAGAAAATACTGCCTCCCTCTTCCTGATGTGATTTTATCAGCAAAACCTTCGTGCTTTCACGTGCCAGAGCAGCTTGGAGAAGTAAAAGAGTTATAAGATTCATTATTCTCATTAAACTCATTATTCACTGACTCAGAGATGCTACATACTATGGTCTTTACTCTGGTGATGATCTAAGCTACTGTGCTTGGCTTTGCACTGAAGTAAGCCAAGATTATCTATTGGACCAACTACTACACTTCAGAGAAAAGGGAAATAACTGGTTTCTGAGGAGTGAAAATTTCTTAGATTATATGAATTTGTCTGTGATGGTAATCTGAGATGGTTTAGTTAGCCCATAGGAAATCCTGGACATAATTGATGGAAAATTGGAAAACAAAAACATTTTGCTGTACAAACTGGAAATGTAAATCAAAAAGATGAAAAATAAATTTTCTGAGCACCAGCTCAACAAAAGTTCTGATAACAGCAATATTTGTTATGCTTACAATATGCATCCATTCTGATTACTAAAAGGTGTGTCATTTTTGAATTATAGATGGATTCAGGCACACAGACAACGGTCCCTTTTTTAATCAGAGAAAAAAAAAATCCATACAGACTTTATAGCATGAAGAGACATCAAGATTGTCTTGAATGATGATATTAATATTTTTCTATTGCTCTTGGAACTTTGCTTAGTACACCCAGCCTATCCTGTTTCCCTTTTTGTCACAGCTACATTAGGCTGATGTGTCTTGATGATGTCTGTGGTTCTGATACCATTCTAAAGACAGTTTTCATTGTATAAACACTCAGAACAGTTATTTTTGTTTTGGACTGGAGTCCATAGTTATTTTCAAACTTGCAAAAGCATTACACTTTGCCAGTCCAACTGAATCTTTCTCAAATATCCTGTACCAAATAATGCATGACCTCCTCGTTTCACAGCATAAGGATTTAACATATGTTGTTTACAGTTATATGTTACCTTCACCATTATAACACTCAGGGGAGTGAGGGGTTTTGTAGTATATGTTTTAGGAACACTGAAGTTTTCTGCAATTTCACCTTCTTGAGTAGCTTCTGACAAACCTACCATGAGATTATAAGAAGCAGCAGACTCTGGATAAAGCTCAATTTTATATTGCATTGCTTTCACTTGCAAAGGAACTCAAATAATAACTTCTAAATTAAACAGCTGTGGAGATGTTAAGGTATTCTCCATGGACTCTGTGCTGTCGTCTGCAAGCTCATGATTCTGGAATTCTCAGGTATTGTCCCCATGAGGTGTTTTTTGCACTGACCTGTACATCTTTTCTCTGTGTGTCCCAGTTTCTTTGCACAGTGTTTGTCCTTGAACCTGCAATAATTGGCACTGTGAGACTGTGTTTCATAATAAAAATATACAATCTGTAATGTCCCCTATACTGTACTTCCTGCTCTTCTCCTGGAGTATTTGTTGTTAAACAGATTTTCTGATGCTGTTGTGACCCCTTGCCATCTTCAGTAGCAGTCCAAATTAAAACAGTAATACCGAATATACATTTTATGAAAGCAACCACATTTAGTGGATTATTTGTGTTTTCTTAATTTTGTATGCTATGTATGATATGTCCCTTCAGACTTAAGAATTATCCCTTAACTTTTCATTGAAATCACTTGTCTACTGCAAATGCATTTATTTAATTCAGCAACTTATTAATGGCTGGGGTTTTTAGTTCTGTTTTCTTTAACCAGTCTGTAAACATTCTACAGCCACTACCAACTTCTGAATTAAGGTAAATTTGTAGAATTTCTGCAATTTCAGCATTAGTTTAGGACTGTGTTTTTGTGAAGCAGCAGAAGATGCACAACAATATTTAGGTTCAACTCCTACTGCACTCCATAAAAATGTTACCTTTTTCTCATCACTAATATGATTATTGACTATATCCTCTTACATTCTTAAAGTACAGGTGCTTCAGTCCTCTACTGAGCCATCAAGTGAGAATGTTTTCCCCAGGCAGACAGTTTAAGATCCTTCTTCTTCTATATTTGAGCTGCACTGCACCAGTGCTGCAGGATGTGGTTTTAGCTCTACTTTTAATCTCCAAATAATTTGTCTTTTACTGTACATGTGGAATAGGGTCTTGTGTTTGTCAGTAGTTATTGCGTCTTGCTTGCTTGCGGCAGAGAATCTCAAATCATGGTGTGTATTACCCGCGTAGGAGTGCACACAGTGTGGGGCTATCCCAGGGTTGTAGTCCCTACAGCATATGTGACAAACAGATAACTCCATGGCTCTTCAAACAACGTTGGTGCTTTGAAAAGGTGTTCATTTCACAGAAGGAGCTTGTGTTATCCAAAATGAACACTGAAGTTGTGTACCAGATAGTAGACATTTACAAATATCCAGCACACTCCTACATCTAACGTACAGAAGAAAGTGTGTGCTACAGTTTGCCTTTTTACAGCCCAAAAGCTGTTTTATTTGCAACTAGAAACCATTTTGATATTATAAGGGTAAGCTATAAGGATAAAGCTCAACAGCAAAATAATAAACTATGTAGGCTTATCTCTTAAAGGAACAGAGAAATATCCTAGTCATATATTTTGGGCTTATTTATTAATACTGAGGGATTCTATATGAAACATCATGCTTACTCACTTCTCAACCTTTTTCTGAGTGTGAAGGGATATTTAGGTATAGATTAACAGCCTTAATTTTCAGGAACGAACCGGTTTTGTGGAATTGCTGTATTATAAAGGATGTGTTAGCATGTCAGGTTTCTGAGAGTGGGGAGCCTGTGGATAATTGTTCAGACATTTAATCATTAAGTACTTAATAAATAGAAGAAAAAAACATTCTTCACCTCTCACAAAGTTAGCTTTTTCAAGAGAAGCACTTAGCTGCAAAAGCAAGAGGTCTAAATTGACACTGCCATCAAGTAACTAGGCTATCATTCTATGTACTACCGCCAAAAGAATTTGGGTCTCCATATTTAAACAAAGGAGGTTAAACAGGGAGAGAGCTTTTTCCAAACAGTCTCTGCAGAATATATAGGGATCTGGTTAACACTACCTCTACAGTATATCATACACTTGATTCATGTAAAATGCTTGGAGAAGATGTCAGAAAGAAAAAAATCCTTCCTGCTCTCTTCTTTCTTTTCCTAGTTCTATTTTTTCCAACTAAGTAGTCCAAGTCTTCATTTGACAGCATTTTTGTTCCTTTTATATATGCAAATGGCTCACACATTACTTACCTTCATATTTTAGAAATGAATGCTCCAAGTGGTATTAGTGACCTCTGGATTTATTTTCATATTATTGAGTAGATGGTTCAAAACTCATAGATATTGTGAAAAGCAAACATCTTCAGAACAGTCAAATTTTTTTGTTCATGTTTGGGATATATGATGTCATGAGCCATAGAATTGTAGAATAGTTTGGGTTGAATGGGACCCTTGAAGGTCATCTAGTCTAACCCACCTGCAATGAGCAGGGACATCTTTTACTAGATCAGGTTGCTCAGGGCCCTGTCCAACCTGACCTTGAATGTTTCCAGGGATGGGGGCATCAACCACCTCTCTGAACAACCTGTTCCAGTGTTTTATAACCCTCCTTGAAAAACTTCTTCTTAAAACATCTAATTAAAAATCAACCCTCTTTTAAACCATTACCCATTGTAGGGTCACCACAACAGACCCTGCTGGAAAGTCTGTCGCCATCTTTCTTAAAGGCCCACTTCAAGTCATGGAAGGCTGCTCTAAAGTCTCTCCAGAGCTTTTCCTTCTCCAAACTGAACATCTCCATCTCTTTCAGGCTTTCTTCATGGGAGAGGTGATCCATCACTTTGATCCTCTTGAGTCACAACAACCCCAAGCTGAGCTACAGGCTTGGGGAGGAGTGGCTCAAGAGCTATTCAGCAGAAAGGGAGTTGGGGCTGCTGTTTGACATCTGGCTCAATATGAGCCAGCATGTGCCCAGACGGCCAAGAAGGCCAATGGCATCTTGGCCTGTATCAAGAGCAGTGTAGCCAGCAGGACTAGGGAAGTGATCATCCACCTGTCCTTGGCATTGGTGAGGCTGAACCTTGAGTAGTGCATTCAGTTCTGGGCCTCTCACTTTAAAAAGGACATTGCGGTGTTGGATCATGTCCAGCAAAGGGTAACAAGGCTTGTGAACATATTAGAGAACATGTCTTTTGAGGAACAGTTGAGGGAGCTGGGTTGGTTTAGTCTCAAGAAGAGGAGGCTCAGGGGGGATTGCTCTCTACAACTCCCTGAAAGGAGATTGTAGTGAGGAGGGAGCTGGTCTCTTCCACTGTGCCTGCAGTCAGAAGACTATAGGAAATGGTCTTAAACTGAGACAGTGGAGATTCACATCTGATACTACAAAATTTTTTCCAGTGTTAAGGTGGCCAGACATTGGAATAGGTTGTCCAGGGAGGTGGTAGAGTCACCATCGCTGGAGGTGTTTAAGAGGCCTCTGGATCTGGTGCTGGATGATAAGGTTTAGTAGTTCACGGGTTACAATGGTAGATGTGTCCTGGTTCCGGCCAGGACAGCGTTAATATTTGCAGTAGCCAGGAGGCATTATGGCTGAGGGTTTTTCTATACCACCGCAAATAATTTTACAGGAATGGGGAAGGGGTTCCTTCCAGGTCAGGGTAGCATGGTGGGGCAGTTGGATATTGTCAGTCTCCCTTGGTATAGCGGTGAGCATTTGCATGTGAATCATTCGCCTCTCTTGTCACCTTTGTTATTAACAACCTATGCCAGTAGCAGTGGCACCTATACAAGCACACATACATGTACAAGCATACATACAAGAAGAAGAAGAAGAAGAAATCCAAGACAAAATCAGTTCAGTTAGTGAGGGCTGAAGAGGAACTGGGGCCCTCACAACAGGAGGAAGAGGCAGGGCCATAGGTAGTCACCTGATCCCTGTCCGTGGGTGAGCAGAGAGATATGGAAGAAGATTTCAGCTGTTAGTTGGGTGAGCCTCTAGTGACTGGCTGCTCTAATGCTGAGATATTGTGGCTCATGATACAAAGTAGATGGTAGTGAAGCCAAGCAACTGGGATCCCTGTCCCAGTATGCAGGCATTGAGAAGGAGATTGGGAAAAGTACAGAAACTCTCAGCCTCTGGAAGCAACTCTTATCAAGTGTGAAGGAAAGGTAGTTTCTCAAGGATGGTCTGTTGTTGCACCAAGATGAATGGAACACCATGAAACAAGGTATCCAATACCTGAGAGAATTAGCTATGCTGGAGCTACTCTATAAGGATTCAAAAAATGAGCAATCCTTTATAAATGCAGGTGAAGTCCAGTGTACACAAACCATGTGGCAGAACATCCCACAGAGTGCGTCATTGCTATATGCCAGCTCCTTGGCAATGAAGTCTTGGAGAGAAGGAGAACAAAGAGTGGATCATTTGGTTACCAAACTGAGCTATATGAAGAAAGTATCTCTTTCCTGATACAGGCCTGCATCTCGCCCGTGGAAAAACTGTTCAGGCATCTCCAGCAATTTAAAGTGTCCCATGCCCTACCAGTACAGAACAGAGTCTCTGTAATCGGGAGCAAGTGCCCCTCTTCCTGTTCAAGATCATCTAGAATCTCTCTAATCACAGAGAGAAATGAGGTCCTCCAGATCACGTCTGCTTTTAAAACAGGTAGGAAGAATGGCTCTCTATTGACTGCAGAGGGAGCCAGGAAAACCAGCTTAAGCTACATACTTAAAATTAAGACGTCTTAATTCAGGTGAGATTAATCTCTTCCCATGACTGAGAGATTTCTTAATGACTCTTTTTAAATAGGGAAAAACCTAATATCTTTCAATGGCAGAGATATTATTAGGCCAAATTAATATTCTTCAATTTATTTTCATGTTACTATCTTGAAGGTATTGTCAAAATCCAACCTGCACTTACAATACCACAAATGCAATACTTTTGTAAGTTGGACAAATGCATATTATTGAATAAGTTGTTAATACATGAATAAAGTAAAAAATTTGTATTATAAAGTTTATTCTCTTTCAAGTGAATTCTAGATATAAGATAGTTAATAATGAACTAGGAAGCTTAATATCAAACTATACCTATGCCAGCATTTTTATGAGTGGATTTATTCCCCTTTTATCTCTTTAAAATATCTAATAGACATATTAATCACAAAACCCTTTTTTTTTTTTTTTGAAATCCACATGAAACTGGCAGATGTGGTACTACCTGCAGAGAACCTGTTCCTCTCCAAAATGGCAGCTAAAATTGAGGTAGGACACTCTAGTGATCTCACGTGGTGCTTGTGTTTGGGCAACTGAACCATGCTATCATGAACTACCACATGACTAAAATTGTGGAAGAGCTGATGGAACTGTAAAGCATTTTCTGAACATATTAAATGTGTTCTGTTTTTACACAGTCAAGCTTAATTTTTTACTTTCCTTCTTTGATTATTCAATTACAATTTTTATATTGGCAATTAAAAGTTGAAACCCAGAAATATTTGGTGTATCTGATACGCAACAATGAGCCTTTGTGGGCCGAAATAATCAGAGCACAGATTATCAAAAACAGCCTGAATTTACAATCACTTTTTGCACATAGTTAATAAGGGTTCATAGTGAAGGAACATCCACCCTTGAAATCACTGATGAAATATTTCTGTAAGGTCAGTTGTGGAGTATTTGCAAATGCAGTGTATTTATTTGACAAATACACAGCTGCGGACTGCTCTTTCCCACAGATTGGACAGAACATCTCCTAATGCAGAATCCTGCCTTTGATGCAATAATTGTATCCCCTGAAGAGATGAAAGAGAATGAGCTTTACCTGAGGAGACATGCAAATGGTACAGATTCTGGTCCTAATTGCTAATGAATCAATTTTCATTGCAAAATTCAGAACAAAATGTTTGCAGTACATCCTCTGAAGTTTTGTCAAATCATATTTTAACTTATTTACAACATTGTCCCTGGAAGATGATTTCAGATGCTGGCATATGCAGCACAATATGTAGCCACATGCTCTGTTAGTCAGGAGCTACTATTCAATCTTCTTGTAAGCTCTTATACTGTATGTTGAAACACTAGTGCAGTCGACATGTTGCTTAATTGCTGTCTAAGTCCTAATAACCTCAAAGAGAATAAGAGCAGCTACTGGCAATTTAACAGCACTAACATCGCAAGATGAATCTAGGTAATGGATATAACATGTGAGGGACCAGTGGGCTAATTTACTTAAAACAAAATGTGATTAAATGATCTGAATACAAAATATCTTTAGCAGGTCAGGTACTTCTATACCATGTGACAAACTGTTGGATGGATGCCCAAACCAGCTCTGGAAAGCTAGTATTTCTAAACTGTCAGTTCGGAAAACAAATGTATTATAGCCTGGAGCAAACTTTGTATTTTCTGAGGCAAAGGTGAGTCAGAAGTACTGCATTAAAAGTGCTGCTATGAAGCTCTGAGGAATGTGATCAAAATAAGTTCTGAACGAAGAGATAGAGGAAAGAGGAAATACTGAAGTATGATTTGTCTGACATATTTAGATGTCTAACTGAGAAGAGGTGGATTGTACCCTAGAGTGTCTATTTATTTCCTTGGAGTATAGGTGAACTACATATATATATATAAAGATACATCTAGCTTGATTCATTTGCATGCAGAAAGGACTCTTGTGCCAGTTGAGACACTCTAGAATATCTGACATGATGATTAAGAGATGTGACACACAGTCTTAGAAGGGCCAGTTCCCTTCTGCTGTGGTAGCCGTGGGCCAGATGGAAGATCTAGAATGTCTCAGGCGGTATTACTAGCCTCTGTTGTAAAAGTAAATTCAACCGCACAGTGTAGGTGTGAGAAAATGAGATTGTATACACCCATGTCTCAATGTCTAAATGCGAATATCTACCTAAGGGGTCTATTTCCAAACATTCACTAGATTCTACTTCCTAGACGTAGAATATAATGAAGGGAAGGGATTTTGTTGTTCAAGAATCTTAGTGTCATTTCTATCCTAGGTTAGTGTCAAGTGTTACTGTTGAATGTGTACTCGTACGCATTTTAGTTGAGAGAGTTGGGAGAGACAAATACACAGAAATCCAATGTCTTTTGCTGAGTTTTTCTTTGACTCCTAAGTCCTGCAGTGATTTAGTATCTGAAATTGAACTTCAAAATAGTTTGAATTTAACACAGAGACAAGTCAGGCCTGAAACTATATGAAAACTAATATGCCTTCTGGTACATGCAGCACAAAGCAGCAGATGAAGAGAAGGCTGCATTCTAGGTAACCTTATTACCTCCCACTTGGAACTGATCTTCTCCATTTTCTGCTAGATTTTACCTGGTGCAATGTGTGTTTCTGCATCGTGTTTTTGAGTGTTTTGATGGGATCATTTTTCAGACTGGAACAATGCTAAGATTGAATTATAAGCCTTCTCAACTGAATAAAGCCCAGAATTTAAGTGTAAAAGAACAGGCATGAAAAAAAATGGCTCAACTCAAGCCTGCAATATGCAGAACTAAAAAACCTTCTCAGCTCTTTGTAGAAATCTGGATTGTCTCTTCACTAAGTTCTTGTTTCTAGGAACTTTTTGCTGAAAAGCAACAGCACAAAGGAGATGAACTGCAACACACAACTGTATATTTTGTCAGTGCCACAATGTCCAAGGAATATATGTCCTTTACCTCCATTTATTAGAACTAAAAGATCTCTCCAATTCACAGTCATTAGTAGGGATGAGAGATTTTATTTATAAACTCTGATTTAATTCCACGTGAATACAGTCCATTGTACTTGATGTAGACAGTGACGGTGAGCTGGGCAGCTGTGTCATCCCTGTGCTAGCAATATTGCAAAGTGGTTCATGAGTTGATTTTGCCTCTGTTCTCTATAAAATGTGAATTATACTTATTTCCCTTCCAAGTGAGTGGAAACTCGAGATAAAGGTTAAATTTTGGGGTTTTTTTCAGCTGAAAAAAACAGAAAATGCTTGTATATGTAAAGCATTTCCCTTTGAATACAGATACAGAGGCTCTTCACTTACTAGTAAATAATGAGGAAAACTTAAAAAAATATATATGGAATATTAAAAAAAATCACAGTCGTTCTCTTGAGAAAATGATTCCATTAGTTGTCCTGTCATCTAGGAATGAAGTGTAATCATTATCTGTTTATGTCAATCTTAACGTGAGTTGTATGTTCATAATGCAGTATTTCAACCTCCTTGTGTTTTAATTGCCGTGTGAGAACACCATGCAGGATTTTAGCTTGAGATCTACTGTGTGTTGCCAACATTTCCTTAATTTACTAAGGCTTATAAAAGTAAGACATAGTTAAGTTGGCATGATTTCTCTGCGACTACTATATGGTGGCTACGTTTTATCACCTTACTTTCCTCTAGGTGCTTACACACTGACTGCTTTAATAAATGTCCTAGCAATTTACTAGCTATTGAATTTAAACTTGCTGTTCTGTAATTTCCTAGATTGATTCCTCTGCTGTTTTAGTGGAGGCTATCCAATATTTTAGGGAATCCATTTCCCAGAAAGGAAAATGTAACACTCTGAATGCTCTTCGGCATCACCGTTTTTATCTCAGGTGTACTCTCATGATTCTCTAGTGTCAGTTTTAGAATATCTGTGCACAGTGTGAACCTCTACTGTAGTTCTTGGTCCTTGGCCCTTTTGAGTTACATTTTAATCCAGAAAAATTCCACTGAAATTCCTTCAGTCAGTCTAAATTGCCTAAATATCTGAGAAGAAAATGAAGCCCTAAGAGCTCTGGATGTTAAATTCTTACTTCACATAACTGAATAAAGTGGGGTCACAAACTCTGAAATATGACAGCATTTGCCATTCTTTGTGATGAACTACATGTTTAATTTGCTTCTACACTGTATAGAATGTAAATAAATAATAAATAAAGATTAAATAATATTTTTTTAATATAAAAACTTTCTAATGGACAGAGTATTTCTTTAAAATTAATATCAGAGATAAAAAGTTGTGGTTCAGTTAAATGCATCTATATTCCAAGTGACTACCTTTTTTTACACCTCCACTCCAGGGAGAAGAGGCTTGTACCAGCTGCTGAGTAACAGAAGGTGATGAAAGGTTTAACACCAATAAAATACTTGTGTAAGGACATAACCTTATAGAAAAATCAAGGAAAGAAAGAAGACATTTTAGGTACCTACTTATTTCTGTATTCCACTACAGGTGTCAGCTACTGGTTAGTACCAGAACCTGCCAAGCTTTTCCATGTTTTCACACACTCAGTAAATACTGAGTTCCTTAACAATGAACTTCCTTGAACTCCATTCTTGTTTGGTAAGTCCTATAGAGCTATTCTTTTGTTTGGAAGTGGGTTCAAGAGTCCAACAGATAATGTAAGCAAAAGCACTCACTGTGAGAAAAGCATCTTTCAGAAAAAATTCCCTTTGCATAAAATCCTTCTTCCTATTATCAGCAAATTCAGAAATGGTCAATTAAGAAAAGGAAAGCAGAATCTTCCAAAAAAATCAAAGAATTATTTTGATGTGTGGTATTGCACTTGTTCCAGTTGTATCTAATTTTTCTAACTCATTCACTAGTATATTCAAACATGTGTGAGGATACAATGGGAAATCTTATAGAGATTTATTGTTTCTAAGGCATATAACATTAGAATAACCTCTCTTATGTGATTATTGTCTTTTAGGGGCAGTTTTGCTGCCATACAAAATGCACAAAGCTAAAGATATATATGGAATATTTAGGGAGTGAAATCTGTGCAAGAACTATGTTATTTATTACCTGATATTTTTATTACAGTCGGCTTTTGTGATTATGCCTCTGGCCTGTTCACATTTTCAGTGCTTCAATAAATATTTGTAACCCTTGTCTCTTATGTAAGAAGCTGGAGAAGGGAAGGAAAATAAGAAAGTTTAGTACTCACTCTTATATGCCAATGAAACTCTCCCTCACAAGAAACAGCTAAAATATTACTTTTTCTCTCTGAGGAGCCTCTGGATGACAAAGTTTTGCAGGTGCTTTGTCTTCAAGCATATGTTAGATATGAATAATGAAGATTTTTAATGATGTCTAATTTGGAAATAAGAATATCTCAGGGTCCATAGTATTAATTTACTGAGAACATACACATAGAGGTTTTATTTTTTTTTAAAGAAGTTTACAGATACACAGTTTGCATTCATCATGTTTATAATTACAAGGGAAAAATAAGCATGTAATTAGTGATGGATACCGCATTGTTTTTTTTAAATTTTATTTAAATGTTCATGTCTGCTTGGTTTTGATATAGAATGTTTGAGTGAAATGAAAAAGAGAGATGCAAAAGTGAAAAATAATTTTGTTAATAAAATTTGGAAGGATATATTTTATTAAAGTAAAAAAAAAAAAGAAGAGGAAATCTGACTAAGTAATGATCAGAAGGGTCTGAATTTTTTGTTCTCTAATATTTTATTTGTTTACCCAAAGAGATGGCAGGAAGAGACAGACCCTGGAATAAACTGGAGTTTTGTGGAAGCAATCACAGTAGCAGAACAGGTTCTCTTCCCTTCAGTTTCTCTTTTAGGAATGTATGACACTGCTTTGAACAGCCCTTCCTAGATCTCAAGCAACAAGCTCAAACATACTTTTCATATGTAAGAGGCAGTGGTAATTTAGATAGGGATCATGGGTCCGGACCGTCCTAATTTTTGATTACAAAAATAGTAGGGGAAAAGAATCAGGGAAAAAAAAAGAAAAAAAAAAGGGAAAAGAAAAAGAAAAAAAAGGGAAAAGAAAAAGAAAAAAGAAAAAAGAAAAAGAAAAAAGAAAAAAGAAAAAGAAAAAAGAAAAAAGAAAAAAGAAAAAAGAAAAAAGAAAAAGGAAAAAGAAAAAGAAAAAGAAAAAGAAAAAGAAAAAGAAAAAGAAAAAGAAAGCCAGACATCAGGGGACTGCGAATCTAAACTGCATGCTAGTGCCAAAAGACACAGCAGCATCTCTCTCAACTTGCTAGGCTTGCCAAATTCACTGGAGTAATGTCCATTATAATAACATCTTCCAGCAAACAGCCGTGCAGGGTTGCTGCTGTCTGCCAAAAGAAGGCAGAAAGTCCTTAGAACAGTATGACTCACATCTAGGTTCTTCCCCAAACACACAAAAACCCCAATGACTCCCTCAAAAATTATCACACAAGAAAACAAAGGAAGTGCACAAAGCTTTTATATTTTCTTCATTTGTAATGCATACAGTGAAGATACTGTACACAATACAGGACATTTTATTTTAAAAGTTCTTTACATTTTTTTGTCATATTCTTAGTGAAATTCATTGCTATGTAGATCTAAAACCTTATTTACCTTTCTGTAATTATACTCAGTAATTAAATGAGCAATTGACTGGCCATCGCTGATAAAAAGGACTCCACATAAGCATGACTGAGCCCATGTTTATTGTAAGAAAACAGTTGGCAGATAACACACCTATTCTGCATGACCAGGAAAGGCTCTGCTCATGGCTTCAAGATCCTTTAAGTGGGTGTTTTACCAGCAGCCTGCTGATACCTATCTTTCATCAGGGTTGCACTCTCAGTGTGGCAGTGTTTTTTAGTTTTATTCTGTATGTTTGTTGGACATCTGAGGCCTTTCCATGATTTTGCAGTTAGTGAAAAGACAAAGAATCAGCATCTTAATTTTTAGTCACTAAACTCTAAATGAAGCATGCTTTGATCACACTTTTTTTGTTCTCCTATGATATTTTTATGCATTTTGCAATAAATTCTAATTTAACCAAAACTAGAAAAAGTGCAGAGACAGGATCTCAGACCAGCGATCTTCAGTCTGGATTCAGAACTGGCAGCCTTGAGGTCACAGAGATACAGTACTGAGTGAAGCATTTAAATTTTTAGGTACTGCTGATGGTAAATCCTGAACTCTTGTCAAGGAAAGCCTCACATCATGATTTTTGTGGTGCTAGAGCCTGGAAAAAATGGTTATATGAATAGTTTTGAGCCTAGAAGCTCCAGGTTATAAGTAAAATTAGATTCATTTTCTGTTTGAAGGCATTGCACTCATTTTACTTGAAGATAACTTGTTTACTGATAACCAGGATTCAAGTATCTTTCCAATTAAATGTAAAGCAGAAAAAAAAAAGGCAGCATAATTTCTGATATGGTCAACACTTGAACTTCTTGATATTAAACATATTTATGTTTCTTAGTAATCATATGGCCTTTTCTGCTTTTGCTCTGAGAGAAAATATGATTTCAACCCTCAAGCAAAATTCAAAGTTGAAACAAGGTTAAAAATCTGTAAGAAACTGCCTTCTTGTACAACCCAAAACTGGCAATTTTTCTCGATCCTTGCCTTGGCACAAGCTTCTCACATCTACGCAAAACATGTTTGAGAAATTATCAAGTCACAGAGTTATTAAGTGAAGTCATCTTGTGTTTACTTTGCATACATGGAAATATGCATCATCAGACGAAAAAGAATGGAAAATAAACCAGACCAAGTGCCTATAGATTAAGCATCCTGATGTAACTATTGATGTGTATTTTTAATTTTTTATTTCTATTTTCTGTGTGACAACATCTTAAAAATGCAAGTTACAAAGCTAGAATTCTTGTCCATTATAGATGTAGTAATAACTTTCTAATTAGAGAATTCATTGCTACACTGCATAATCAGCTTGTTGAGGACATGCATTATAGTAAAAGAAAAAAAACAACCACTCTATAGTAACATAGCTGTCCCATTAAAGTCTTGATTAACTTTATAACAATAATGCAATATCATTATACTTTCATAAATTAGAAGACAAATTGGATATATCTCAAGTAATATCTTTACAAAAGGATGTATCTTTACAAAAGGATACATGTTTAATTTAAAGTAAAACAACTCCAATGACATTAATTTCTTAAGTAGGGAGGTGACATATATAAACTACACAAATATGTAAACTAAATATTTCAGCATCTCAACTATATTATGTAAGGGTTTCAAAGAAAGCTATACTATGTAATATAAATATAATCTTTTATTTATAATATAAAAAATATATATGTATATATGTGTCATATAAATGACATAGAGTAACATCAAAAGCAGTAGATATGAGCAATGACAATCAAGATTATCTATTACAGATAGGCTGACCTATCCAAGTTGAGTCCCACTGCTCCTGTTTGGTCAGCAGGCACCTTTTACCATCTGCTTTACTTATATTGGCTTAATCTTTTCTATCATTATATAACAGAGATATGGCCAGATGGCTATTTGGATCCAAAATGCAGTCTGGAAATCACAGAATTTTCAAACTCAGATTAAGTTTAAGAGACTTTAAAACAAGACGGTACTGATAGCTAAACATGCAGTTTGTACGGATATTTATAAGTAAGAAATAAAGACTGGCTTCCACGTAGCAGAATTTTATATCTAATACCAAAATAAAGGAATGAAAGGTTAAATAGATTAAATAGAAACTAGGGAAAAAGTTTTTAAACACAATCTCAAAAAGACTATATATATCAATTTTAGGATCAAAACTCCTATCACCCCACAAAAAAAATTCTCTACATCGTTGCTCTGTAACTATTCCAATAATATTTTTGAAAGTATATTGGATAATATCAACTCAGAAATTGAATAAAAAAGTGGTTTTCTTACAATCACTAGATAATAATCAACCGGTCATTTAAAAGACTCTACACTGAAGTTCAGTCTCAAAGAGGTATATGGCCGTAAGGGAAGGACTGCATATACAATAGAAAGGCTGGTTCAAAGCCCCAGTACATATTTGAGAGCCGACATGGCTGGCAATTTACTTTAAAATGTAGCTAATAAATATTTGTCTGCTCTTGTTTCTCTCCTCAAGAGAGTACAGAGTTCTAAAATTTGATATGCTTTCTATTATGTTTCTCTCATTTCTATTATGTTTACCTCATATGTAGCATAGAAGGGAGATCCCAACTTTCATCTTGTATCAAAGTGAATATTTTAAAGGAGAAAATAAAACATTTTTTTCAACAATTTCTTCAAAAAGAAATCTATTAAACTGGAAATCTGAATTACATTAAAATAATAAAATATCTGTTAGATATTTTTCTTTGTTGTCCCTTTCCCAGATTGTTCTGCAAAGCATTAATTCTGCCTTACCCTTGGAGAAATCATTTGGGTTTTTTTCCTCCTTGCTTTCAGCTCATAGAGATATCTTTGGGAGAAATTTTGTTGTTATTTAGATTTTTTTGGAAGTGTTACAGAAGAGAAACCATGAGCTAGCTAAAAGCAATGGGATTCTAGTGAATAAGATATCACATCAGTATCCTAATCATTTCACAGCCTAAAGACAACTGCAGTGGAGCCAACAAAAGAGCAAGTAGAGCCTGCCAATATGCCAGATGCTACTGTTGAAAAAGAAATTTCTACAGCTTAACATCTGGGCACTGTGAATACCTTTCAGAAATGAAGGAAAGAACTATCCTACACTGAGATTCAGAGAATATTTATTAAAACACATTTCACCAGCAGATACTCTTATTACAAAGCTATCATTAGAAAGTGTTTATTCTATAGCAGAATTTTTTAAAAAAGAAAAGGAATATAGAAAAACAACCTCTATACTTTAAAGCAGCCCTCGTGCTCAGTTTGAATTAGCAAGAGTGGTTGATAGGAATCTTGAAATCAATATGGCAGCTAATGTGTGGGTATCACATATTTGATTTTATTTGACTTACTTGTTAGCATGGCTTTACTTGCAGTGTTAATGAATCTTCTACAGGTCATCCGGAGATGTCTTTTTCCTAGCAGTCCCATATTGGATGCAAGCTTTATCAAAGGTGTTGACTAAAACAGTGATTAAAAGAATGCTGCACAAGGTAATTTTGATATGTGTTCCTTTAAGGACTGTAGCTTGAAGATTTTTTTTCCACCTGTGTAGGAGGAGAGGGAATGAGATTTTGGGCATAAAGATGGATGTTACATTGCATTGACCATCTCCAGCAAAAAAGAACAAGCACATAAGGTGGCTGTATGTTTGACACTTCCCAGTCTGTTAAAAGAACAGTTCAAGCGAATTGGCACAGGCTTTCCATTACCACAGCGCACACTTTGAAAAAAACTTTTACAGAAACATGAAATCCCAGCAAGCCACAATTTTGACTTGATAGAGAAAAGTTCTTACATGAAGTCGTTAGCTAACTTTTCATTCTCTATTGATTTTAAGTGGGAAGCAGAATAGTGGCAATGGACACCATTATGAAATTCTGGTATAGCTGAGCCGTGCTCTATTATCACTGTCATTATGGCATTACCGTGATGTCTTAGGGTACACAAACCTGGAGTTAGATCTTTTAGGACTCTAGTTTTATGTCTAGACTACTAACACCTGCATTCTATGTCATTATCTAAAAAATAATTGTTCTTAAATTTATGCATTAATCTTTTCAAATAAAGAGGTTGTCTGATCAAGCAAACAGTGCAACATTACATTTTTTCAAATGAGTAGAAATGTAGCAAGAACAAATGATGTCTAGTTTCCAAGTAAGAGTTTTATAAAATACTGACCAGAGAAAAGAAAATTTGCCACAGTTCAGGAAAAATGCTCATAGCCTTTATTTTCACATCATAGTCAGAATTTCAGGTCTCAGTAATTTTTTTTTTTTTTCTCCCTTAGGTAATATTTTACAGCCACTGACCTTAAAACCAGTCATTATTTATTTGTTGCTTTTTTTTTTTCTAGTGCAACATACACAATTTCATGTTTCCTGTAGTGTATTTGAGAAGCCTAAAACCAAGTAGAAGAATAGGAAAATGGCTCCCAAATGCTGAAAGAAGCTGAACAATTTTAAAAACCTCAAACCTTAAATGGGCTGCAGCAGTTTGTGTATCCCATGCTCAGAAATTGCTGGTGTAAGTCATAGAACTCTTGTAAAACCATTGCTAGATGTTCAGCAGAGGAAAAACTCCCAAGCTGAACAACAAGCTGTGCTACAAAATTTTCTTTATTATTAATAATTCTTTAGGTCATGCAACCCTATGTCAGCCCACTGAATTGTGCTTGGCTGTTAAGATAGAATCCAGTCCCGCAATCTTGACCTTGGTTACCACAAACCTTAGGTGAGGAATCTCACTGGTCCAAATGAGGCAATTGTCTACTAGTCAAATTTTAGACTTATGCTATGTTTGTGGCTTTTAATTCAATTATAGATCTTCATTAAATCCTCTTAGAAGTACCTATGGTAGGCTGGAAACACCAGGTAAGAACTACAGCATGCTACTTGCATAAATAGGAAAGAAAATGCAACCATTAAGATTTTATAATTTCTAAAAGATTTGTTGTTACATAAAATAATATTTCAGTGTACACTGTTTATATTTTTAATAAAATTAAATTTCTATTCATTTACTTCTAAATGCTGCTTCCATTTTGTAGGCTCTGTCATTTGCAGCAGATGAGTAAATATACTTACATGACTTTGAAACTACCCTATTTCTGACTGCAGTTTTGTTACTACTGTGAATGACTTTCACAACAGGAACGCAGGCCAATTTAAAGTCCAGGCACCAAGCAATTTGAGATCCACCAGCTTTATGCAGTAATATAATTATTCCCTCCGAGGCTCTTAATTGTATTCATCACACCATGATTTCTGCACAAATTAAGCATGCATTTACTGCTATATATAACTTGCTTTGCAGTTAACATCCTGGAAACAAATTTCAAGGAGATAGAATCTTGAACTTAGTCATCCCATGAAATCACTAGTTTCACTGCTCGGAAAAGTCACTCAGACTGTAAGGTCATTATATTTTTACATCGCCAAATCATATACAGAGAAGCAGTGAAAAAAGAGTGTGATAAAAAATCACAAAACTTATACAAATATTTTGTTCAGACTTTAAATGTTAAAACTCCTAGCAAAAATACCTTCAGATGTATTTTTAAGACGCATAGCAAAAAATTAACACTATCAAAAAACCTTGCAGTCCCTAGAAGACAAAATGTCTGAAATTCAGATTCAGAACAATTATGATTGATATCACAAATAGATATGTGTGCATATGGATTTATGAATGTGTGCATACCATTCTGACTTTTTACTTTACTAATTTTATAACAAATCACACATTTCTACAAGTGTTTCAAATAAAAAAACCCCAAACTTTATAGGACTTCATATAATTGTCCGAATAATTAATTACAATGAATGTATTATTTGTAGGAAGTTATTAAATGAAGAATACATTTGTGTGTACATTTGAGCTTCCCTGTATAGGGGTATATCTACTCTGGTAGCCAGGTAGTTTTGAAATATATGTTTTTGTAACTACATCACACAGTGTTGATCTATGTAAAATAGAATAACCCAGTATATTTTTTTCTTGCTAAATTATTTTCTTGGGAGGCTGAGATAGGTGAGTGGAAGGGAAAACAAAGCCTGATGCTATGCCTATCAAAATGTGATAGATATGAGAGCCTAGACATTCCTTTTTAAATTTTACTTTACATTGTTTTCTGTCTGTGGACATTTCTCTTTACCTGCAGTTGTAGAAGATACTCATCAAGAAAAGAAGGAAGAAACAAAATACAGAGGTTGTGATCTGTTTCCACCTTTCCGTACTCATTCTTCTGGGATTTTAAATTAGAGTACCATTTTGACATTTCTTTAAATTACTATAATTTATATTGCTATAATTTAAATTGCTATAATTTAATTATAATTAAAATTTATAAAAATTATATATTGTATAATTTGTCCTGTGTCCCACTGAATTAAGAATCAAGATTTTAGCAAGGTTCAGAGTTGTTGTGGCTAGTAGAAATGTCCAGAATTAATGCCAGAGTTAAGGGCTAGAAACAAGAACAAAAAAATTAAAAAAGAAAAGCTCTGTGATTTGAATTGGCCTCTACATATTGAAGGTCAAACCAGAGAACCTCTCTGAAGTGTGAGTGGCTGGTGTGCATCAGGAAAGCAATACTGGCCTAATACAATTAAGATGGTGACTCTTACATCCTTGCAGTATTATTCTCTTCTATCTTTTTTCCCCTTACTTTTCCTTTATTGTTTTTAATATGTTTACTGAGTCAATAAAGCATAAACCCTTTCAGGGTTTATTCTATTTGTATTTAGTGAAATTGTAACCACTGATGTTTATAGTACAATGTTTACCCCCTATTTTAATTGTTTGAGGTGTCACTAAATTAATGAAAATATCAAATATATTCATAATCAACACAACTCAATAAAGACTTAACTTGGCCTTGGAGTCTGACTAGACTCAGAGTCTAAGGTCATAAGAATAAAATTTCTACTTTTGGAAGAAACCCTAATCTCCAGTGTCAATGAAAAACATCAAATGACTAATAAAATTAAATTGGATATTGCCATGTGTAATGTCAGCAGAATTGCACTGATATACTGAAAGATCAGGTATCTCATCTCATCATGCATACATGATAATTTAGAAATATTTCTGCATTTGTTGCATACGTGAGGGAGAACTTTTGTTAGAAAACTGGGAAAATTCCCTTGAAGATCTGTAAGACATTTTCCTGACTAAGGTCCTAAATTTGAAGTTTCAATAGCCTACAGGGAGCACCTCCCTCAGAATTAATATACCTAAGAATTATGGGAACAGCATGGAAGTGACTTGGAATGTTATATCATGGCCAAGGGACTCTTTAATTTAATGATCTCTTTTAGTTGCAGTTCACATGTATGAATCCTCTACCCTTCAGTCTGATATGGGCATTCTCTCAGAGCTTTGCATAGCGTGAATGAGCAGATAGCATTTCTATATTCACAGTGCAGAAACGGTCCTTCAAAACCCATAGAAGATATCAGGCCACCAATTAATAAAAAACCATAATCCCTAACACAGAGGAAAAAAAAAACAACAAATTTTTGCCAAAATATAACAACCAGTCGGCAAAAGTCTATTTATTGGCAATGAAAACTGTCAGCCCTTTAAGCTCGCCAAATGAAGCCTCTTCTGCAACAAACCTCAACTCTCTGCATGCATCTGTTCAATATGACTGGCTTTGCAAAAATCTGATAAGGGTAACACTTTTATATTATTCTTGAACAAAAAGGAAGAGAGCTACAGGAAGGTTATGGAAAATTAAGCACCAGCATTCTTTTTGCTCCCATGATAGGATTTTGAATTTTCTTCTGATTAACTGGAAGGACTGGTAGGATTGGAAAAAAACCTTCTCCTGAGTGCATTGCTCAAAGCCATTTTGACCCTAAAAAGTCAGAAACAGTACTCTAGAATCCTCCTGGAAAGAGGAGACAGACATTGAAATTGTAAACCAGTTTCTTTACATGTCCTTAAAAATATTATCTAAAATGTAATAGAACTCATTTTTATTTTTCTCCCTCAGAACAATGTCTTCTAAATACATCCTGAGCTGGTAGTGAAGCCCATTACAGTAATCCAATGGAGAAAATCTGAACATGGTCTATCAGATTCTGCTTCTAAGAAAGAGGAACAGACTCAGTTACTGCTGCCGTTTGTTTATGTAAAACAGCTAGGAGTATGCCTGGACACCAAATCAGTAAGACCAGGCAAATGACAATGAACCAGGAGGTGTTGCAGGAGACTTTCTTACTCAGAAAGGGCAAAGTTCTGGCCATGCCCAGGTTTTATTCTTAACATCCTAACTTAAAACAGAAACACATGGATGCATCCTAAACTGTATACAAATACTAGCTTACACAATAATATTCCTTTACTGGCTTTAACCTTAATATTTAATTTCATTTTAATCTGGTCTTTCCGGTTCCAAATACTTTCCTTGATTTCTTCATTCCCTGATGAAAAAGATTTTGTCCACTGTTTATTAACGTGATAAAACTGAAACTCTAACATCCATGCATATGTATTTCTTGGTTTGTGAGGTACGTAAATGTTACTTGATTACTTGGATTCTGAGCTCAAATACTTTGTAAGCCTTATTGGTTTGCTTAGGGTACTGCCACTTCTGCCCAGACCTTCCAATTTGGATAAAGATTTATGCTTTTCTCTAATAACCGAGACTACTTTGAACCTTATCAGAGCCTTTTCACATCACGGCGTAATACATGTTCATGTAGCAAAATGAAGACAAGATTGTAACATGTTGAGTAGATCTGCTTTTCCAATCTAATAATAGCATTTCAGGCATGGTGCCCAAGCCTCGACATCTACTATTGGCCAAAGCACAGGCTCTCTGTTCTATGTATGATGTTATCCAAGTTGCTGCTATGTACTGAAGCAAATGTCCTCATTTTCATTTATTTTGTTGCTCTTGTTAAGCAGATAATACCAGAACATTTTTACTTTGCTCCTTTGACACTTAATCTACGTGGAGAAAATTAGAGTTTTTTATTTTATACACCCTGATTCCTCAAAGTCCTGCCAGATTGAAAGGACACTGTATTTGATTAAAAAAAGAAAGTAAAATAGCAGTTTTATTAGCATATTAAAATAATTTTGGATCACATCTCTTGTAGAGTCCAATCCAGTGACCATTGAGGCTGATAGATTTCAGTAGCCACTAATCACAGAACTACAGTTTATTCACATTCACACCCCTATAAATGCAGGTGTACACTTGTCACCTAATCAGTGTAGATTTTATCTCAGCAATAAGAGCAATCTGAAGCCAGTTACTTTTAATAGAAAGTATGGCAGAAGTTCTGAGCAATCAGACAAAGCAGCACAATTAATGTAATAAAAAGCTTCAACAGGAAGTCTGTTGTGTCTGTTTCCCACTTAATCAGCTATAATATTATAAAAGAATTACAGGCGCTATAAAGTCCTATGAGAAATATCTCACAGACATTTTCTTTGCTATTGTAGGGGAAAAAGTAATGTGAAAAGATAAGTAATTTTCTCAGGTGCTTCTGACTTTTTCAGTTTTGGAGAATGAAAATCTAGCTTTCATGCTGCTGTTTTTCTCCTACCTGCATTCTGACATTAAAATAATAGAGCCAATGAAGTGAACATATTTCTAAATTTCTGTCACACAAGTCTCTCTGTCAGTTAGTAATTGACATAATGACAAAGTGGCCAGGGAAAATGTAAGTGGAAAAAAAGGGATTGGAACAAACAGGATGTGCAAAAGAAGCAGCCTGGAGAGTCTGCATACACTTGATGGAGTGACTAGCTGCATTCCCATTGTATTGCTTCAAAAAAATTTAAAAATCAAATATTCTAGGTCTTGTGGGTATGAGGTGAGTCTGATAAACAGAAACCTTCTAATTTTCTACTTCCAAAGGAAGGTCTGTCAAGGTTAATGATGAAGGTTCCCGAAGAATTTTGATTGGCACTGAGCAATAGTTTGGGAAGCATAACTGAAGAAAATGAAACAATAGGCTACTGAAATATCAAGGGAACTGAGAATGTTAGCAGTGTTCATACAGCATTGTACACCATGGCATCCTGGACATGAATATTCATGCTGCTACTGTTACATGTGCTCAAAAGCCTTAAAAAGTTCCCTGAGATATTATTATGCTGTAACTATTAACCCCAGTTAATATGTCCTGAAAAGAGTAAGGTCTGGGATTACACAAAAAGAAACTTTTACTGACAATACTTGGTTAACATAGGAAACTTGTTTATTTGTACACATGGTTTTGAACTCTGGCATGAAGGTATGAAAAGTGTTTGGTTGTTTCCTAGAGGAGGACTACATAAGTCATGTTCATATTGTGTTCAGTTCTCTTCCTTCCCAAAAATATGATTTTGTGAAAGGATTTGAGTCTGAGCTCCGGCCCTACTTGATTTACAGATAGAGAGCAGTTACACTCACAGTTCTAAAGAAGATATGCATGCATGTGCATAGTTTTAACTGGATTTTGGTATTTGGTTGGGTTTTTTAATTAGCTCTCTGATTGATTGTTTGTTTGTTTTCCTTTGTTGTTGCTTTTGTCTTGGGGTTTTGTTTGTTTGTTTTGTTTTGGGTAACTCTCCTCAAAAAGATACTGGTACAGAAGATACCCACAGTGTCAGCCTGTAGATCACTGATTGACTCCTGTCCTCTTTTATTTAAAAGCACACTTACAATAGAAAACACTGCTTGGTTAGAAATGGTCTGTAGTGGGAACAGGGGAGAAGTAGCACAATATCTAGAAGGCAAATCAGAAACACCCCTGCTTGTAGCACTTCCTAATGGCTATTCTCTAGGTGACTTCAGTAATGTGCTTCCTGGTCTGTTTTTTAGGAGACACTTTAAGCACACTGCTGAATATATGAAGAACCTCACTACTTGGTTTATATAATCAAACACATTTATTCATGATTGTGTGCAAAAATAACAGATTTTGGCATTTATAATTGTTATATATATAGACTCCTTCACTCCATATACGCGACTCTTATTACTGATCATTTCCAAATGCACTACAAAGATGCATGATATAAAATTATAAATCCTTATGAAGATATTTTAACCAATGCTGAACTATATCTCATATAGATCCACAGAACACTAAATTAAATAAAAAGCAGTTACTTAGAGGACAGAAAAGTCTCCAGTTTCATTTTCATGTCTCTATAAAACCTAGCCCATCAAAAATTACCCATCTGAATTGATATTCATAAATAATATGTAGCTACTTTAAAATATGTGTTTGTTTGCATAGTTGACATAATACATACTTATTAATAGTTAAAGAAGCCCAGTAATTCATTATTATAAAGTAATATTTGTAATCTTATTTGTAATAGAATCCTGCCATTACTTGAAAGACATTTTGATAGAAAATACTATTCAGTTCTACAGCATAATCCAAGTCCAGCGATAAGTACATGAAAGACCTATTATAATTTTCTCCTACTTGCCTCATTAGGTTCAGTGTGCAAAAGAGATCAATGACTCCAAGGTGAATTGACAAAGTGTGTATTTTATCTTTTGCTTGTGCCCTGCCTTAAACAGAGTAAAAGATTTAGGTTTTATTTATTTTCTGAAGCATTTCTACTTTCGTTTCTCTAAGTATACCACATTCAGCTGCTTTCACACTCTTTCTGTTTTACTAGCAATCTGCTAGTGATCTTTTCCTTTCATCTCTCCACATACATTTCCTAATGAAATCATTATGGCTGAACTGTTAGTTTTCATCCTTCTCTATTTCTGCAGTATATGGTGATAATGATCTCATTTTATTTTGATACACTGACATTACAACTGTCCTCTTCATCCCCCCCAAATATTTTTTTGCATCTATTTAAATATATATATTTAATTATTCAAATCACACAGCTGTATAATCTCACTTGATGTGAAAACATTTGATTATCAGAAATGGGATACTGACATGGCTGCTAGCATTTGTTTTGCTGTGTAAATTACAAGTTGTTAAACAATAATACCCTGAACTGCAGTATGACAAAGGGAAAAAAAAAAAAAAAACCAAAACCAAGAAAAAGAAAAGAAAGATTTAAGGATGGTTTAGAAGGTTTTGCTATTAAAGGGGAAATTGTGTCTCATTTTGCATCTTCTTTCATCGTCAGCCTGCATTAACTTACAATTTAACTTGGAGAACAGTAAGTATTCTACTATTAATTTATTTTATATTTAGTCTAAGGACTAAACTGAAATGTGTAAGTCTTACCAAAATAAGGATTGCAACATTAGTGAAATATTTCTTAGCTGATCACTGTGTGAACAGGGGAACTTCACCAATTTCTATCTATTTCAGGGGATGTGTTTTCCGGAACATAGGAACAAATGGAAACTTGAAACACCTTTTTTCTCCAGGCGTTTTTTTTTTTTTTTTTTGTTACCCACAGAAGTGTTGTTTTTGACTTTGTTGATACTACTGGTCAGCTTTCCATCATAAACTACATATAGCAAGACCTAGAAAGAGAGGCCTTTATTGCTTTTGGTCTTCTCATTTTCCATGGTACATAAGGCACTGTTGAAATGTTCCTTAAAAACGCATGGTTTCCCTGAAGGTAAATGAGTAAGGAAGACGGATTTTGCACCTCTTCCCTCTTTCCCTTCTGTACTTCCCCACACTGGATGATGGGAAGAGCCTGCTGCTTAATGTGAAAATTGCATGGGTTGGGAAAATGGATGAGGACAACCCTTCAGCTGTCATTTGCTGGAAACTATCACTAACTGATTTGGAATAGCATAGCTCATAGCTTTGATCTGAAATGTCTCAGCTGAGTCAGAAGAAACCTGAACCAAACCATGTATTTCACCAAACAACATCAGTAAACAAGACTAAAAGGGTATTTTAACATCACAGACATGCTGTATTTGATTAGCTCAATTCCCAGTATTACATTTGCCCAATTCTACTCCTACAATAAAGAGATTCCTTTGGAAAGTGAAATATTAAAAAATATATTTGAACCTTTTGTTTCTGTAACACATTTTGAAATAATTTATGCTTTTGAGCTTTCCTTAAGAATAAAATTTGTAGTTTATGCTTGAAGAAACTAAATATCTTCATAGGCCACACACTAGAGACTTACATTCTGCATAGGAAAAGAAGGGGAATGATACATGACAAAAAAAATTAAAATACTCTCAAATAATTTGTCTCCTCAAAATAAGGAAAATGTTTCAGAGTTCAAGAGGTTTCATGGATTACAAAATTATAAAACAAAGGTGCAGGTGAGAATAAAGCGTATGAACAGGGAGAGACGCATCGGGCAGCTACTCTGATTTCAGTCTCATCTTTCTCAAAATGTTGAGCACTAGTGTATTAGAGTACAAGACAATTAAATAAGTGTTTACAGTTCAAGGGTTTTACTTTCTCAGATTTGTACTTTGTGTGAGAAATACCAGTTTTTCAGAGATCAGGGAAATGTTCACATAAGGATTATATGTCTTTTATTTTGAAAGAGAGAAAAGGTTTCATCAGTACCTGAGTTTATGCTAGACTTCTGCAAAGGAATAAAACTTATTCACTGACTACATTGTTATAATTGAAATTGCTGCCTGAATAGATTACTATTCCATGTGAGTAAGTGGAACAGATCCAGGACTATGTTATTTTACTATCAGTCAGAGAAAGAACTCAGAAGCCTTATAGCTCTGTAGCATCGTCATATTTTAACAAGAGAAATCTGGTGAGAGGGTTAGAAGAGAATGAGTAAAAAAGAAAATATATTGTGCATTGGAAAGGAAATATGTTTTTGTGTTTGAACTTCATGAAGTATTTTATGTGTATGTCAAAAAAAAACAAACCAAAGCATTATTTTTCTCATTTATGCAAACAGTAGGATGGTATATCCTGTAAATAAACTGATCTTAGTTTTTGTTTGAGGTCAGAGATTTAAACATAATGGGTGTATGAATGATCTATAGATATGTTTTTTATTTACAGGCTAGGATAAATATATAGATGATTGTGGTAGTGTAACAGATATTTCTATTTTATTTCTGATTTAGCTATTGCTGTATGTTATCATCTAAGCAAAATGTATGTCACCATCTAAATCTGGGAATGACACGATAAGAGCAATGTTGATCAGCACAAAATACTTTGCTGTATTTTCACTAAAGGGTGTGAATGTCTCAGTGCTATCGTTTGTATAGAGTCTCTTTCAGATATATTCCTCCTACATGTATTATTTTTCTCAATCTTTACTGGTTTTATGCTTTCCCATTTAATCCTTACTTTGTCATTTTACTCATATCTATGGAACCTTTGGAGTAGAACCCTTTCCCACACCTGACATTTATTAAATATGTGAGAAGAGGTTACTCTTTGAGAAAGTGCCTGCTTTAATGAGTAGATGGCGAGTGACTTTAAAAGTGACCTAAAATAAATAATTCTCTTTTCTATAATTTTTATTTCGATACATAACTATTTTTGATTAGTCCTTATATTTTCTGCATATTGATATTTTGCTTGATTTCTGGATTTTATGTTCAATTGCAATGGATTCATACCATTAAACTCCTCTCATTTACAAAACCACATACCTGCGTACTCCATTTCCACAACTCCTGAAAGTAAATGTTTAAAAAAAGATGAACTGGGTCCCTTTGGCAAAGGCCAGCTGAATGAAACTCTTGCAAAGTCATGGGGAAGATGGAATTCAGATTCAAGGAATGCCAACTGCAGTTGCACAAATATTTTAGTTTCTGAAAGCTCTCTTATCCTGTGCTCATCAATTTTTTCTCCACCTATTCAGATATATGGTTTGCATTCAGTTCATTTTTATTTTCTGTGTGAGTCTTTTATTCTGGAAGATGTTTGAACTTCTTCTGCCAAAAAACCTCATAGTTCTTTAAACCAACATGTTTTAAATTACTTGCAATCAATAGTGTAAAGTGGTGAACATAGTGCTCTTTGCTCAATGGATTTCTTAAATTTTTTTTTTTTTTTTACAGGATAGGACTCAGAAATGTAGTGATCATGGAACCTTCACCTTGATCTCAGAGTTTTCAACCTTTGGGTCTTACCTGTTTTACACCAATAGTTCACCGTGGTATTGTCTTCAGTAAAACTACTTCCAAGACTATTCTTAAAATGCTTTGTGAAAAAATGTGTTTCCATTGGTGAACATTATAACAGGAATTCCTGAGGAACTCTAGTGACCTTCAGTTGCTAATGATCTGGCTTCAAATCTCTCTGAATGTATTCAGTCTGAAATAACCTTAAATTACTTTTTTTTTTTTAATATACCAATTACGATGTATTGTATTTTTTCTTTTTCCCCTTTTCTCTTTCCCATTTCCCTTTTCCTTGGAATCACATGAGTTCATTTTGCTTGAATTAAAGGACTTAAAGTCTCACAGGGTCAAGAAACAGGGCTGGTTTGGGGTTGTTTATTTTTATTTGTTTGTTTGGATAGTTGTTTGGTTTTGTGGTTTTTTTTTTTTAAACTCCTGCATTTCCTCTTTTGCTACAAGTTCCTGACAGTTTTTCAGACACCAGAGAAAAGGAGGCTGATTTTCATTCCTTTTATTATCCTAGAGTATTTTAAAACTAGAACAACTTTAATATTTTGTAAATCCATGGAAATTGCTTTGGTCACACAGAAGTTGAATCACTTCAACTAAATAAGTATTAATTTAATTTCTTTAAATTGGCTCAACCCTGTCATGGAATAGCCTTCCATTAATGTAGGATTTCCTTGCATCAGTTTAGAATGCATTTCTAAAACTATGTATTAAATAAATTATATACTTTTTTTGTGAGTTTGATGATTTTATTCTTAACTCTTCTAATATTTCAGCCTTTGATCTCCATGAACACTTGCTTGTCAAGGTATAGTTTTGTTCAAATATTGTCTGTTTTGACACACTGATATCTTCTTTCATTGACTCTTTAACACCTGAACTAGATTTGTACAAGGTGGATATATGTAAGCAACTTTACAGTAAAAAAACATACAAAGAAAAACAGTTCACCTAGTGCATAATTTCCTTTCCCATTCCAATTACTGCCTTCTGTTTCGGTGGGCTTATAGAGTTCCTATGGAACTTGATTATGTTTTTCTTGACCCTCCCATGTCTACTTTTTATAAAAGAATGCACATGCCTGTGGCTGCATGGTACAGTTTTTAAATAGACTTCAAATTTTAGAATTTCAAGACAAATTTTAATTTCTTCTCCTTTGATGTCCTTGGACATTCCTGATATGTTTCCTCATGGTTTGTAACCCTTTCCTAAAGGGTACTGTCTAAACTTGGGTAAAGCCCCTTTCCTGAAGAAGTTGAATGTAGTCGTATTGTTCTTCCTGTTGTTCTCTTACTCTTTAAATTAAATACAGTTAGAAGACAGAAGACATCAGCTTTTTTTTTTGTTTGATTTTTGGGTTTTTTGCCTTTTTTTTGGCGTTTTTTTTTTCTGTTTGTTTGTTTGTTTTTGTTTTGGTTTTTGTTAAAAGCAATTGTTTAGGAAATCAAGTGTTCATATTAGTTCAGAAATGTAATCTTTTAAGTCTTGTTCCACTTGTGTATTTGACCAAGTACTATGCAGGTGAAGCGATCCAACTTTTTACATTCTATAGACAGTTCCATAATGGTCTTCATAGAAAAGTTGTCTCAACTGAGAAATTGATCTCTTTTTCCAATTAATACAACATTCATTGGCAGAATTTTGGTGAGATCTTACAGGAAGAGTCAAAGGGTAAGATCTGGTATTGATCTTCATTTTGGGTCATGCTCATAGAAATTACTAAAATTGCTACTTGGTAATAGTGTAAAATACTTTCCTACAGTTTCATCAGTCATTTCATAAGGAATGACAGTCCTGTTAGAACTGTCAGCTGGACAATAGTTCGAAGTACGGGAAAGTAGAGGTAAAACAGGAGCAGTCTAGGGTTTTGCTTCATTTTTTCCTTTTCTTTCATGGCAGTTAAGAGTCCGCTTGGGCTTCTGATCTGGAAATGAGCAAAAGAAAAGTCTTTGCAAAGTAGGCTCTCAAAAGTCTGGTAACTCTAACAGGAACAGAGTCTCATTAAATATTTTATATTTTCCTCTGGAAGCAGATTTGGGTATTTTTGGGTTTTTTTTCTACAGTAAAGACCTAAGCCAGAGCTAGTACTTCTATTTCTTCTCTGTAGTAGAAATCCGTGCCAGAAGATGAAGATATACACATAGTCTCCCTCATAAAATTTATGAACACCAAAGGCAATGGGAAGTATATAATGCAAAAACCTGGTGTGTTTGTGGTAGGATGTGTAGCTTGCTGTACTTCCAGTGTATTTCTATCCTGGTGAAAGTGGAAAGTATGAATTCCAGATTGTCCCATATCATATATCCAAAGCTAGATCAGAGAATGTTGTTGTGGAAAACTTTCTATTACCTGGGTCTTAGAGCCTGTGATGCAGTCAGATACAAAGTGAGTGACTATTCACTATTTTTTAACTTAAAACCATATATCCATGGGTTCTGGTTTCTGCTGGTAAGATATTTTTAAATTGTTACTGTAGTTGTCATTCTTATTGCCATTGAGAAAACTCATAGGCCAGTGTAAAGAGCATTCATTGGTCAGAGAGATGGGCTTTCTGGTTTGACTCCTCTGTGCTTAATATTTGTATCTTAGGCAGCCTGAATTACATCAACACTACATAAAGACCAAACAGGGCAAGGTCAGCTGCTCAGCAGTGGGAAAACCTATAGACTTTGAGAAATTACTTCTGTGACTGAATAATGAGCCTTGGATTCTGCAACCTGGCATCTGCCACCAGTACTATATTAATGAAAAGGAAAACCCTTAGAGTCGTTATGGAAGCATAAAAGCTGGTGTTACAGAGTGGTCAATCAAGCAGTAGCCTTTATGAGTAGATACCGTGGTGTTTTACAATAATGATCAAAAGCACTACAGCTTGTAACACTATTACAGCACTCTTTATGGATAAGAAGCATTACTCTGCTAAGAATTTTTATAGGTCTGAATCTACCATGCTTTGTTGTGAGCAGCCCTCTGTAAAAGTCTCTAAGTTAATACGAATATTTTATGCTGTACTACTTTTTCTGTGAAGTTGATGTCTCCATTCATTTCTATTTATTATATTCTGATATGTGTAAATGTAGGGCTGGATCCAAGAAAAAGGATTTGAATGAGCTTAGGGTTTTATCTGGAAATTGTGATCTAGAAAATCCCATCTGAGACTTTACTTAAAGTATTTTTTTTCAAAATTTGCTAGGTGTCATTTCAATGGGTTCTCCAGGATCATTGAATTCTTCTTCAAGGCATGTGTATGAGAAATGTGACTTTGTCACCTAGTGGGTAAATTGCTTAACTATGAGACCAGAGACCTACAGTCTATTTTTTGTCTATTTTCATCCATGATCTCTTAGTATAAAACACATTTTGGGTTTTAGCAGCCACTCAGGATTCCACCACCTACAATTTACAAACTGCTGTATCTAACCCTTTATTACTAAGATCTTCATTGAATCTGACCTTCATTAAATTAATAGTTTTAGCAATTAATGTGAACATATTGATCATTGAAAAGGTAATGTCATTTGATGTTGTATAAAGTACACACCATTCAGTCATTTCTTCTTTGAAATTTCTGTGGTTGTATAATTTTTCTTCCAACAGAGAACCATTTTAAATGTAACTGATATAAAGGAGGTTATGGGATATAGCCTTAGGACTATGTCTATAGGAGTATGTTTATATAGTTATAGTATTATGGTTATACATTAGGCTGCAAGTGGCAGTGGGAATGATAAGGCTTTCTGCATTACTTTGGCACATAACCAGCCATTTGGCCCTCTTTTGTTTTTCTCAATCTTCTTCTTAAAAGATTAAAAATCTTTTTAATTCAAGATTCTTCTGATAATACTGCAGTGATTATGTCATTTAAAAGATAGACAGCTGTGGATTTGGCAACATGCTACCTATAGTTTCAGAGTAAATATATAATGTATTGAAGACTTCAGGAATTCTGCTGTCAGCAATGAACTTGCCAGGCAAGAAATACTATATTAAATGGAGAACGCCTATTTTAAAGTCTGTTCAATTGCCATGGGGGGAATAAATCACAGGGATTCAAAAGACTATGACAGGCTGACTTCTTTTGATGCTTTGACTGTTTCAGGCAAGAAGTTCATTTATGGAGTCACATTCACCTTATCATGATTCCTTTAACTGATGCTTCCCTGTTGGTTGTACTATCACTAGGAATTTCTGCTGAAGCATGTACAGGCTAATTTCTGTTGACAGGATTAACAAAACTCTACTTAATCTGGATCAACCAGCAAATAGATGAAGGTAACTATGTCGTTTCCCAAAATCCTTTCCCATCCTTAGATTCACGCAATTAACATCTTTGTTTCTTTTTTAATGCTCTAGAAAAACACGGTAAAATCAAATATAAAATATAACTCAATAAACACTTCCCGAGCTCATTCTATTAATTTCTTATGGCCGTGGTACTCGTATGTCGATGCAGTATGTGTTTTCTATGCTGCGTGCGCTGGGACATATGAGGCGTATATGAGCTTAAGACGGTTTTAGTACTATTTCAAAAGGGCCTTTACTGGTATTTTTAAATAAAAATTAACCTTTTTTTCATATATATATATATATATACGGATCCTTTGATATATTATAAAAATTCTGCAGATAGCTGAGAGAGTTCAAATCAACGTAACTAAATGTATTGAATGTTGCCAATGTCAATACAATTTTTTGCTAAGAAACGATGCAAAATTTGTCTAATATCATATCTTTTCACAAAATACAATGCTTGGAATGCAGTTTTCCATTAAGACACTGCAGTAACTTTCAGTTTGCAAGTCCATATGGTACAAATTACACAGTTCTCTGACATTAGAGGACTCTCTGATAGCAGGCAGAATGAGATAAGAAATGTCAAATCTTTTTATCCAGTTCAAACTATTTTGAAGTGCAAAAAAGCTTGGGATACTGTTTCCTGTATTGCTTGTAAATCTTGACAGTTTACCTCAGTGAGATCGAAAATGTATCATGAGTTTCTAGGGCAATCAACAAAGAGTTTATATACCTTAGCTTTCTCTGTTCATGGAACGTACTTCAGTTATGCAGGAAACCTCATTTTGCCAGGTACCTTCAAAATAATATTGAATGGTGGCAGTGATTCTAACGCACAATGTTGGACTTAACAAACTTGTCCAGAAAGGCTTCAAATGTTTTAGCAAAATGATTCATATTGCCAGCTGTGGAGACATTGTAAAACCTCACTTACCGTCCCCAGATGAGACTCTTGTCTAAACAGCTGGTCTAGAGAACGAGTTACTGAGCCATGGAAACTACGTTTGTATCATGGAATTCCATGAAAATATCTATGACAATATTTTATCTTGGAAAGGTGCCGTGATAGCATTTAGGTATGTTCAAACCGAGGGAGGTTCCTCACAAGATAAAATGTTCTTTACTCTTCCATGCAGATTAGGAATCCCTCTAGCTCTATTTAAAAAGAAGGATTATTTTGGGTCTTCTTATGACATAAATATTCCTTCCTTTATATAGCAAAGTAGGTATTGAAAAGGTGTTAGCAGTACCAAAAAAAAAAGACATACTGTTAAAACAAAGTTAATTTAGGCAAATGGTGACAGTATATAGATACCAGACACCACTTACTTAAGAAACACTTTTTCTTTTTTTTAAATTAAATTTTAACTCTAAGACTTCAGGAGTCATACTCACTACAGATCTTAAATAATAAGATTTCAAAGGCAGAAATATACACCAATATCAAAACTATAAGTAAGTACCTCTAAGATAAAACTAAAGAAATAACTAAACCACAGCATATCCAAAAAACTTTGCTTTTCAGAAATTAGCCTGTATTTTGTGGTTGTTTTTCAGTCTTGGAGCTGCCCTCTATAACAAATTCCTATTTTCTATTCACATTACAGGAGAGAATTAGTTTTAGAATGTTGTTTCCACAGTTACAAAATGGAAACAAAAGATTAGTGTCACAAAGATAAAAGTATTTACATAGGACTGTTTCATACTTGAGTTTTTACAGTCACTCATTCTCTTTTTTCATTCTTATATTGAGATCCACATTACTACTGAGTAATGCACAGCTTCTGAAAAGTATGTTTACTCACAGGAAAATGGGCAAAACAAACACTGACTTACCAGTGTTTGTTAAGCAAGGAAAATGGTATCTGGAAACTATGACATAAAACAAATTATCAGAACATAATTGAATATTTTCTTCTGCACATAACTAATTGAAGTTGGAGGTTTTGCAATAATGACTGTGTACATACACAAAGTTATTCAAAACATTTAGCGCTACATATTTAACTTCAGAAGCTGTATTAGAGAACTGAACTGCCTACATCATCAATGAAACCTGTAAAGGAAAATTCACAGCATGTACGCTAGGAGCTGACTTTTCCCATTAACAAGAACCTGATGCTTTAACCTGCCGCTTAAATACAAGGAGTGTATAACCCCCAGCAGTGTGAGGCTGCTTCCATTTTGTGACTTCCCTGTGCTGAAGAAGTCTGCAGGGATAACCTTTTCTTTTGGCTGTACTAGGTTAATATTCGTGCTTTGGTGCATGAGAACATGTAGTACAGTGAACAAAGTAATAGAAGAAAAAGTGTTAGGATGTATTACTTCTGTCTGGTCTGGGAGGCTTCAGGAGGAATTGCACGGTGCTATTGCGTGAAGGTGAGTATATTGAGAAGATAGGCAAGACTTTTAACAGCTCGTATATTCAAAAGCAGAAATTGTGATACGGTAGAAGTAGGACAGCAGTCTGCAGGAAAGGACAAGTTTCTAAGCTTCTAGGGTGTAATATAAGCTCTTTTCCCTGTTTAACTAAGGAAAAGGACTGCTGTATCATTAAATGTTTCATGGAGGCTTGTGGTCAATCATAAGAAATTGATTTTTTCTTTCTCTTATTCGGAAGCCCTTCATTGAGTTCCCTACCTTGTCCAAGGTAACAGCTCTTACACAAAAGCTGCTGGAGCTTCTGAATTTACAGCTGAATTGTGTTAGAATAGCTGTTTCCATCATCAGTTTCTCACACCACTGACAAAATTTCCAAGAATCTAGTAATGGCCAAACTGGGAAAACAAAATAATTATAATTTTTTGGCTTTTAGTAGCCTAACCATGACATGTGAAAAATAAATAGACAATGATGTACACACAGTTCCAACTGGTAGATCTCTTTGTCATATCTGAGAACCTCTAGAATGTATAGTCACACCAAAGTTAATATCTGCATGGTTTTTATAAACCATAGTATTTCAAATTGTAATTGCAATTTCAAATTGCTGGTTTTCTCCTGGAAAAATTTTTGTAAAGTGAGTGTTTAGGCTTCTGAAGTAAGATGAAACATAAAAGAGCATTCACATATTTGTGAAATATTTGGCTCAAACAAGAGTTGTTGCCAAAGATGCAGGCCATATGCCAGGCAGAATTGGGATCACATGAATTCTGGAGGGAAATCAAAGGGCTGAATGCTTGTTGTACAGGGTTTATGTGTGTGTGAGATAGAAACAGATGAAATAACACCAAAGTATTGAGAAAAAGCAAGCAAGGGAACTCTAGAAATATCCATAGAAACAGGAATTATTCTATAACTGAATAGTCTGGAATAGTACCCTGTATCGTCCATTCTGATTTATTGCTTTTGTCTAGTCTTTGCAGGAACGCGTGTGAGCCTTGTACAACAAAACCGACAGAATGTTGAAGAAGATTGCTTTTGAAAAGAGAGTGGTGAGAAGAAGATCAGATTCCTGAGCATGGTACCTAAGCAAAACTGAGTTCTTCATTTGGGGGTAGCAGATGATATACTCGGAAAGAGCAGTCGAGGATGAAGAACGATATCTCAGGACGTCTCAGATGGCAATGCCCAACAGCAGTTAGGTAGTGGAAAAATTCGTTTAGCCTTTGGCCCTGTTGATTTAACTACATAAAATTAGAGAGAAATTTGAAATAGTCTATATATCTGGAATTGTGGTCCTGTCAGGTACCTATGCAAAACCAAAAACTTCAACATAGTGTAGCAAACAGAAAGAAAACGGACAATAAGACATCTTCTGCAATATCTCTGATTTGACAAAACTTTCTAAAAGAGATAAGTTAGGGAGAAATTTCTAAAGGAATTGTCCTTGCAATTTCTGATGTATATCGTTTTTGGACTCAGAGTTGGATGATGGTACAGCTGAGATACTCAGTAAAATGAGTGGCACACTGGACAGTGGGCAGTGGACATAGTGCAGAAGTACAACACAGCACCATAGCCCAGAACCAGGAATTGGTTTTTAGTCAGCTGATGCTTTTCCGTGCTCATGTTTATGATTAGTGGACCCTGTTTCTCCTTGTTGGGCCCTTGTACATTTAATGGAAGTTATTTTGCAGCATCATGTTCACATATTTAAAAATGTCATTACTTATTATTAGCTGTATTGATTATGTACCGCCAGCCGCATTCAGATCTTTATTTTCCAATGATGTTTTCTATTGTTTATCCATTAGCAAGTGAAAGTAGAACTCCTCCCTTGCCTTCATCAGCCTGAACTTTACTAGATCAGAGCCCCAGGGCTTTGTGAGGAAACAGTCTGGGGGTTTTATAAACCAAATAACCTCAAGCTGTTCAATAAAATGTTTAAAATGTAAGTACTGTACCACTATTGTCATTAGGACCTCAAATGTGCAGCTCTGTGGCTATCCTATTTCTAATACAATATGAAATTATAGATGTTTCTACATAATATTGATTTATGAGACCTAGCAATAAAATAACATATGCAGATGGTTTCTAGAATGCACTTGGAGCACCTCAGAAAGATTCTCACAGTAAGTGGCACCTTTGCATAGCGGGATAAACTCCAGAGACAAGTGTGCTACATTAGTATCAGTGTCAAGCTGACATTTCAGGGTCAGTGAATAAATATCCTAAAGCCCAAGTGTTTATTTTTGAGAAATTTCATATATAATGACCTTGACTTTACATTGTTTTTTAGGTATGCATATGACCTCTATCCAAATCACAGTTTGCAGTGATTTACTTCAGAAATATTATTCCTGCACTATTAAAATCAATTAATCAAAGCTTCATACAGTGCTTTTTCTTTCCCATTTGTGCTTTTATTCTTTCACATGTTTTGATGAAACAGAGAAAGGACTTGAATTATTAAAGCACATGCACCCACACAGTCATCAACACATATATAGTCATATATATATATAGGATTTATTTCCCTGATCTCCAATTTGTAACCATATGATACATAAAAATGTATAAAAATAAGGAAGATCCAGTTCACTATCAAACCAGTTGGTAATTTTTCATGTAAGGCCAGTGAGGTTACTTTCCTGCTTAGTCTTCAGGCTGAAAGTAAGTATACAAAGAGATTTTTATAGAATTTACCCTAGCAGAGTTGCTATGAAACTTATATTTGACCATAGAAGATACAGGGACGTAGTCGCCAAATGCTAGAGATCTACAGATTATGATCTTGCTTTATGCTCATAAGGAGTTTTTCACTATTTTTCTGAAAGCAGAATCCCTTCCTTGGAACATTCTGACATATAATAAGTCATACACCTAGGCAATCCCCAACCATATGAAGTTTAACAAGACTAAATCCATATTCTCCACCTGGGGCAGGGTAATCCTGGTTATACCTTCAAACTGGGGGACTAGAGGATGAAGAGCAGCCCTGCAGAAAGACATGTGGGGATCCTGGTACATGGCAAGTTGAACGTGAGCCCACAGTGCCCTGGCAGCTGGGAGGGCCAACCGTGTCCTGGGGACCATCAGGCACAGCGTTGTCCAGCTGGGCAAGGGAGGAGATTGTTCCATTCCACTCTGTGGCGCTCCACCTTCACCTTGAGTGCAGTTTTTGAGCATCTCAATATAAGAAAGATATCAAGCGTTTCACGCCTTCTTATATAGAAGTAGACATCTTTGTGCTGCTTTATAAATTATCTTGCCAATGTGACCTCCAGGCTGAAACCTCAGTGCTTTAGACTTACGGGTATTTTCCCAGCATTTCAGCGATCTGCAGTTTCATTTTGATATCTATTTAGGATGTGGCCTTTACGTTTCATGGCCAGTTCTTCTTTTGTTTTCATGAATTCATGATGCATGGAATTTTTGAGTTGGAATTTAATAGATTAAAGGATTCTGCTATTCCATTCTCTGACTTGTTGTAGTGCTTGTTTTCAATCAATGTCTTGAAAAACATATTTTAATTTCAATGTGCATTTCAATTTTACTTAGTAGAAACTTGGGTTCTGTGAGACTGATAAAGACTAAAAAATTTTCAAGAGGAGAAAGTTACGGATCTTATGCATTACTCTCGTCTCTTATTTTTTTCCTTCCTATAAAAATATCTCTAAGAATGCCCTCAAGTAGCGTACCAGTTCTACTTAATTGTTACTCCTTAGTTCCTTGCTTTTGAGCATTTGAGCCCAATCTAGGATAAACATTTTCCAACTGGCATTTCCCTTCTATGTTAAACATGAGAGCAAAGAGCAAATTTTAAATTGGTTCTTCTACCTGTTTTTATTGTGTTTGATACTTTTGAGCAGTAAAGGCTTGAATAAGAACACTAATGCCCTTGATAACTGCTACAGGTATCTAATTCTCCATGTTATGAGTCTATCAGCTTTCTCAGGGATGGTTACTGGTGAACTGAACTGGAATATTTGGCTCCCAACTACCTTTTAAGCATTGGTAAATAGTTACTTCACAAAACCTCTGTTATTTATCCATCTTTTCAGATGGGAAAACACTTTTCTCAGAATTGATGACTACTTATTTTTCAGCTAAAGTAAATACAGATCTATATCTCTTTTCATTTGTGCAAGAAGCTGACACATTCTGTCACAACATAGCATGAGTAAATGGGAAAGTGACAGCTTCCTGGCAAAATTTTAAAGAGATAAACATCTATTTTTGTTTAAACAGCTACTAAAAAAATGGATAGAAGCTTTCCAAGCTGAAAGGCTGTGGAATATATGAATGTTGCAAACTGGAAAATGGATGCACAAGATCTGGATACTTATTATTACCCATACAATTTTCACTGTATTTGTCCATTACCTAGTATAAAAAGTTTAAGTAATGTACTCAGCATTATTAGTTTATGTATGTGAAACCATACAGCAAACACAGCATTTTAATATTTTTCAAAGGAATAAATAATCAAATTTTAAAAACCCAAACAACCTCGTTTAAGCAGGAATGTATTTTTGCATTCAGTTTATGTGGAAAGGTTTTGGTAGGGGAGAAAGAGGTGTAGAGGTTTGGATTCTGTAAAAATAGACCAGGAGCTGCCTCCAGGTTGGGCAGAGCTCCAGAATGGACCTGCCATTGCCCAAAACAGCCAAAGAGTGATGCTGGTGGTACCTCTGTGATAACATTTAGAAAGCTGTGAGAGAGGAGTAAGAATATGTGAGAGGAACAGCCCTTCAGACACCCAGGCCAGTGAAGAGCAAGGGGAAGGAGATTCCCCTGAGCTGAGATTCCCCTGCAGCACATAGTGAAGACCACGGTGAGGCAGCTGTGCCCCTGCAGCCCATGTAGGACCATGGTGGAGCAAAGATTCATGCTGAAACAGTTGGATATGCCCAGAAAGAAGCCCATGCTCAAGCAGGATCCTGCAGGAGCTGTGATCTGCAGAGAGGAAGCCATGCAGAACGGGTTTTCTGGTGGGGATCCACACTGGAGCAGTCCATGCCTGAAGGCCTGCAGTCCATGGGAAGGACCCACATTGCAGCAGTTTGTGAATGACTTTCTCCCACGGTAGAGACCCCACGCTGGAGTAGGGGAAGACTATGAGAAGGCAGAGAGGAAGTGTTAGAGACTGACTGCAACCTTCATCCTCCCTCTCCCTGTGTGGCTCTGAGGGAGGAGGCAGGTGAATCAGGGGTGAAGCTGAGTCTGGGAAAAAGGGAGAGTGGAGATAAGGTGAGTTTAAATTTCACAATAAATTTAATTAATCTTAGTGTGCACCTGGTGGTTGACCCACTACACACACTTAGAGTGCTTACAGATTCTAACACCCACGGATTCAAAACAGTTCGGATAGTTATTGAATACTTTTTGCTTAAAATTAACAGGATGATGTGATATGAAAATTTCTTTTACTGCATTTCTGAATGTAGAATTCAGAAACACCAAGGAGAAAAAAAAAAGAAGAGAAAAATGAAAAGAAATCTCATAAGGAAGATAACTACGTGTCTAGAAAAAAGAATGTGAATGTGGGACTGTGTAAAAGATGAGTTTGGATAAGACACACAGCAGCATCTGAGAAAAGGTCAGAGAAAAGATGGAAAATTTATACTGTTGTGTGAAAGAAGAGCAGGAAGGACATTTGTCAAGGGAAGAAAAACAGAAATTTAAAGGTTCACACGTAAAAGGGAACTTCAGGAAAAGTGAAATACTTTGAGTGGGGAAAAAGACTGTAAAATCAAAAGAAAGACAAGATCTGGATAAAGGAAGAAGAATCACTAGATAATCTTTAAGGCACCTTCCAACCCAAGCCTTTCTATGAGTCTATGATCTAGTCAAAGATCATAGAGTTAAATGGTGTGCGAGAACGAAGAGATAAAACAAAGTTGTTTTGGTTTATGCTGCTGGCTTTATATGTCTTTAAGTTTCGTCTTTACCCTTGCAAACATAAAAGGGCAATGTTTGCAGGGATTGTTGTGTAGGACCTGTGTGCATTTTCCTTCATTTAGAGCACTAGGTATCTCTGAAGTTGACACACTTTTGTTTAGCTGTTGATCAACACCTCTGATCATGAAAGTGATTTTATTAGCTCAGTTTTGCAAATGGGGAAACTGAGCTAAGGAGTAATATTTTTCCTGGGACTTGAGTGCACTTACAGTGATAAAGCCAGGATAACCATATTCCAAACCAAATAGAAATTTCCAGTTCAAGCTTTTCTCATGTTGCTTGTGCAGTTGTTGAAATTACACTTGTTGAGATCAGTGTAAAGCTCACTGAAGGAGAGTTTGGCTTGGATTTAAATATAGCGTATCTTCAATTTCCATCAGAGTCTCTCACTTAACAGTAGAGGACAACTCTTCAGCAAGCATCTGCAGTGTCAGTAATTCCATTAACAAAGAAGCCACTGTATTATCAACATACTGTAGCTTCATTTTAATGTGTCATTTGCACTTCAAAGTCACATAACTTTTATTATGGTAAATCAATTAAAACTATTTCTCATGATAATTTATCTTCTACAGAGTTTATCATCTCAGAGAATGCAATATTTCCCAATTTAACTTCCAAGACAAAAGTGATGTAATTTGAATGCCTTTTACTGAGCTTATTAAGCATAAAGATCACAGAAATTTCAAACCCTGGAAGATAACTGTTTCATCTATGTGATAAAATGGAAGTCACATTTTAGTAGCTTACTGGAGGTAGTAGGAGACAGTATGCTAATTAGTAATATAACCTCATTTACTCATTTGGTATGTCTCTTGTTTTAAATGATAGTCTGTCTAGAATAGATATCCAGTTTGATACAAATATGAAAAGGAAATCAAGTGAAGCTACTGTATATTCAATAAAGCTGCATGTAGCATTCATTCGATTATGCTTTTCTTTGTGTATTTATAATTCAGGAATCACCTTGAAATAAAGTAAACATTCTCAAAGATCTTGCAGTGGAGAATAGGGGTTTATGTAGAAAAATTCCCATTCAGAAGGGAGAGATGGGTCAGATCCTCAATTAACATAAATTGTCACAAGTCTAGGGAATTCGGGAGAAAAATGTGAATGTACATACAGGAGCTGCAAATCTTACAATATAAAAGTGTTAAAAAAACTCACAACAGAGCATGAAAAACCCAACCAGTGTACAACCACCATGCCCTCGAAATCTTGAAGCATTAATACGAGATGAAAAGTTCATCTGTTTCTTTAGTGAATGTATTTGAGTGTAACTGATTTTTTCTTTAGTGGCAGAAGGCTTGATTTTCATATACATTTTTTTTCAAATATGCTCGGGGCACCTGCCCTCTGATTTCTACTGTGATTTGTGCTCTTGGCTATTCAAAAGGTTTTAAAAATGGTTACAGTCTCTAATTCCTGTCTCTTCTCCATCTGAAAGTGCTGGCTTCACACATTACATTATAATGTAAGCAAAACTAACAAATAAGAAAATAATAATGCTTGATTCTCTTAAAATTAGACCATGCAGTTTTATACAGAGCAAGAGAAAAAATAGTCCCAACAGCCAGTTAGGCCTCTGGTCCCCTTTCTTTTCAACTGCGCTAGCAGTAAATAATTGCAGCCCCTAAGCCCTAGACCTTTGCTCAGCAGGGAAAAGGAGAGCTGTTCCTGGGCAGTGTGTGTCATTTGCTGGCCTGTGGCTCCTGCCTCTTGGTTTGCACACATCAGTGCACAGCAGCTCTCAGCTAGAGTAAGTGTTTTTGGCTGGAATAAGATAACTGGGAGCACTGGGCTGCCCTCTGAGCTAAAGCACAATACATATTAACTGCTTAGAGGTCTGACATAAATTCAAAACCCTTAACTTGGCATCTTTTTGATCTCTGTTTCTGAAATTGGAGTATAAAGAGGTGCTTCTACTGTAGGTGGAGTTTATGCTCATATTTCAGATGGTGAGAATGCTCCTGCAAGTTACCATTTTGCACTCTGGTAGACTGAAATGCAGGAAATAATATGTCGCAGTTACTCTATAGTACTTATGCTGGGGAAAAAAAAAAAAAAAGGTTCTATGTCTTGCCATGCTGCTTCGCTCATAAAAGTACAGCAATATCTTATCCATTCACTCTTTTGGCCGTAAGATCTGGAGGTCTAACTACATGAAAGGCGTGATGTATACATGTATATAAAAAGGAAATTTAGACTGAAAATCTGCCTTAATGGTGTGATTTATTGGACTACATTATGGTCTCCCAAGGGAGGGGGTAGAAGTCCCATTAAATAATGGAAAAACACATCTTCTGAGGACCAGAACAAATGGGAACTGAACACAGGGAAACCGAAGAGATTTTATCTAATCTAGAACTGGCCAGTTTCTCCTGCCATTACCATATTCCCAAAGGAGCAGCAGAACAGATATACAACATTTTCCTACCATTTGTATTTGTACGGCATAAACAGTACGAAGTATGTTCTAAAATAATTTCCATTGATGATGATTATTTGTTACTATGAAAAGTAACTGGTTTAACAGTAGGAATGCTTGCCTTAATTTAATCATTTCATGTTATGGCTATTCAAGGAAGCAGAGAGAATGAGTCATTCTTTCGTATAATTAGCCAGGAAACCACTCACTTAAGAGTCATGTATTTAAGACGTGCATTTGCACAAACTGAAGGGAGTTTTGCTATTGACTTCACTGGCAACTGTCAAAGTCTCATTTTCTCTGGATATGCTTTGGCCTTTTTGGAATTGGTTGTATTTGATTTCACTCAATATATGGAAGAAAATGCTTAGTGTCTCATTGACAAAATCCATTTGGTCTGGGCCTACTCACTGCTGAAGTCATTAGTCTTCTACTAACATTTTGAGAACAGAATTACATTTTTTAGGGATCCAAATACACTACACTTTGTGTTTGGTTTAGTCCTTTACACTTTTGAAAATGAGCATAGAATCATGCTCTATCACTGCTTTGGGGTCTACAATGCAATTGTGCTTCCTTTGCTTTGATAAAAGGGGAGTCTCATCAATATTCTGTATTTCAGCTACTGGAGAAGCAGAGACCTGCTTATGGAAGGTTACTTATAAGAATTCTTTTTTCATACACTAGAATTATGCATCAAGACATTTGGACTATAATGCAAAAAGCTGCCTATCTATTATATTACCACCTGGATGTGTTATTAAAATGTTACTGGAGTGCTGCACTTTGATGGTTTCATGCAGTCAGAATCCAACGAACATCATTTTAGAATCCTATCTTTGCATTACTATTTTTAAGGGTATTGATTTTTTTCTAATAGCCTTTCTGAGCAGTTTCTTGGGTTCAATGAGGTTTCTTTATTCCCTAATTACAGAAAGCTTGCTGAAGATAATACTTTTTTGAAATAATTTTTTTTTCAGTTTAGTTTTGCTTTGATATGGTCACGTTTATGTAAATAAAGATCTGTTTACTCAGTTTCAATATACAGTAGTCTTAAATCAGAGAAAGCTCATAATAAATATGAAACTAGAACATTCCTTTTTGTAAACACATCTGCAAGCCTGACTGCATCTCACTAAGCATTTTATAGGTTCATTACACTACTTGGCTCACATTGAAGTCACCTCAAATTTTATTTTTATTTTTTTTCTAACCATCATATGAATAAACTTTGGCTTCCGTTTAGACTGGAAAAGATCCAGTATCTGCTTATAATCTACAGATTCAGGAAAACATAACGGTTATTACTGGTATTAAGGCATTTCTCTACACCTGTGTGTCACATTCTAAACTTTAGTGGGGTCAGCAGAGGTGCCACTTACTAGAACTGCATCGTGGATTTTATGTAGAATGAAATCCATTTCACTTGCAAATGTGCAAAGTTTGGAGCAAAGTTAACTGACAGGCATAAATATATAACCAGGTGGTTATATACGTATATATATATATGTATGTACATACATGCACCCACATATATGTATATATATATGCATATACACACGTATATTTAACCAACTCACATAGGACGCTTTCAAAGCATCCTGTTGCTATAGTTTGACCAAGACTCCAGATAATTGCTTGTTTATTTTAGGAGTTTTTTCCTTATACAGTTTAGGTGCTTTTGAAGAGTTCATCATTAGCTGCGTAAGAACTGGTCTAAGAAATATTTTCGAACAACCTAGAGGATCTCTAAGGTCCCTTCCAAACCAAACCATTCTATGATTCCACAGTTCTATGTACAGCATTTAGGAGTACATTAAGGCATCCTTGAGAATGCATGATCAGTACAATCAGACATATATACTATACGCTGAAGGGATTAGACTTAAAAGAATGCATTTTTCTTTTAACAGGATAATATACTTTGCAAACCCATTGTCTTCTGTGTAAACTCACTATTTGCAGCAATGGCAATGGCAAGACCATTGATGACATTACCTGTATTGTAGCTCACGAGATTTTTTCATGCATAAAAAATTCTTAGTGCCTTATCAGCATGAATGAAATGTTACCTGTGTTATTTAAATTTTCTTATATTTATAACATTATTATTGATAGTCATTATAAGTTGTTACCTGCAGCTGGTAAGATAGAAGCAATTTTAGAAAGACTGTGTTATAGGAATTGCATTTTCCAAGACAAATATAGGAACTTAGTTACTTGGTCAGCTGGATTGGAGAATTTTAATTCATCAGTGTGAAAAGTGTTGCAAAAAGTCAATATGCTTAAGATCAATCATGTCCTACTTTTGTTTGATTGTATGTAGAACTGTCTAAAAGCTTGAAAAAAGACACACAAATAATTTACTTAATCTTGGCACTGCTTGTAAATCTTCAAGTAATAATTATTTATTAAATATTTACTTGAGGTGAAAATTAGACTTCATCAATGAAAAAAGATTCAAAGATGCTTGGATCTGTGAGGCTTTTCTTCTTTAAATCTAAACTTTAAACCAGTCTCTTGAGATTCATCTTGTTTCTGTGAGCCCTAGGGAATAGCAGGAAATTCATACATATTTAATATTAGTCAAATCAACCAATGCAATAACCATGCTAAAAGAACAATTATGCAGACTATTTATGTAAATATGGAATAGGAATTACGTGTTTTTATTTAGAACACTGGAAAGACTTGTAAATTATTTAATTTAAGAAGACATGCTTTGGACTCATTTTGAGCAATTTATTTACAATACGTATATCATAGAAAAATATTTTAATATATTTGTATTTTCATATTCATTTCAACCATAACTAGGTTAAGACTAGTATAACCTTCAGAGAACAGAATTGATTTGTCTTTTATGGAACATACATGCAAATATCTGTTTGTGCCAGAAAGAATTTATTTAACATTTTATTTAACAAGCTTTTTTTTTAACTAAGGAGACATGGCAAAATTATTTAACTCTGTGTTTTCAATAATTAAAAAAAAATAGTATTTTTCATGCATATAAGAATTTTAAGAATCTGCAAATATGTTTTATATTTTCCTGATCTACTCTAGTCATGGAGAATGTTGCATATTTTAATGAACCTGGGAACCAGTCTCCAGTTAACTTCCATCTCTTAGATATGTTTCTAGAGAAACAGCAAAAGATATCCACAGATACCATGAATTCACCTCTTCAGAATTGACTTCTTCATTTTAGTGTCATCGTTAATTCTCAAAAATTCATGCTTCTGGTGAAGTCTGTTATTAGTTGAAGAAACCATTGTATTCAGAGGCATTTGCACTGAAACGTAGAGAAAAAACAATGTCAGGAATTAGGGTCACAGAAAGACCTTTGGAATCTCTGTGCTATTCAAAAAAAAATGCTGAGAAGGGTCAGAAAATTCTTATTAATTTATGTCAGTTCAGAACTTCAAAGCCATTCTACCCATTGCTTTCCTGAAATAAGGAGATAGCTGGCTTGGCAGTAAACAGGTCTTCTGTGTCAGAATGTGGGTTTTTTTGATTATCAGTTGATTTGAAAAAGCCATTTTTGACATTTATTCTGCCCAGGTATAGATGATGGTCTAAACCATAGACAACTAGACTTTCACAGTCAATTTTCTGCCTCATTTGATATGTATGTGTAGGTACAAGATGTATCTTACACTAAACATGGAAGCTTTTCATTGACCGTAAGGTGAACTGGCTCACGTGGTCACTGTACCAACTCCAGTGGAAAGGTCTGCAGTGTAAACATCGATATTTACCCCTGCTAACTCTCCGTGCAATTACCCCTCAGCTTCTCTAGGTCTGTACTGTTATATTAGCAACGTGGCCTGGCACTTTGATTGATCATGACTTTGGTGTCAGCCAATACTACGAGTGGATCCCAGATTGATATAGCTGGCATGCTGAAAAAAACAAAAAAAAGGTGTTTAATAGTATACTGTATAAAAGGATTTGGATGCCTGCAATTAGGTCCTTAAATTAAAAAAACAACTTGAAAGCTGAAACTCTGAAAACTTACGTTTGTAGAACTGCTATTTCTTTTGAGTGGTACACACATGTTGCTGAAATCCCATCAGATTTCAGAAACTAGTCCTTTTCACATCTAATCAAAACCACTTCAGCTGTTAAGGCTTCCTAGAGAAACTCCATGTGCAGTTAAGTAGAATGGAGCTTACTGAACAGTGCAAGCATTGTTGCTTTCATTAAAAGGTCAAAATAAAATAATTGACCCACATTTTCATATAAAAGCTCAGTGATCAGAATATTTGCCTGAGTTTCAATCTCTCTGTGCAAAAGCAGATTTTGTCCAAGTTCCTCTTTTAGAATACTGCACAAATAGCATAGGGACAAGGGAGTTGAAAAAGGAAAGAAAGGAATTCTCTTGTTCTTTTAAGAAATTATCTTTTAACCTGTCTGGTCAGGAAGGCACATGCAGAAGCAAGACACTGCTCCCAAATTTCAGAAGCATAGCTGCATTTACCTTTTTCTGTATCTAGCACAAGTAAGCATTTTTATAGAGCAAGTAGAATAAATCTGAACATAGGGATGAAGAGATGTACCTTGAAATTTTTTCTTCATTACTTTTTTTTCAGTGGCAATTTTTGTTTGTTTCTAAGATGGAGAAAAACCCAAACCAAAGCCATAAGATAAAAAGAAGCCTTAGGGACAAGGCCAGAATCTAGGAACCGTCTTTCTGAAGTCAGTTTAGCACTCACCCTCGCAGTTCCAGTTCTTGGGTTGTATTTATAAACTTCCGGTGTTTGAGAATTAAACTTACAAGTAACTAAATCGCTTCATAATTTCAGTGTTTCTCTTGACTCCCACAAACACAAATGCTTTTTAAAATTTATATTACATAGAACGGGGCCAAAAAGTTGTCCTAACACCTTTTAGCTTTGCCTTTTTCTTGTCAGGGAAAGCCAAAAAATGTGCTTGTACCTGACAGACATAGTGTTATTAGTCTTGCAACTAATAGCCCTGCTTTTACTGCTGTTTTCCGCCTCTGCTCTGTTTCACATTCTAGAAAAGCCTACAGTGCTAGAGTTAAATTAGAGAGCAGTACTAATTAAAGATCAGCTGGAAGAAATCAATAGAGACATTACTACATATTAACTGTTATCCCGAAAGAAACTTTGGTTCATTTGTTCATTTCAGAAAGAATAAAGAAGTAAATTGATGTGATAGATTCCTGAACAAAACTGCAAAATATGAAACTTCAGTAACTGAAAAGAGATGCAAGAACAATTTTACCTGCTGTGGACAAATGATTCATATTATAATCCTGAGAAAGTCATGCAGCAGTTTGGATTGATAATTACAATGATGTGGATTTCCAAACATAATTTAATTATTTCATAGCCAGTAATCGACATTCATTTCTACATGGACACCCATGGGGTTAGTACTTTTAAGAACACTATGTCATTGTTTTCATTGGTTACTTCTCAATATTATAATTAGTTAATTATTAACTGAACTGCAGCCCATACTGTGGGATATTTTGATTTACAATGTAACTTTGACTTAAAATATATTATTCCAGCATACCTGACCTGACTTAATATTAAGGAGTTTTTTCGGTTGTTGCTGTGTTAGTAGGGTAATAGTTACTTTTCGAATGTTTATCTATTCTATTCTTTAATTTCTAGCAACATGGAGTTCATAAACTTGAACTAGAAATAGATATTTTGTGTCAGACCTCATCCAGAACAAATGAATTCTCATCTATTCATGTCTACAGAGTTATACGGATTTACTTGCAAACTTGCCCCAAACATCTCTTTTTACCTCTAATTTAACAGATATATTTAATTATGTTTTAAATTGATGTAGGGAAAATAATCCTTAAATTTTTCTTTTCTGATTGAAAGACACTATCCATTAGAAAACTCTTTAGAAATGCTGTAGGATTATCAGGATATTTCTACACAATTTTAGCTTACTCATAATTCAGTTTGGTTTTGCAACAAGTAAAAAAACCCAAACACCATTACAGTAGTTTTCAACATAAACTAAAATGATACTATCTTGGTAACTGCATCGCAGAAGGCAATTATTTTTGTTTGTTTTAAACATAAATTATTAGTTATGTATCTAAAATTGTGTGTGTGTGTGTGTGTATATAAGCATACATAGACTGTGGCAATTTGTGATTTGACCTTGGCTGGCTGCCAGTTGCTGACCCAGCTTCTCTCATACTTCTCCTCAAGAGGACAGGGCAGGGGGAAAAGATGGGTCAAGATAAAGACTGAGGATCCCTTACCAATGGCTGTCACAGGCGAAACAGACTCAGCTTGGGGAAAATTAATTTAAATTACTGCCCATTTTTAAATAATATTTTTGGATGGTGAAAAACAAAGACAAAAATTAGGAATACCTTTGGCTCTGCTCCTTTTCTTAGACTCAACTGCAGTTCTTCGTTTCCAGTTCCTCAGCCTTCTCACCTTCCAACATGTCACAGGGTGATGGGATATGGGACCTGTGGTCAGTTCAAATTCAGTCAATTCTTCACTGCTGCTCCTTCCTCCTCATGGAGACCGTCTTCTTCCTTAAGGCCAGCTTGGACAGGGTGTTGAGCAAGTCAGTCTACGGGAAGGTGTCCCTCGCAGAGGGATTGCAATTAGATGACTTTTAATGACCTTCCAAACCCAAAAAATTCCATGATTCTGTTTTTTCCATGCATCAGCTTGGGCTGGACTGCAGTCTTGCAGGACAAATTGGCTCCACTATGGCCTCTCCCATGGGCTCCAGAGCAATTTCTCCTCTATCTTGTGGGACAATATCTCTCCTCCTTCTTTGATCTTGGTGTTTGCATGGCTGTTTCTCCTTCTTTTCCCCCTATTTCTCCTCTCTGCTGTCCAATATTTTGCCCCTTCTTAAATATGTTTTATCTGAGACGTCTCAGTCTTGGCTGTAGATGTAGCCATGCCCTGAGATGGGTCCATTGGAACCATCTGGTATCATCTGGAACCAGCTCACATAGCCCCTACAGCTCCCCTCTGCCAGGACCAGGACACCTGCATCGAATACAATACATAAATATAAATATACTTCAAGATATGAAGAATTTTTCTGATTTCTCCATTTCAGGGAAATGGGAAAATATGAGGCTCCCCAGCAGGGCAGGAATTAAACTTGTGACCAATCAAATCAATTTCCTTTGGCTATACCTAAAGCTGCAGTGCTCATTCGTTCAGTCAGTGCTGAAAGAACGACTTCCAAGGCAATTAAGAATTAATGGTCCAGATAGCTGCCTTATCTTGCTTTTACACAGGGTATCTGTATTGTATTCATTGTACTGAATGAGTAGACCAGGAGAATATGATCTTCAAGTGTTACTGGCAGATTGAGTTCCTTTCTTTTAAATGGAAGAAACCCCATATTAAAGGTTTCAGGTTCAATCTCTACAGGTGATCTCTGTTTAGGTATATTACATGTGAGAGCAATAGAATGCAATGAAAGGTGATTTTTATTAAAAATGCTCTTGCATATTTATGCAATGTGAATACAGGAGCTTTTAATATACAAATTCACCATAGAATTCTACCACAGAGCGAGAAGTCACTTCTACAAACCCAAAGGGGCTATTGAATCATAAACGTTACACCGATGACTGAAGTTTGTGACATCAAACTTCTAATCACTTGTCTTAAATCAGTTTATTTATATTTTTCAATTAGGTTGTTATATTAACTTTATTAGCCTCTGTGACCAAATACATAATGATTTTCTGCTCTAAAGGCAAACTGCAAAGAGGATTGCAGAATTTTTTGCCTATACAAGCTATCAAAAGATAGTTTCAAAGGTTCTATTTAACATTTGGAGCCATGCTTGCTTATATGTCTAGCTTTTGCAGCAAAAATACAAGGGAAAATTAAGAGGCAGAAAGCCGAAGTAGGTTAGCAACGGCACAAGGACTGCAGATTTTCCAGTAACATCTAAATGAGAGTTGAATTAATCTAAAAATCTGGAAGAGATTGCTGAGCTATCATTCTAATGAACAGAAGACAGCAGAAAAGGGAAGCATCACTCTGTCCTGATGGCAATAACAGATTTATCACAGAATTTCCCATGATTATCAACTGCTGTGCATTTGGTGGCCAGTGCCCCCTGCCATATGACTACTGAAGCTTCCTGAAATGCTTAGTTTTCTGTTAACTGCTGAGCAGTTTTATATAGGCATTTATCCTTGGAAAGAATACATATAGCTGCCTTTTTGTAATAAAATGGACTCCACTGATCTTGGAAAAAACAAAAGGTATTTTAATTATGTGGATATCGTAACAGTTTCTTATGGAATTTGCTTCACTGAAGGTCATTGTCAGACTGAGTTTCAGTTACATGGAAATGTGGAGTAGTTTGGGGAATCAATGCAAGTTTTAGTTCTCAAATGGTTGAATGTCTCCGCAGACAGTGGTAATCTTGCAGATGACTAAAGATGGCTTTTAAGACAAAGATGAAGTATTAGATTTTGTAATAAAGTGTAAAAAACTTTGGCAGATTGATTTCTTTTGGTTTGGCTTGGTTTGGCTTGGTTTGGTTTGCTTTGCTTTGCTTTTATTTATTTGTTGTTTTGTTTGGGTTTTTTTGTGGTTTGGTCTTTTTTTTTTTAAAGCAAGCTTATTATAGACAGATAGCTATTAGTACATAGATATTTAATGTCAAAATAGTCTTGTCTTAGGAATCTACTTTGACTTACAAATATGCAAAATGAAACTAGAGAGAAATTACTTAGAGCATGAATCTGCAGTGTTGAACTCTAGCACTTTCATGGATTTGAACGTCTATACTGCTTTTCTCAAACTCAGAAGCATGTATATACCAGTTTATAGTGGCCCACAATGTGCAGATACACAGCCCTATCCCAGCAAACACTCAAACTGTAAAATGTTTGTACAGTGCACACACAGACTAATAGTGAGGCTGAGGTCAGAACAGCTGGGATAGATGGATGTTACAAGTGCAAAAAACCCCCAAACAAAAACATGGCATAAGGAAATCCATTTTCAGATCTCCGAAGTTACAACAGCTCTCATGAATTTTTCTACTAAGTCTTTAAATTACAGCTAATTGTGTAAGAAATAAGGTGTATCCACAAGTTTTCAAGATCTTCCAGCACCTAGAGCCAGCCACCTACATAAAAAAATCGACAGAAATCACATGACAAAACAAAATGAATATTTGGATGAGATCACTCTCCTTTTTAATTCTGTGGTTCCTCAGAGAACTTAAAATTTGTTATCCTGTGCTTTAAAACTGAGTTAGATAATGTTGATTTTTCTCTGCCTTTTTGCTAAAAAATGGTTAAGACTGCTGTATAAAGTTAGAAACACACTTTTCCTCATCTACTTTTTTCATGTGCCAATGTCATCAAGTGAATGATAAAATTCTTATTCAAATTTGTGATGATTGCAGAAAGATGATGATTAGAAAATATAGGATGAAATATGGATTTGAGCATTCAATATACCATGGAAATTATGAATGATAATCTGGACAGATTGATTAGATTCTAGTATGTGAGCTAGTTTGAGAAATGAAGCCTGTCATCTAAGATTTTTGACAGGTGTCAAGTAAACGGTACTTTTTTTAAAGGATAACTTTTAATTGAAATAGAATTCTATAGGAAGGGTTTTTTTTGTTTTTTTTTCTGTTCCCAGAGTCCAGCTACCAGCTTGGCTGATTCTGGAATAAACACTATCTAGTTCTTCCCTTTGTTTCGAGGCATCATCCCTGAGTTAGGATCACTTGGTATTGTATTTTAAATATATGTGACTTTTAAAAAATTGATCTTCCAAGAACTAATTAAAAAGAAGTATTTTAAATAAGAATGTTGAAGGAACTTTAAGATATAAATTTATTCCTAGGAGGGAAAACCAACATAAAAAATGGATATAGTAACTTTAAAACACTTCATGAAGTTTCAGCCATCCAGCCTCTGTAATGTCAAAGTGAATGGCATTGATAAAGTTCCAAAACTCTTAGAAAATGTATCCACAAACACACAGTTAATCATTGCTATTATGTTAAATATAGTGAAACAGTCATAATTTGCCTGGTAAATTACAGTGCATTATGGAGTGCACTGTAAACACTTATAATTATATATTTTAAGAGATAAAACCAAACTCTCACTTGTAAATTGCAATTTCCTTTACATAGATATGACACAAAGACATATTTAGCAAACACATATATGACTTTTAAATCGGTTTCCACAGATTTTAGAGTTATGATATATTTGGCCAAATATGTAGGTGTTAAGAAATAACTCTTAATGGAAGCTTTGATCAATGGAAATGTAAAAATGAAAAAAAAAAAAAAAAATCAAATCCCAAAATAACCTGTTGCCTGTGTGTTTTTTGTTGTTTTTGGTTAGTTGGTTGGTTTAGAGTATTTCACCTTAGTAAATCGAATATTTCCTATAGTTCTAAATTTATCTATACACCGTTGGGTGAACAAATTAAGAAACAACAAGGTCTATGTATCTATCTGTTTATATTTGTTCTCATGCTTGTAATGTCTTACTGCCTGACAATAAGATCTGTTTAGAAACTGGCAATTAAGAAAAGTGAATCTGACCAGCCTCCTTTATTATCCAAGCCTAAAGCAATGCAAGATTTAAACACAAGGCAATATTAAGCAAGCTTGCATTTAAACAAACCATGTCAGTCTTAGATTTTTTCCTAGCTCCGTTCTTTTCATCCATTATATTCTATTGTACACAAAAGTCTATATGTTAATAAGCTTTTGGTCGCAGTATGCTTGGGCTAGCTCCAAATTTAGCAAAGCAGCGTATAAGAAGAACAGAGGTTTTGGGCCTGCAGAATCAAGATGTTGATAGCTGAGGATATCAAGTGTGGTCCATTTTGGACAAGTACTTAGGTATCTGAGTAAGTATGACTTGAACTCTGATGTATAGGATTTATTGAATCAGAGAATATGAAAAAAAAAGAAAGAATAACTTGCATCTGCTCTTAGACAAGGAATGTAAAATTCAAACAAATAGGGAGCCTATTGAAGTCTCTGGAAAGGTGTCCCCCTGTTCTGCCTTGATGCCTGTCTCCATATTCCCTTTCCCTTCCCCTTCTGCCCCATGGCGGTGTTTCTGCTCTCAGGTCACTACTAATAATCCTTATTGAAGACACAGTCTTTTCTCCTGTTACAATCCTGTAATGTTAGGGTGCTGAGAAATACTAATTAGAGACACAAATTGTATAACACATTCTCTCTAACTTCAAGAGGCGCCAAAAAGCACGTAGAGATGGCATGGAATCAGACAGGACAAACATATTGTTTGGTTGGATTAGCGTCTCACTGAAGAGTTAATTAAAATGTAGGAAGGCTACGGTTGGCTTATAGAGCTGGCAAGATACATTTGCAGTAGTAATTTTAGGAAGCCAGTTTCAAATCTAATATCATGTTTGCAAGTGTTTCCCCAGCAAACCTAGAAGTCGTACCTTGTAGATACTTGCAAGTTGCCCAGGAAGGTTGTGGAGTTTCCATCCTTGAACATATTCAAAAGCTATCTGGACATAATCCTGGGCAACTGGCTGTAGACGGCCCTGCTTGACAGGGAGATTGGACAAGCTGGTCTCCAGAGGTCCCATTCAGTGATTCTGTGATACATTTTTTTGGTTTATACATTTAAATTATTCTCTGGTCATCTTCTAATTCTGTAAAAAATCTTTATTTGCAAGAATCTGTAAGTCATTAACATGAATACATTATAAAATCTGGTAATCTAAGTACGCAGTGTGTGGAGCAAAAACATAGAATGAAGGTATTGACATCCACTACTCTAATTTAATAACCTTGGAAACCACTTGTTCTTCACATTTGTTCTTTCCTTTATGTGGGACAACCTCCTGGAAAAGAATCACTCTCTTAAAAAGGAAACTGCTTTTACCTTCTAACTCCTGTTATTAATCAATGCAAAAGTCTTAGTTACGGCTGAAACTTCTTATCATGATATCATAATTTTGCTCTTGAAATGTAGTTTTCATTTTAAGATATTGATAACAGAAACGAGATAAGAAACTTTACTTTGCCTTCCAGCATTAGAAAATATCTTGCACTGCTAATCAATTATCTCTTTGCTTTTAAAATAACTCTACTCTGGGAATAATAGGATTCTGTATATGAATATACAATACGCCTTTCTGTGCACATGTGTATGTGCGTAAATGAGTATGTATTCTGTCTTTTTTTGTGAATGTAAGGCTGTTTTAAGTAAGTCTCTGTTCTCTTAAGATAAGACATCTCTCTCCTTTCTTATGGAAACCAAGACGAAATCTGATGTAAAAATAGGTTTCATAGCTGAACCAGGATTTTAAGCTTAAAGTTAGAATATTTTTTTCAATATTTTTTTCATGTTACAGTAAAATTAATATGTAGTTAAACAATAGGCGGTTTGTGCACATAGTTAAATGTCATTTTAGTATTATATATAATATTTGGAAAGTTTCTTTTTTCACTATAGTAAGATGAAGAAAATAAAAGCACTATACTTTGCATTTTTTATACCAAGAATTTTAGTTATGTAGACAAATAGTTCCAACAATAGATTTTTTTTTCATTTAAATGTTTTAAAAATCTAATCAGATTAGCATTAATGTGGCCAAGTCATAAAAGGTAATTTTCTTTGAAAATGAGACCTCTTCCTACTTTAGAAAAAAAAAAAAATCAATTAAGAACGATACCAGCCATGGAATCAAGTTTCTTATATTTTTGGAAAAGATACATTTCTGTACTGAAGTCATTAATCCCATGATTCTTGCTGCTTTGGTCATCTCTGGTGTAGAACTGAAAAAAAAACAGCCTGTGCACTGACAAAAATTTCCCGTTTTTCCTAAGCAACTAAAGTTTTTTAAAAGTAATATAAGTTTTTCAAAATCACTTTTGAAAACAGTTTTTCCATGGAAGCCGAATAGGAGCTGAAGGAAATGAGACAGGGGAAAAGCGCCACCTATTGATCGTGGCTCGCAAACTTGCTCGGTGCTGCTCGGTACCTGCTGTGCTTGTGCTTAACGAGCACAGCCGGCATTTTAGAGGCTCATATCTGCTACAAGTTTCAATATTGTCAGCCTGCATGTTGAAGTGTTTAAAGAATATATATTAAAACATAACTAAAGCCAAATGAGTATTTTACACAGTAGTAATGCTGTATCAGAAACAAAATCTTTCTTNCTTTCCCCTTTCTTGCTTCCCCCCTTTCTTCCTTCCCTCCTCTCTTCCTTCCCACCCTCCCTCCTTTCACCCCATTTCTGTCCTCACTTCTCCCTCTTCTCTGTCTCCTCTCTGCCCTCTCCTACGTCTTGTTCTCTCCTGTATCTCTTTTATCTCTTTAAGAAGAGCTTGCTTTTGTGAGGTAGAGAGGACTCGGGGAACAGCTTTAACAGAAATTTTATTGCAATCGGTAGAACATGAGACTATACACACTGCAACAGCTTTGCACCTGGTGGAGAACTTTGCATTATGAATAGACAATCTCATCTATCTTCCAGTAGTTAAAGGGAGAAACAGTTAATTTTCCCTTCAGTGAGGGAGAGGATTGCTACAGATATCACAAGGTTGGCAACAAAACAATTCTGATTTTGTGTTTCAGAGACTGTTCTATATTTACTGCAATCTGATTTTAGCATATTTTGAATCCTACCAAGATTTCTGAAATGTGACTTTTTTTTTTTTTCCAAATGGGCATTAATGATGTACATATTGTGACTTTTAAATCACTAGGTTCAATAATGAATAGTTCATTGACTGCTGGTTCAATGAATTGTGTGGAAATTCATGGACCATGCAGGCAAAGAGAAAAGGTAACTGTTATCATTTCAAACGAAGATTTTATGTCTTAGTGGCATTGTGAAAGATTGACCTTCACATGAGATATTGCTGTTCTTGCATTACCACCCTGATATCAATAGAAAACTGCATTTAATCTACACAAAGGGTCCTGTTATCCTCTCAATGCATGAGGGATTATCATGCTTAACTCTCCAGAACATCGAGAGGCAAATAAACCCCACAGTCTCTATTGCTGTGAAGCAGTTTCTTGAACATAATTCATATGCATTTCAATGATGGGTTTGAAAACTTCTGTGGTTTGTTTGTCTGTGTAGGGGGTGGTTTTTTTGCCTTGTTTTAAACGAGGAAGTTGACTTTTTGCTGTAAACTTGTACAAGAACACTATTCGATATGTAGTAAGTAAGGATTTGCTCAGTTCTCGATATTAGTAATTAGATTAAAATATTCATTATCATCTCACTTAACCATATGATCTCTTCTCAGCAATGCTCATTCTAGAAGCTAAACACTTTGCGTTGTAATGGAAATGTAAGTGTGAGATTTATATAGGAATCTGGCAGAGGGCACATCTTGTTTACAAAGTAAACCAGGCAATAATAGCAATACCAAGCAGTATATTTGTTTATCAGCATTTATTTTGATAAATATATTTTATAAAGATATTTTGAGTGGCTATATTCTTCACTGCCAACATTCCACTGCATATTTGTCTTTTGCATTTCCAGATCAATAACATAACCATGGGTTACTGTGTTCCTGTACCTATAAACACACACACAAATACATACGTACTACACACATATACACATATATGTATGTATGTGGGCATGTGTACTGCGTCCACTCAGTGAAAACTTTTAAATATTAAAAAGAAGTACTGCATCCCATATTTCATCTATTCTTACAAGACAAGAATGACAGTATTAAGATGCACATTCAGGATAGCACTCTTTCTACTTTGAACGCTGTCAAGAACAAAGTGCTTTACAGACTTAAAATAAATCTAGGTACTAATCCATTGAATTTCTGACAACAGGAGCCCAAGGTTTCCATGCACTTAGCTGAGTACTGCATAAGAGCTTGTGCATTATTTATGTCCACTAATGGTGTTGCAATGCTCTTTGTGTGAAGCAGTGACAGTGCAATCTACTAAGATAGCTGCTGCTGTGGACAAAGCCATACATTTTCCTGGGCTTGAATTTTTGACAGAATACTCTATTAATGCCAATTCTGCTTAAGTAAATGCTGAACAGGGGTCAGTTCCTCCCCTCCATTCCCCTTATTATTTAAGAAAACAGAGCCATAAAACTGAAAATGATGTTCTGGGCTTTGCTGAATTTTGCAACACAATAGTAGCTGATAAAGGTCAGTCTGCTTTTTTGTCTACTTTTATGATTTTGTGTGATGGTCCACAGACTAAATAGGAAAGCTCTTAGCATTGGAGAAGGGAGGTGCTATTAATTCCAGTTTCATTGCCATTATACTCTTCAGTGGATCAATAGAATTAAATGAGCTGAGATATTAGGAAAATATTGTGAAGAGAAGTAGGGTGGTATTATTTGACCAAGGTTAGGATGAATAGAAAATAAAGAAACATTTATATTGGGATGTCAATAAATCATAGGACCCATATATAAAATGGAATAAGGCATAACAATCATAAGCATTCATACGACTATAATATCTTTCACTTTTAAAATACATTAATATTTGGCTGGCAACTTAAAGGGCCACTGCAAGTATTTTCTTTTTTTAAGTGGATGATTTTTAAATTTTTTTTTAAAGAATAATTCTCTTTGTATAGAAGGTCTTATTTAAATTGAATAATCATAAGTTTATAATAATTTGTTAAAAGTAGCTGTCTTTATTTGCTTCTTAATCATTAGGACCTGGAAGTTCTAACAGGGACGTGGCTGAGCCCTAGGTACCTTTTCCCATGTGCTTTCCTGTTTGTACTGCCTGCTGCCTCTGCAATCTCCATTTCAGCCCTGCTGTCGCTGTTCCTAGGAAATGCTTTTCTTGAGAGCTTGTAAAACATTGCGTATATCAAATAAATCTGCAGAAATGACTAACCCAGAGGACATGAAGTAGCTCCTTTGGAGTCAATACGCACAGATACCTGTGGGAGATAGACAAAGGACTTTCAGGTATTTGAGAAGGGAAAAAAAAGTTGTCTTTATTCCTTTTCAGAATCCACAGTATGAACAGCAACAGTTCTCACCATCTGAAGAGCTCAGTGACTACAAAGCAAGCTTTTTTCATTGTTTCCCTTCTACAGTTAGGAAAATTGAGGTTATATACAGGTGAAGTTTTCCTAAAGTAATAGACCTAAAGGCAGAGATGTAGTCTTGTCACAAGCCTAATGGTTACTTGTAAGTAATGTATTTTACTAGAAATGAATTAAAATTTATGTAATTCAAAAAGAAATCAAAACCATATCAGGCTAACATATGCAATAATTTGAGATAAAACTGAAAATTGTAGATCCAAAGTTGGTTTTTTTTAGCACTAGAATGCTTCTATTTATTCTTCATGAGCCTAGTTTGACAAACTTAATCACTCTTCATACCGTTAAAACTGGAGAAAATCTCACATTCTTCATGAACATGAGGTTTTTTCCCCCTATACTAATCAGTTAATTTCACATTCTTTCTGCCTGTCCTGCCTCTGCCTTGTAATATAAGTAGTCTTCAAACTTTTAGGTCTAAAAGAAAGAAAGAAAAAAATCTCTTGTTCTTTCTTAGAATCACACAGTATTAGAGATTTTTTTAATGACTTGTGGAAGTTTTTGGTCCAACGCCTCACTCAAAGCATAGCCAGGAGTAATTGATTGCTCTGGGTTGTGTCCAGCTAAGATCTGAATCTCTCCAAGGATAGACATACCACAGTGTCTCTGGGAATCCTGTTTCAGAGTGTGCCCACACTCAGTATGTATTTTTCTTTTTAGGACAGAATTTCCAGTGTTCGGACCTGGTTCATGATTATGTTCAGGACATTGTTGTACAGGGCTGAGTCTTCTTTATAGTTCGTTGCTAGGTAGTTGTTGATTACTGTGAGATACAAGCCCTCTTTTGTTAAGGATGAACAGATCCATCTCTCAGCCTCATCCTGGCTTACTCTGCCAACTCCAGAATAGTTGATGCAAGCCAGTTGTACTGGATTAATCAGCAAGCTCCTCCATTCAGTGCTCTTCTTCCAGGAGTTTAAAGAATTCAAGAAAGAAACTCCAGGAAGAAATCTTAGTTTCTCTCAGTTTGCATATTCTGCCTTCCACCAGCTTTCCTCCTGCCTACCCAGTTATTACTTTAAAACTTTCTTTGGACACGCATGAATATTAGCATTATAACTTTTTGTGGGATTTCTACAGAGCTATCTTTCAGATCTGTTCCTTTTTTTATTTTTATTACTTGAAGAAGTTATATCTTACACCTCTACAGCATGAAGATTTTCACCTGAGATTATTGTCTTGGCTATTTTCATTGGCATTTATAATGTGTGATTCATCTACTTTGAATGATTTATGCAGTAGTTTGGATAATAATTTTTTTCCTCCCCACTGGCTGCCATAATGGAGAGCTGCTGCTAAGTCTTCATTTTTATGCAAGATGAACACTACAACAACAGAGAATATTCTGGAATATTGACTATGATTTTTTCCCCTATACAGATTAACCTGCCTCTTTAAAACCACATTTTTCCCCATCACGGTCTTGTTTTACCTGTGCCATGATGGCAGCTTCACTATCCTGCTTGTGTGCTGGGTAACATCTCTAATTTACTTCCAGGATGTATCTAAATTTTAAGGCTCTCCTTGCACATCAACTCTGATTCATGGTCTGTGGTATGTCTCCACAAAACTAGAACACTTTTCAAACTCTCATAGCTTTGTGTCACCAGAAATTTTTGGATCTTTGTGAGTCTTGCCCTTTCTATCACATTGAATACCATCTCTTAACTTTCCTTTTCGAGACCATTCCTAAGCTACCCCTGACCTATATTCACTTCACATTAAGCACAGTTTTAAACACTAACCTTTGAGCAGTGTGTGACATGTGCCATCACTGTCCATTTGTCATTTTTTTGGAATCATAAATCATTGTAAAGCACGCATTGTATGCACATGTAGAAATATGTGTAAGCCTGCCTGCAGTCTTCACTTCTCTCCCTTAAAACTCTGATGTAATTTCTTTGGGGAATGGGGGAGGAAACACAAAACAAACAAGCACCCTAGACAGCACTCCTGTCAGATAGATATTTGGTGGCTTTATCTAATCTCTCATTGCTTCCTGGTTCTTAGCTTTTTGTTTCTTAGCTCTTATGGCAGCCTTATATAGAGATCAGGCACTGTGCATTTGTTTCAGCACTGTGTGAAATCTAGATGTTCCTTGACTATGAACTCTGAATGCCTACAGTGGAATTCATCTCATCTAAGACTGGTGATGGAGATATATAGACCCAAAGTAATCAATTTACAATACCTGCAATCAGTGGGGAAAAAATTAACATGATACATCTGATCTGGTTTTGATATCTGCATTTTGATGGAATGCCCCACAATAAAATGATTTATTTAAGTGGTCTAGTTTTGGTACAATTCCAGGTCTATCTGTCTGAACCAGTGGAGAAAATATTGTTGAGATAGAGTCCTGAAACAGACAATTATAATCACAATGAGTAGTGGGAAAAGTGTACAACTCCTACAATACTCAAATACCATAAAAACAGGTCGTGCTTCTTGTAAAAGGTTAAGTTCAAAGGTCACTCTTGAGAGACAAAGATTAAATCATCTCTCTATTTAAGCTTTTATATAATTTAGTTTGCAATCTATATTCTGAACTATGGCACTGAAAATCTGAAGTAGTTCAGCAGCCTTGCAAGGAGTTTAAGTAGAAGTTCCCTCTGGTGTACCTGCCTGGCCTTATACAGATATATGCCTGTCAGCAGCATTTTAAATTTCTCTATATTTTCCCGATTTCAGTGACCAGTTTGCACGCGTTAAGAAGTTGATCCCTTATATATATGCTAAAAGAAAATAAAAGCAAACTTATTCAGTGTTACTCTATAGCAGATTCTCTATCTATGGCCAGAAAAAGTGACATAAATCCTGGTTTTCTTTGGTTTGTTTCAGACATTAAAAAACCCAGACTGTATTTCTGAGAAAATCATGTGACTCAGTCCGTGCCAGTTTACTAGTAAAGAAAGTGTCCTGCACGAAGGTTTAAACAGTGTGCCAGGATTTTCTAGTGGTTAATTGTGATTATGATCCCTGGCATCTTTTAAAGTCTGCACCAACTAATGCCTTACAGACAATGTTCACATCACTTTTGTTTAGTAATGTAGGTGTAGTCTTGAATGCCACTCTAACGAGCACTAATTCCTATTCTACATATCATAAGGAAGAATATAAACACATTTAGAGTTCTGGATAAGGGAATATCATATAAGTCACTTAGGAGAGGACTAACAACCATATAGAATGTTTTCCAAGACTATTCTTTTAAAAGTTATCCATAGAAAAAGCTAGGCAGAAAATCTCAGCCCAAAAGCAACCACCTTAAGCAGTTTCTTAGTAAAAATCTCTATTTAGATATTGAATCACAGTGCCAAAGATCAGCTGTTTATTCTGTTTCATAATCCAGGTGCTACTATAATTTGACAGTGATTTTAGGCAGATAAGAACTAAACTTGTCGTGTAAATTACCCGTAATATATTCTGAATTATTTAAAACATTTTCAGGGGCAAACAAATAAAATTCTTTAAATAATACAACATATAGAAAGTGGTCAGTGTATTTGGTTCACAAATATTGCCTTCTGTCTGTATGGCTATGTCTATAGTAGTTTAAAGAAGATGACTAAAACTATTCTCTGGAACTGAGATCGCCTAGCACCAAATAAGTTACACCCGTAATGTGCTGTTGTCTTTAAGCAGGGTAGCCACAACCACCCAGTGGGAATAGTTCCTGTCTCAGTTTTATTCCTGAAATGTGTTCAGGATTGTAGTAGCTGCATGTAATTTTAAAAATTTATTTATATGCACATGAAAATATATGAGCTTGAGAACATTTTCTGCACTGGAGTTGAACATTTGTTATAGCTGAGTGGATCACCAAACAAGGAGGTTGCCAAAGCCAGAGTAGTTATGACTTCCTACTTAATGATTTCATGGTGAGAATGATTGCAAATGATTTGAGGACTATAGTATGTGATATAAACCTTTCTTACTTCCTGGAACTGTTGTTCCAATCACCAGGATACTGGGTGAACTACTGACTTTCCCAAATCATACTGCTGAAGTAAATGAACAACCAGAACTGCAAGAGCCAGAGTCATGAGGAGAGAAGGGGGAACAAAACTCATTTTTACTGCCTCTGGCAATGTCAAGAGAATAAGGTGAGAGTACGGAACAGTAAAGGCAGAACACGTGTGGTTAATTTTAGATATGGTGTGACTCCTAGAGTCAAAAAACAGACATGGAACTGGAGTTCTCATTTTCTTTAGGAAATCCTAGTTTAATTTTGTAGATGTAAGAATTAATAGTGCTAAGAGTAAAGCTGAGAACATAAGAAATGCCTTACAGGATCTGCCCTTGTCCAGATCTAGTTCAGATCTAGCTAGCCTCATCTAGCTTTATAGCTTGTCCAGACTAGTCCGTCTAGCACACTAACATGTGTGTGGTCAAAGATGCTCTGTAGGAACAACACACTAGTCTCAGCCCATTCAGCTGTGATTTCTGCTTCCAGGGCATCCACACTTTTTATCTTAAGGGTTTTAGAAGACACTTCCCTGCTTGGATCAATATAGTGGTTCAGCTTTTGCCCACTTCTAAATACTTACCTTTTTGTAATGTAGTTCTTCATAGAATGATCACTATTCACTGACTTGGATAAACCTCTCTGACGGTTCAGTAGCAGGTTAGAAAGCTGATAAGAAGGAACAAAGCTAGGAACAACCACATAGAAAGTAAAGGAAGTGTGAAGAGGTGCCTGACCACGATGTGACACATTTTATATTGAAATCTGGGCATGTCCTCCTAACTCTCCTCTCCTATGTTTCTGATGCAGAATAACAAGCCTATAAGCATACAGCTTGCTTATGTTACTGAATTTTAGTTGTACTATTAGATTAATAAGTTTAAGCATTCAGACATGGAAAACCGAAAGAAGAAAGCTGTTGAATATATCTTCAAGGTGTATAAATTCAGAGATTTGCATTCTTTTAAAATTTCTGGCAGAAATAGACACTGCTAGTAAATATGTAACAGATGCACCAATGTGCCTTGAGATGAATACATTATGGACAAAAAAAATCATATTTATTCCCATCACAATAACAGTTTGTTTGGATCACCTGCTCTTTCTGGTTGCACCTGTGGCTTGTTCATTTGGTTGCAACATGGGAAAATGCCAAAATCAATACAAGCTGTGGGTTCTTTCTCCCTTGTGTGGGTGTTTCTTCTAGTTGTTCCCCAAATGTTTTCTATATACAGTCTTTAGATATAATGAAGAGAAAAGAAAATGGCAAAAAAAAAAAAAAAGGCATTAGTGCAATATTTAGGCTTGAGAAAATGAAGCAGCCAAAACCCAGGGAATTCCAAACTCCAGAGTAGTTTTTAAACTTCATCTCAATTGTACCTTTAAAACGTGGTAATGTCTCCTGCATGACTTCTGCCTGTATGTCAGTTCAAATTTTTTGCTACATACAAATACAGTAGCTTATACTGTACAGCCTTTATTCACAAAGAGCTCTTCTCTACACAAAGTTCAAAACTCTATTGACTTAGGTATCATGTGTTGGAGAAGAAATATTCTTCAATAAATCCTATTCTGCTTGATAGACTGCCATCGTAGGCAGCATAACTTTATGTTTTCACTTTCAGAGAATTGTCTTGTGAAGTTTAATCTATGTTCTCTGAAAAAGCTGTGTTTTCTCTCCTGAATTCTGGAGTAGTGACTGTTCTTCATGCTGGAGTCATTCAATCATAAAGGTTGGAAAAGATCTCTAAGATCACCAAATCCAAATGCCAACCTAGCATCAGCAACATATTCACCACTAAACCACATCCTCAGATGCCATATCCACACATATTTTGAACTGAGAACCCACCGCTTCCCTGAGCAGCCTGTTCCAGTGCTTTACAACCTTTTCCATGAAGAAATTTTTCATACTATCTAATCTAAACCTCCCCTGTCACAACTTGAGGCCATCTTCTCTAGTCCTGTCACTTGTTACCCCTGCCTGGCTGCAATCTCTTTTTAGGTAGTTGTATAGAGCAGTAAGGCATCCCCTCAGCCTCCTTTTCTCCAGGGCGTTCAAGAGACCTCTGACTTACAGTACACCAGCATGAGGCATCAATGTAGGAGTATCATCATCGGAGACTAGGAAAAGTAGTGGAAAGTAGAAGGCACCTCCTCAGAGTGAAGTGCCTTTGGAAGGAAATGTCTCTAATTATTCAACATAAAAGGTGCCTATACTGGCTATGTTTCCGAGTGACTTTAGTCAAGCGTCTAACGTCACAGAAGATTAAACCTAGCTTAAGGTTTCCAGACATCCTAAGAGATGTACAAATACAGATTCAATGTAATTGAGCTATAGCTTCTTCTGACTTTTGTTTTGCTAAACACATGAAAGGCATTTTTTACTTTTTTCTAGCTAATCCAAATATACCTGTAAAATATCCAAAAGCAGTGAGCAAAAATATATTAGAAATTATATGTACGTTTGACGCTGAGTGGGGTGTTGGTGGAGAAACTTCTGCTTGTCCCAAGGGGAACCTTTAGCCAAGGAACCCCTGGCGGTGCTTCTTGGCACCCCGCAGGCCAGCTCTCTCACCAGTGCGGTGGAGACACGCAGCCACTCTCACTGAGCTGGCCAGCTCAGGCGTCACTAGAGGCAAAAGAGTCAGAGGCGGCCCTTGCTGGAGCACCGAAGTTTATTACTTACCTGTCTCTACGCAGTCCGAGGAGGCAAGGAGGCAAGGGAGCAGGGGAAAGGGCGAGGCAAGGGGGAAAGGGACCAGGGGTCCAGGGCAGCAGGAGGGCAGAGGGGGAAGGACGAGGCAAAGCAGCAAAAGGGCCCGCTTCCGTTTGGGATAGCCTTACATAGGATACAAGGAGGGAAGTGAGGTAATACAAGAACAACCAATGGGGATAAGGAGGGGATAGAGTGGGGGCTGGATTACATCCTCTTAAGGATACAAGGCATGACTGTCTGTAGGCCAATCAGACAGACCGAATCTCCATAGGGTCAATGGGAGAGGTCTTTGTTACTGAGGTAAAAGGGGAGTTTTACATTTTGAAGCCTGCCCACCAGCAGGTTCCCTCAGTACCTGGACTCTCTGGCCCCCCGGCCACCACAACTGTTGGTTCAGCTGACACAGCAAACATTCATGCACAATATGCTTCGAAAATATAAATTATTTGAACAGATTTATTTTAACATGTTTGTATAATGCCTTTCAACACATTTGTCTCCAGTCTTTTTTCTTCTTCAGGTATGGTGGGAGAGAAGTAAGCAGGCACTTTTAAGCAACCATTTCCGATATTACTTTCCTATTTCAGGTCGGAATTGCTTTGTAATAAAATTATACCTGAAAAGCTGTTTTCATATGTTTTAATATCTTAGTTTATCAGGGTTTAAAGCTTCCAGTGCATTTGGGTTTGTGTAATCATATCTGAAGTCATAAAAACATGAAATGCGAATCAGGATGTTGCTTAAAAGTTATCAGTTCAGGTGAAGTACAATGATAAATGGGAATTTTATTCCAACAGTATGCCAGAGCTTTATTCCTAACTTCATGCCAGAGCTGACTCTGACCTATGAAAATGCGGGTTCAGCCAGTGCATAAATATTCTACTCTTCCATATAACAAACACTAACAGTGTTTCACTAACATTCTCAAACTATGGACTGCATCCAAACACATCACTCTGAGCCAATTTCTTATTTATAAGACATCATACTTCTAAAATAGAGGAACAAAATTCTTATTGATCAGAATAAAAACAAGGCCTGAAATGGAATCTAAATCCCTGGACCTGTTTGCATCTAGTATTACCGAACAAAAGAACATATCCTCTGTTTAGTAAAACACATGGATTCGTGCCCAGTATAAAGAGCCGCTGTCAGAAAGTTCTTCAGAAGATAAGCTTAGTTTTCTGTGCTGAAACTTTTTCATGGATATGCTTCTCCTTTAATCTGTTACTATTTTCTCAAAAACTGTGGGTAACTAATTAACAGTAATGTTTTTCAATGTAAGATCTTCAGTCGAGTTCAAAGGCCAAGACATCCTAACCCCCCCAAAAAGAAGCATGAGCTTTTACACATCTTCTTCGCTATAGCTTTCAATGAATAAGTTGATCTTAATCAAAAACAATCGTAACAACAACAAAGAAATTGTAGATAAATCTTAGTAGTGGAAGTTAGAAAGGGTGAATACACAGACAAACTTAAGGTGAATAAATGGGGGATTTTGTTGGTGTATTTTTTCTTTTTCTTTTTTTTCATTTTTGAAAGAAGGAATAATTTTTTTCTCTGGCCTCACAAGCTTTTTAATTTTGTTGTTCAAATTAACATGAAACTGTATGAATTCTAAAACTCAAGAAAGATGTAAAAAACAGACAGATGTCTCTGCAATATCCTTGCATTTGTTCACAAATGATTTTCCAGAAGAGAGTACATGAGTTTTTAAGTCATTCAACGTAATCCAAAATTTCATTGCTTTTACTGGCAGAAAAGTTTATGTTTGATTTCTTTTTCAAATAGAGTTCTTCTAATTATCATAATACATGGAGTGTAGGGCCAGCTCTGGACCTACTGAACCTTGCTTCAATGGCAGATTAGTGAAAACCTTTACCTGGATTGCAGTTTTCACATCTGTAATCTTTATTTCATTGCCATGCATATTTTTTCTTTTGACTAAGCAGAATCTAAAAATAAAATTATGTTTCTATAGAAAAAAAATCATTAGCTTATTCTTATCAAGCTTACAATGAGGAAGGAGTTACTAGTATAGAAAGTCCTCTGCTACAGATTGTTCATTGATAATACTATGAAAGGGGAATACATTTAAATAATTTGCTTATATCATTAGAAAGATTACTTTCTAAGGGTAGCACACCTACCAGGTCATCTGTGTTAGCTGGTTTTTAATTATTTTGGGTAAATATCACAACTTGTAGTCAACTTCATTTTTTTCCAGAACACTCTGACTTCTATATAAAGAGCCTAACAATTCCTGTAAATGTAGCATTTAATGCTGCTTACAGCATCCTGTATATAGCTTTTTAATCTGTTTTGATAGAGTTATTTTGGCAGGCAACTTTGTTAGAAGTCATCATGTGTTTGCTACATTGCTGTTCCACGAGGCTTCCAAGAATGAATTATAAGCTTGTCTGAATCACAACCACTGGAAGTTTATTTCCGCTCTTTTCTGTAGTTTTAACTAATACTTATCCCACAGAGATGGATAGTAAAAAGCAGATTCTTGTTCATTCTGTTTTCTTAGTTTCCTTAGGTTGGCAGCTTTTAAAGATTGTGGTAGAAAATAAATTCATAAAAAATAATATGACAACTGCCATTTTGAGGTCCTGATTTCTCTTTTCTCTCTTCAGGCCCTCGCCGAATGATTTCTTCTGAGTTATACAGATCAGTTATTGGACTCCAGAATTAACTGTTAATTTAATAAGGAGGATAGCAATAAGTATAATAGATAGGTATATTTTGCTACTTTCCTTCTAAGACTTGTGCAGAATTCTTAGTTTTACAAAGAATATATAATTAATGGGAAATGACTGCCCATTTTTTCTACTGTTAATTTGCAGATATTGCTCCTCCCAGGCNAAAAAAAAAAAAAAAATACATGGAGGGGGGAGGTATGTCTTTTTAAACCATAATTATAAATTTTAAATCTTTTTAAGCTTCTTTTTTAATTTATGTGCTATTCACAAGAAAATTGATTAATTTAGTTTTGGGTGGTTTTTTTTCTGCAGGTATATGTTTAAGACCACTAATTACTTCCAGGCAGAGCATATATCATTGAAAATATTTATCAGCTTAATATATTTACAGGCTATGATGCCAAATTCAATGGAAACATAATGTAGAAAGAGATAACACCAATTTATCACAGAATACCTGAATATTTTAAGATGGCAGCAGTATCTCCGCTATTTGACCACTGCATTATTTTACAATAGAATATTTCACAATTGGCATATACAATAGTTTCCACTTTTTAAAAAAAAAATGGAATTATGATTATTTTTCTAGCCACCAGTGGGACTGCAACAGCTATTAGATAGGTGAGAGGTTGATTGATTACTTGTTAATAGTTAATAATTTTAAACTAAGTTTGATGTTTAATATTCAACAGTAAAGTTCTGCATGTTGAGAAGTCTGAAGTTAACTGCACTGCTAAACCTGGTTAAAATTAATGTGATCTATTGGTTCTCTTCCTCTTTATGTTCTTTACGTAGGTTTTTAGCCATTTTTCACAACTGCATGTACACCTGTAGAGCTCTTGGTGCTAATCTTGCCTCATTTGAACTAACAGTAAGGTACTGATTTATATGTCTTTTTGCATTTAGAAGCTTAAGAATTTTAATTATTTTATAAATTTTGCTTGGAATGAAAAAGAACTGCAGACTTCAGAGAGAAGTGCTTAGACCTCATGAGACAGTAAATAATTCCTTCCATTGGAATGTTCTTCGGGGCAAGCTCACCTAGGACTTTACTGGTAATGTGTGTGAATGGGGTCAGTGGGCATCTGTCCAGGTTCCACTGCCTATGTTGCACAGATGCTTGATGCAGTTCCCTACACAGAGCACCTGCTCTTGTCTAGGGATGCCTGGCACTTTGCATCACCAAGCATTGTAAAGAAACCTTAGCATGCCTGAAAATCAGATGTTTACGTTCCTGTTGATACACATACAAAAAGAAGGGAGTATTTTATTTCCTGAGGGTACATTCTTCCTACGCTTTTCAACCTTTAGTCTGAGCTCATTCTAGAATATTGGCAACATTGTAGGATATAGGAAGAATCTATCAAACCCTGGCACTCTGAGATCAGCAGAAATCTGTGCACATTATTTAAACACAAATTAATAATACAGTGTTTCCTTTGCCTAATAAAATTAAACTATTTACCAGTTGTTACTCTGCTGGAATTAGATGCTCAGGTTAAACCACATGTTGGACAAAAAAGGAATTAAAGTCTAAATTCCCTAGAAAAATCTCCTTACAAGTTTTATCTGCTGTATATCACGCTCTTCATGCATAGTCAAAAATCAATGAACAAGATTGCAATTATTGTCTTGTAAATATATAATACAGACTCCAGAGTTATAAAAGGGAAAAGGTTTCAATCTAAATGCTCATGCTTGCTAGTTTTAGTTTTAATTCAGGAATCATTCCAATACACAGTAGCAGGCGGGGAAAAAAATTCAACAAAATTTCATGCAAGAAAATACAATATAACATAGAATAAATGAAAAAGCTTCTGATCACCCTAAGCAGCTCCCGGGTTAGTACCCGTAGCAGTTGTCCTGATCTTTGTGGTTTAAGCTCTTAACTAACTTTAACTAAATGGACTCTTTGGTATACCAGGATGCATATGACTGGGATATGAATAAAAGAAATAAACAACAGAGATTGGCATATGGTTGATGGCACACTCATGGTATGATTTTTGTAATACCAGTTTTTTAAATCCATTTTAACATTCAAGAGCAGTAAAAACCTTAAAACAGAAATAGCATTGTCTCACTGGATTTGGAACTTTGGCTGTCAGCGAAGGTTCTCTCTTCTATTATTTTTCACATTGTACAAAGTATATTAAAAAAACCCACCACTATAGGCCTTAATTGTCATACGCACAATCAGCAATGTTTAAGTGGACCCTGTGGATTTTGGTCCAAAACCAAACCAATCAGTTACAAGCTATTTTTCTTTTCTGTTAGATGTTCTTCTGTAATATTTGCATAAATGTAACCATGCTGTCCGTCTTTTAACTTTCACTCAATTAATTATGCTCCCAGCCCCCTGCTGATGGACAAAAATGAGGCTTCATCTGCAAATAGCTTCAGCAGTTTACAGCTTATTAAATGCCAAAATCTAGTTAAGACAGTTTGAGGATTCTCACGTCAGGCATTTCAACATGCCAGTTTTATCACAAAACTCTTATTAAAAGGGAAAAAAGTGAACCCACTAACCCAAAATGGGGAAGTGGGGGCGGAAGGAGGGAGAATGAACTAGAATAAGGGTATTGGACACGTAAAAATCCTCTACAAATCATGTACTTAGCATATGTAGCACAGACAAAGTATGTTTTAATTGATTCCCCTAATAACGAAGAACACTGGAAAAGATACCAGTTGGCAACAAAATGGTCCCTACAAATTGCAAGCAGCTTTAGTCTACAGTACCCCTTCTTATAATCTTTATAAAAGTCTGAACAAGCCTTGGAATAAGCAGATTACATAGCAAAGTATTCTTAAAGGATAACTTCTCCATGACTCTTTCTGACAGGTTTTGCATTTTGCATCAAGCATCTGGTGCTTTCATTTTTCAGTACATAGTGTTCTGGTATACTTTATGCCATGCTGGGTTTATTCCTGATTTAAACAGAAATAGAGAAGCAGTATGCAATACAGGAAAATTGAAGTGTGCCATGCTCCAAGATAAATTCAATACGTAGTTTTAGACTATAACCTTGACCAGATCACTTAACATGCTTGAACTTTAAGCAGTCTCTTTAAAACTGGATACAATCAAGAGCTCATTGAAGAATAAATATTATGCCTGAATGTCAGCTTCTGATCTTGAATAGATTATGAAAAGAAGACTAACAAAATTTCTCTTCCATAATGCAAGCTATGTTTAATTGTTTCCATTTATTTTTGCTGTTAGCTTATAAACATTTTTTTAGCTGGCTACTGTTAGTGATCTAGATACAGAAATTCCAGACTAAAGAAGAAAGAGACAAATTTTAAATTTTAAAATGTATTATTTCAGTTGCAGTTGTGAAGAACATAAAAACATAACTTTAATTTTTTTTTTTTTTTTTTTTTTTAATTTTTTTTTTTTTTTTTTTTTTTTGGGTGGGGGAAGGATAACATCCAAGCTGACAGAGGAAGCCTTTTTTTTCCTAAAAATTTCTGACATATTATCTGGGTTATTGTGACATATTTTGTCGTGTTTGTTGTCTCAAGTTATAAACTAAAGTGACTGAGCTGAATATGACATGATGATTCATGACAGAAATGTCAGGAATTAAGATAAAGAAGTATAATTCATGTCCAGTCATATAGCAATTAACAGTTCTCTTATAAAATACTTAGATTTTTCATGCTTAATGTAATGGAAAAAAACCCCACAGTGTAAAATGTTATATCAGTTTCCCATCTTAATATTATATTTAATTTCTGAAGTTGTATTTCAAAGTCGTATACACTAATGACCCTATCATGTAGAAGTGTAGTGAAATTTGGTGATCTGTATTAAGAGAACAATTCCTCAACAAGCAGACACAACACCCAGGCCGTTCCACATGAAATGCCCCTCGTGTATGTGCTCTCTTTAGTCTGATTCCCACTGTACTGGTGAGAGAGCATCTGCCTTCTCCTTCGCATAAATAAATGCATCTTCAAGCAGATTCTTCTCACAGTCAGAATAAAGGGCACACATGAAATATGTCCCTGTTTTGCATGATTCTGTTGTTGCTAAACTTCCCCAAACTGTTTAAAATATCAGAAAAGAAGAAATATATAAAAAATAATGGAGCATCTCTCTTCCTTTACCATATATCAATATATGTCCTCTATTACGTCTCTCAAACCTGATGTTTATTTTGCTTTTGTTTGTTTGTCTGTGTTATTTTTTTCCTTTGGTTGTGTTGGTTTTGGTTGTGGTTTTTGTTTTTTTGGGTTTTTTTTGTTAGGGTCTTTTAGGTACAGTGATGGAAGAAAGTACTGAGGATAGCTTTTAGACATAGCAATGGCCTTATAGCAGACCTGTAGGAGGGTGGCTGATAACCACTGCTTCAAAACATTGTAGTAAAAAGGTACAGAAATAATTATGGGAGAAATGGGCAAAAGAGAGATTGAGTTTAACATGACTGGTGGAATAGCTTCAGGCAACACAATAAAAAAACTGGACTCAGGATGTAATCGAGAGTGACAGAAGAAGAGTGGGGGTGGTGGTAGTGGTACAGAAGGCTTAGGAGGAAAGATAAAGTGGTCATTTTCCTGACATCTGTGTTAACTCACAACTGGCCTATAGATGAAAAGTATATTTTTTCCACTTTCAAATGTTAGTGGTTTAGCATCATGGTGGAAAGTATGCCCTGGAGACCAAAGTCTTGTCATTCATGCTGGGTAGGGACTTTGAGTTCTTCCACATGCATTCCACCTCTTCTCCTTCGGTATCAACATAGATGGACCACTTCTAGGCATGACATGGTAGGTTATGCTCTGCCAATCAGTGTGCCAATTAATGCCAGTTACGCAGAGATGTTTCATGAGATGAATACTCCTGGAGCCGATAAATGGCAGAAAATACTGGAGGGCAGTGCTGGAAATATTAGTGGGTTTGACAAAGTGTAAAAATTAGGATTATCTTGAGTGCTTGTTAACCTGTTTAAAAGAAATTTCAAAAAGAAGGTATTTTCTGATTAAGTTGTTTGTGGTTATGAGCAAAATTTCATTCAGAATAATGACTGTGAATAAAATTCATTGAGGTTCATGAGGTGAAATGAATATTCAAATATACTAAAAATACTTTTCAGTTGATGTCCAGTAGTAATTTCTGTCAGAAAAAGTGATTTATTTTAAAATGAAATTTAATATGATTGAGGTGATTTTCAAGCTGGGAAAGTAGGAGGGACAAAGCAAAATATAATAAAGTGAGATTTTGGAAAAAATTATTACAAAAAATTTTTGGGAGAAAATTGGCAACACATTGCAATTTTCCTTCTGTATCATCAAACTTCATGTAGGAGATTATGTTATGCAGGTACAAGGCTTATCTCACACTGAAAGAGATTTTTCACTACTTCATTCTACCTAATCATGGTAGTATAAGACATACCTTGTTTTGTAGCATAAATTATTATTTCAAGTCATTCTAGCTTTGATAATTTTTCTCCTTCTGTAGTGACAAATGTATCTTACATATCTTATAGATAAAGTGAAATCTTTCNGGGAGAGGGTGGAATTTGTGTTGAGTATTTTTTTCATTATTTGAGGATCCTGTAAATTTATGCTATTAGAGAGAGAAATCTACTAATCCAAAAGAGATTTTTCTCCCTTGTATTTCAATTAGGTACAATACTGTAGAATTATGCAAACCAGGAAAATGTTACCACCTGTAGCATGAATGTAGCAAACTTGATCCTTATTACAGAGGCAGCAAAGTTAAAACATGTTAGAAGAGCAACACATGCTGTATTGCTATTAAAATTTCCCCAACTGCTCTTTCTTTAGTGCTATGACTATAATGTATTCAAAAAAGAAATATATGCTTCATTAGTTGTAGACGTGTTAGCACTTGCTGCTTTATAGCCAGCAAGAAATAATAGATCATAAAGAACAGGAATGTGTGAAGGAATGAAAAACAGTAATCAAATATATATGTTTATATACAAACACAAACCACAATCAGTTTACATATACACTTGTTTTAAGCATATGCATGTACACCTTTTATGTAGAAAGCCTTCAGAATGTGGATGTGATTATTTTTAAATGTGCAGGTTTTGTGAAAATGCTGAACATGGTAAGGATACAAGATGTAAACACATGCCAATTTTATATTTTGAACAACATAACTGATTAACTATTCTGTGAATGTAGTCTGGGGTGGATGATAAAGAACTGAAACTGTTCAGACACTTATTATGCAGAACACTTTCAAAAAGGGCAGCTTTCATTTATAAATCATTATAAACTCACTACCTAACAGTAGTTAGGATAAAATATTTTGATTCTGCTCTTCTTGGGGCTGAAGTGGTAAGAACATATTCTTAGGAACTGAATGACAGCATTTCCAGCAACTGTTAGCATACAGAATAGCTAGCTGGATCCTCTAGAAATCTGGGCAGCCAGCATTTTAGCTTGTATTCCAACCCCAAATGATCAGTGTTTTTCCTTTGTATTTATAACTAATGGAAGACTTTTCAAGAAGGGGCCCCACTTGCAAAAGAATGTAGACATACAAATACATTGTTGATCCCGCTCTGAGGAGCAAACACTGAGTGGTAACTCTGAATGAAAAAAAGAGAGAATGGGAGGAGGAGGGAAAGGACGAGGATGAGAAAGGAAAGACAAAGGCAAAACTAAAGGTGAAGGTGAAGGTGAAGATGGAGGAAGGAAAAGAAGGATCATAGAAGAGTGGTGGTAAAATTCAGGGAGAAGAAGGTATGTGGGTAAAGTAAGGAGAAAGATGAATAAATTATGAAGAAGAGAGTGAGAAAAGCTTTTGCAAAGAACTTAACAAGAGGTGTAGAAAATCCAGACAAAATGCTCAAATACTCTGAACCAAAGATTTCTCTACCTGAGCTTTAGACAATGTAGTGAAATAGGCACATTTATGTGTGATTCATCTGATCTATGTCAGATTAGGTTCTTTAAAACACATGTGTAAGGATGTACTTATTGCCATATTGGCTGTCCTTCTGAATCAACAGCTGTTCTGAAAGCCAGAGATTTTTCAACTTTACCACATAAGCAGCATTTTTAACTCAGACTGGCTAAATTGCTCGTTGGAGACCTGGACTGAGGGTCTCAAAATGCTCTTCACATATGTTTTTCTCTAAATCTCCACAAAAATGAGTTCAGAGATTTAATGCTTTTACTTAAGGCCTTCATTGAGTGGTCCTGTACTAAGAGTTGCGAGTGTGTGATACCCATCTGAAGACACTGCCTTTTCAGAAGGCCAATAACAAGTCAACAGATACACCATTTTTTGGTTCGAACTAACTCCTTCCCAGTCTGCTACAATTATTGTATCATAAATGATATATCAGAAATTCCCGACTTTGGACATGAGGCTATGCTTGAGATTTCTTCATAGAATCAAATCCTCTTTGGATTTTTGTATCAACCACTGTTTTTGACCATTTCAAAATCTCTAGTATCAAATTCCTCAGAAATGGACTTTGTTGATGAATCTTGTACTGTTTCTTATTCTGCTGGTATGTAACTGGTTGAACACATGTATTTTGAAGACAGCAGGTATTTTAAGAGTCATATTTTTACTCTCTCTTGCCTATAGTATCACTTTAAGCCATGTAAAAATTAGAGGAATACAATTCATATCACCCAACTTCAGTTGTCTGAAAGTAAATCATGAGCATAAACTGTATCTCTGGATACTCAGTGGAATTTACAGCTGGCAATTCAAAACATTCTGAAAGAAGTATCTGCAATACTTGGATTTTCCCCTCTGGTGACTCTCAGTTCTTTTTGTTGTTGTTTAAGAGTCAAATTTAGACTATAGGAGTTTAAGTATGACACTTATACCTGGGCCTTAACTTTTAGAAGTGAATCACATCCATAATTCTGTATCTACAAATACTGCTCAAATAATTTAAATTCCCTTCACACAAATAAAGAGATCAGATGAGCAAGGAAGCACATAAGCAGGCCCAAAACAAAGCTGAAGGAATTATAATATGGTTTCAGGTTAACATTAACATTTTTTCTCTCTTTATTCTTTCCAGACAGTCTTTTCTATTTCCTCTGATCTTGCTTGCCTGTTAGATACCAAGATGGCTTCAGTGGTGTATGACAATTGCAGCTGTAAAAATGCATAGCGAAGCATGTGTGAATGCAAATAGTCATCTTAGTGACACTAATAATGGAATATAACACTAGTGAAGCCAAAAATGTTTAACACATTTTGTAATATACTTTGATTTTACATATGTGAATTAAGGACAGTGTGTACAAGAAATGTACTGAACATTTACCTTTAATTTTTTTTTTTTTTGGTACTCAAAATGTTTCTGCTGCTGAAATCTGAAATAGTGTTGGGTGCTCAGTATTCTATTAAGCTTTCAATGAAAAATTTCAACATAGCATTAAAGGAAGAATGGTTCTCGAGTAAAAACTGGTGGAGTTTTTTTTATTATTTTATTTCAGAGCCATTCTTTGACTCCTGGGGCTAATAATAGATAATATTTGCATTTATTTTCTCTTTCAGAAGTACAATTCTTTGAATATTTTTTTCATTCAATATTTTTTTAAAGTGATTTCAATATAGAAAGATGGATCAAAAGCGGGCCCTAAAAGAGGAATCTTCCTGACCAGTTCAAATGGTGATAATTCACAGAGCACAAGCTGTGTTCAATGACTGTTTTTATTGTTCCTGTAACTGTTGTCCGTGTCCATGCAAAGTCAGAGTAGTGAATCTCTTGCATTCTTTCTAGAACATGCCATCGGGGAAAAGTCCTATAGGTTTGATCAAACTTGTTTGAGCAGCATGCACAAGTACTTTTCATGTTATGAACCAGCATCAGGATCCCCTAAAACAGAAACTACTTTATATGATAGTCCTTTTTAGGTAGTTACACAACTAATTGAAATGTTAAACTTGAGCGAGCTCACTGAACTGAATAATAACAAACTAAAATTAGTGAAAGCATGCCTAGGGCAAAGTGTAGCTTCTTACATTTCTTTTAACTTTCAGTTTGGCTTTTTCTCTGAAAAGTACGACACCAAGAAAGTCCTAAAAAGATCACATTTTTGTGATTTTTGTGACTTTTCTGTGGCTATGTAAAATGCAGACATATAAGACTGTTTTTCCACAGTGATGTTATTCTTTTTCAGCATCCTCTCCTGACATTTATTACTGGCTGGTTACTGAGAAATTGCCTGGGAATCTATTGCTGTCTTGCTCTGTGTATGTAGAAAATCTCCCACTTTAAAACATACACACCTACACCCAGTATGGGAACTGTTGTGACAATAGCTTATGATATACACAGGTTAGGATAAACAGACAAAAGGTAATTATCAGGTAATTATCACAGGTAATTATCAGAAAATTAGAGTAGTAAGTAGTTACTCTCAACTGCAGCTTCAAATAAACTGATTTTATGTCTGTGTCTAAAGAGTTAGTATAGCTAGCTGATGATCATAGGAAAAATATGAAGAAATATGAAAAAGAGAATGTTATAGCTAGTAAACTAAAAGGAAAATGGTATTCCAGAATCTACAGCTGAACCTAAACCACTGCCTAGGAAAGGACCAAAGTGCAGCTGGTTTTCAGCATCCAGTGTATGTGGATTAAGATACTTCAGCGAAACTGAAGTCCGAAAATTAACCTAGTCCCTGCTTCCTAATTTTTGTCTTTATCTAGTGACTTTCAAGTGCAGAATACATGCAGTGGTAGCAGTGGCTTACTAACCTCAGACTTCCTATCCTGATTTATTCAGGAATGTCTGAAAAACTGACCTTCACTAGAATATTGTGAGTTTGAGAATCAGGTTGCTCAGAAACCCATCCAATCTGACCTTGAGTGTTTCCATTGATGGGGCATCTGCCACTTTTCTCGACAGCCTGTTCCAGTGGTTTACAAGCTGTGTTTGGGAGACAGTGAGTAGACTACTGAGTATGGTCAAAATAAATGAATCCAACAATGTTAGAGGGAATTGAATAGCTCAAGGAAAACTGCCTAATCTTCTGTATGGGCCCAATAGGAGATGCCTGTGTGGCAAAGTAACAGGTTTAAACCATGCACCTCCATGAATATCTGAAGGTGAAGAATCTGATTAAATCTAGTCTTCAAAATGGCATGTTATAGCACAAATTGAAATCAAATATTTGAAGTCAGAATAATGATACGTGTTTTTGCATGTGCATTCAAGTCACATTGAATGATGCCTTTACTTTATGTTATTGGTGGGCTTCATTTTATCTCCAGTAGCAAATAAAAGGAAGAAGGAAAATCTAGTTATTTCCAATTATTTTAATGAATTTTACTAACAGATTTAAATAAAGGTTATTTACTCATTAATCATTAAAAGAGAAACCTGATTTTTCTAATTACTTTAGTGAACCATGAGATCAAAATGAGTAGTAGATGCTGCTGACTTTCTGCATCGTTCTGTATTGATCATTTATTAATTGTTAGAGCCATACTCCAATATGGATAAGCCTGCAGAGGAAGACATCGCGGTTGTGCATATGTGGCGCTACGTGAAATCATCGATACTTTCTACGCAAAACAGAAAGCAGTGGACATACATTCATAGGATGTTATTTTTGTGGTTGCTGTCTTTCTCCTTAAACGTTGTCTGCTCAAGTATGAAAATTCTTTTAGCTTCAATGCTGCAGGAGCTTGTTTCATTCTTCAGTTTAATCCCGTGTTCATAGCAACATCAAAAGGTTTTATCCTGTGAGATTTTAAAGTTTTATTTTTCTAACCATTTGTTTGCCTATTGGTTAAGAGACGTTAAATGTAAAATTACTATCTTTTAATTAGTAAAAAGTAATATCTCTGTACTGGAGATGCAGGATGCCCTTATTCTACTTACTTTCATCAAAAATTGTAGTTATTCAAGAACACATAATTAGCTTGTTTTAATCTTATCATTTTCAGAGGCATACTACAGTAATTGGCTTTCTTTCCTCTCCTTTTTAGTTAGAAGATTGCTAGAGGATCAATGGAGAATACATTTTTCTATTCTGCAGCATCAATTACGGTGACCCTGGGTGTAAATTTATTGATTTTTCTTATTAGAACATTATCACCAGTTATTCACAGCATGGTGTTTATTAATTAGTAAGGAAAATAAAGATTAATTTGTGAAAAATATTCCTTTTAAGTTCTCTACCTAGCACATTCATAGCTATATGAGATCTCCTAATTGTATTCTGCCTTCATGAACTAGCATGCAGTATTTCATTCCCTATTCTGTTATTTTTTCTTGTCATCTTGAAAAAAAGTTACAGAATTATGTCAGCTACAGTTTTGAGGTATAGAAATTGTCCATTTTGGCTATTGACCTGCAGAAGCTGTACAAGTCTCCTGTATTTTATGCTTATGATGGGTGCTTTATTCTGAGATGAAATTAATTGGATGGACTGGAATTCTAAAATCACAAGCATATGGAAAAAAGAAAAGAAAAGAAAAAAGAAGAACAAAGAAAAGAAGTAAAGAAGAGGAGGAAACAGACACTTATTGTCTCCTAGGCACAGCTCAGCATTCCAGTTGTCCCTGCAGAAGGCATACCAGATATATAGAAGGAATCCAGCTTTTATTTAAGTCTTACTAATCAGAATTACACAGGGCTTAGGAGGAAGAGAAGGGAAATCAGTAGATTACTTTTTTTTTTTTGTCTTTTCCCATGAATTTGATTCCTCCCATTCTTCTTCTTCTTTTTTTTTTTTTTTTTAATTAAATAAAAAGTTATTCCATCTACTATCTGTATTTTGGCTTTGGATGGGGAATCTTGGCACCCCTGTCCATGACACATTAACTAGTGTGTAAATGAGAGTAGATGAAATATTTAAAAGAACATACAATAATATTTTGTCCTGAGGAGTACATGACTAATAACACATTTCAGATGCGTGAACAGCATTTATATTAAACTTTCATACCTCATTTGTAGGGCCCTGTTAAGTTAAAGCAATTTTGTGTAACAAGACAGAATGTGTTCAGAGTATTTATCAATTTATAACAATTAAAACAAAGAGAATATTTCTGGGTTAGAGAACAGAGCACAAAAATCTACTCACTGGTCAGGCTTTGTGTTTCTATTTTCATGTATGGAAAGAACAATAATTTGCAAAAGAAGAAATTAAAAAATATGTTGAATGAGATACACACAAAATCTAGGTATCCAAGGATTTATCACTAATTACAAATCCTTTTTTTTTTTGGAGGGTGCAAATTCTGTAACTATTAACATGAAAAGTCTTTACGTAGGACTTTCTACAATGGGAATTCTAATAATAATAATGTGAATAAATAATTTCAGTTTCAGCAATTCAACCTTTTCCAGAAAAAATACAATGTCTTTCTGCAGTTTTGCTTGAATAAAAGTCCAGCACACAGGACATATAGGTATAAACAATATTTAATATAGAACAATAAATCTCAATTTAGTTGAATAATTGTATTTGAAACCCAGTAAAAAGTAGTTTTTGTAAGTGAGAATAATGAAACTAAAATTCAGTCTTGAACCAGAAACATGGGGTGTTACATTCAGTAGCAACACGGGACACTGCTGGAATAAATTATATTTCCTAAGTACTAAGACAGTAATTCCATCCTGAAGGCAGTGCATGGCATCAGCAGAACCTTCTGATGTAATCCAATTCCATGTGTTATTGGACATGTTAACATTAGGGTTACAATTGTCTATATATTTTCCACATTGTATTTTGCTTGGCTTACTAATCAGAATGAGTTGCTTGTGCAAAGCTCTGAGAGTCATAGCTAGCCATATTCTATTACAACACCATTACCAACCTTATTGATTCTTGAAGTGGATTTTTATTCTTCTTTTCATTTAAATGCATTATTATTATTGATGATTATGTGAAAAGCAAAAGGTAGCTGTTGATTTCTGACTAGCTTTATTCATGCAATCTAGTCAGCAGAATTAACATTAAAATCTCCATTAACCTCAGCAGTATAAATACTGATGCTTTCATAGAATATAGTGATAGATGTTGATTCACAAAATACAAGTTTGTTTTTATAAAACACACATGGAAACACTATGACAAAACACTGACAAAACACTAACAAACCACTAACAAACTAAACACTAAACACTAACAAACCTTCATAACTTATCATTGAGTCATAGAATCGTTAAGGTTGGAAAAGACCTCCAAAATCATTGAGTCCAACCTTTGACCAAACCTACCATGCCAACAAATCCATAGCACTCAGTGCCGTGTCCAGTCATTTCTTGAACATTTCCAGAGATGGTGACTTCACCACCTCTCTGGGCAGCCCATTCCAATGCTTAGTCATCCCTTCTGTGAAGAAATTATTCCTGATGTCCAACCTGAATCTCCTTTGGTGCATCTTAAGATTATGTCCTCTCATCCTATCTCTGCTTGCCTAGGAGAACAGACCAACCCCCACAAGGCTACAGCCTTGTTTCAGGTAGTTGTAGGGAGTGATAAGGTGACCCCTGAGCCTCATCTTCTCCAGGCTAAACAACTCCAGCTCCCTCAGCTGTTCCTCATATGACTTGTTCTCCAGATCCTTCACCAAGTTTGTTCCTTCTCTGGACACTCTCCAGCACCTCAATGTAATTCTTGTAGTGAGAGGCACAGAGCTGGACACAGGATTTGAGGTGTGGCCTCACCAGTGCTGAGTACAGAGGGACAATCACTTCTCTGATCCTGCTGGCCACACTATTGCTGATATAGGCCAGGATGCCACTGGCCTTCTTGGCCACTTGGGCACACTGATGGTTCATGTTCAGCTGCTGTAGACCAGCACCCCCAAGTTCTTTTCTGCCAGGCACTTTCCAGTCACTCTGCCCCCTGTCTGTAGCACTCCATGAGGTTGTTGTGACCCAAGGGCAGGACCTGGCACTTGGCCTTGTTGAACCTCATACTCTTGGTCTTGGCCCATCAATCCAAACTGTCCAGATCCCTCTGCAGAGCCTTCCTGCCCTCCAGTGGATCAACGCTCCCGCCCAGGTTGGTGTCATCTGCAAACTTACTGAGAGTGCACTTGATCCCCTCTACCAAATGATCAATAAAGATTTTAAACAAGACCAGCCCCAGTGCTGCACCCCGGGGAGCACCACTAGTGACCAGGTATCAGCTGGATGTAACTCCCTTCACTATTGCTCTCTGGGCCTGGCCATCCAGCCAGTGAGCATATAGCTGTATGTTCTGAAAGAATAATAACCTCAAATGTAAGGGATCATCAAATCCTGGAACAAGATAATTAGAAAGAGTGAAGATCAGACGAATAGGTAAAAAAAATATCAGTGTACATGTATTCTTGTTTCAGTTAAGAAAGGTGAATTTGATGACTATAAATCTTGAGGACTATTGCAATCCTACATCACTAGGTGACACATATTTTAGAGAAATCAGTTTCTAAATCACCATTAATTCAGTAGTGTTAATGAAGCCTTTAATCCACTTCTGTGTCTCCATTTAGAAATAGCCTAGTGTTTTAAACTCCTTACTTTAAGTCTAGAAAATAACATATTCAAAATGAACTTTAAATTGTTCCTGAACAATTTATCTGGAACTATTACATCAATCTATTTATTAGGAACAAAGATCTAGAAATGCTATTTTCTGAGTTGCAGATGAAAAACATAGCATAAATGGTAATTGGAATCTCACTGTAATATTTGCAGGGACTACATGTTTCAAATTTATAGTATAAGAAATACTTTATTTCAGGTAAGCATACAAAGGTCTTGAAGTTACTGTAAATACACAAGTCCTCTGAAGAATTTTCTCACTGACATTAAAGCCTTATGTCCAGAGAGAGTCTTCAGAATTGCTTCAAATTGGCTTCAAAGACAATAAGAAGGAAAGGAGTTTTAAATTTTTTAAACTGAGAATACAGTTACGAACGTAGTAAGTGTACACTTTTATAAAAGCAAAAGCATCACTAATATTTGGAGGATATCTACTAAAAAGTAAAAATAAAAAATTAGTCTTCTTCCTGTGCAAAGATGGATGCTGCAATACCTCAGTATCCGGTAGAATATACTGTGGTATACAAAACACTGTTATTCAGAATTATCAAGTTTGTAGTAATTTGGCAACTTTACCAAACTTACAGGCTTCTAGAAATACCAAGTATCTAAGAATACACGCAGATATTGAATACGTTGCTCTTCCTTCTTTACAAATGACATGAAGATCACTTTAAAAGGCAGGAAAATAGGAAAACAGGATATATGAGAAGAGATACTTCGCTTGATCACTGTCCTTGGAAATATAGATGCAATATTTTATTGTTTCATGTGCAGTAAGTGATTGCAACTAATGCTTTCCTAAAGATGACTGCAGAGTAGATTGCACTTACAAGCACACTGAACTTCTCAACAGCTTCATCTAGCTCGAAATTAGGAAGCTCATAAAATCAATGACCATAAACTAAAAATACAGATAGTCTGCAAAAAGAGGTAATAAAATAACACAAAAAAAGTCTATAAAATTGGACAGTTTTGAAGACAGTATTCTTGTTGAAAAATCAGTTGAAATATTGAAGTATTTTATATTCTTTTCCACCCACAAATTGCAGTATTTTAAGTCAAATCCCACTGAATGAAAGGTTAGGCATCCTGTAAGGTAGAGGAAAAGACAAATAAATCTGTGGTGAATCATTTTGTGGGCGAAGTTATTTAATATATACAATTATGATAATTTTCACCTACTAAGCCTCCATCTGAGGATGGAAGATTACTATAGAACTAATGAAAAAAAATATTAGAGGTACATAGGCACTTAACTCATTACTGTCAGCTACAATAAGGGGTTTAAATACCTGTGAGAATCTGGGTGAAGTGGTAAGGTCTTATCAGATCTAGAAAAAAAACCCTTAGAAACATAATTGTTCTGATATCATTTACATTGATTTGCATTTCAGAAGAACAAATGTGTTTTTCATCTGATAGCATTTTGCACCTTCTTAAATAAATTTTCCCTGAGGTACCACTATCTAAACCAGCCTCCAACTTACGGTAGGACTACCACCCACACCCACCAGCCTGCTGGCTGGCTCTGAGGGTGGGGATGCCAGAAAGGCTGTAGGTAACGTCTGCACTGACTCAACTGAGAAACTCTTTGCTCAGCCTTTCGCCAAAATTCCCGTTCTGACTGCACAGTGGGGCTAGTTTGTCCCCGAGATTCCAACATATTTTCGTTTGAAATCAATTAACCCTCCTCATTGTCTTTCTCCTGTCTGTTCTTAGTAAATCCAGAGATGTAGCCGCGTGTTTGTCTTCCCACCTTTCCTTTAAAGACAGATCAGCTAACAGCCAGCACATGTTGCTGTCTCTGAGAGTTATCTCAGTCACATCTTCTCTGTTCATGAACAGTGGGACAAAAAGAACTGTATCTCTGTTTAGTCCCTCTAGCAACTTCGAAGTCTGAGATGTTGTCACCCACACAGCATTGAGATTTTGAGGACACAAGTGTATGCTGCTCTCTGAGAGCTAGCACAGGTCGGGCACAGTGCAGAACATCTGCTTTAGACATTTGGCTGATGTGGTTTAGAACGTAAGAGAATTTAACAGTGAGGATGTCAACCGTTTCAAACACAGCCAAAAAATTAACGCTTCTGGGCAGTTCTCTACTGGAACAGATTACTAAGATATTTTGGTTTTAGAGCAAATAGCGCAGATTTTAGAACAAAAGTAATGCCATTCAAAAGTTTGAAAATTTCTAAATTTTCTTTCTCTCCTGAAATGCTGTCTAATGAAGGGTTGATACATATACTGTCTCTAAAGAATTAAATTGGCACTTAGACAAGAAAAGTATTTTCAGCTAAACTGAATTCCTAGAAAAGCAATTCTATATAACAATAGGTACTATTTTTACTGATGCCATCAAATTTTGTAAAATGGGAGAGGCCAAGGTTTTCACCATGGAGCTTAGTGATCATTTTGGAGATTTAAGCATAAATCTAGGAAATGCACCCGATTTGTAATTTTATAAAGTCTGTTATAAGTAACTGGAAAAATAAGTCTATTAATATGATGCTACTGCCTAACTCTTTTGTCAAAAATATTCAAATGTAGCTCCTCCCAGGGAAAATATCATCCCTGGACTGTTGCCAAGGTCAGTTTCAGTTGGGATTATCTGCTGTACATGTGCCTGTAATACACCACAGGCTTGTGCAGGGGTTGCTCTCACGTGCACATTAACTCGCTCAGAAAAGGATGATTGCTCTTGAATCAGTGATCTTTGTTCTCAGCGGTCATTTATGTATTGCTAAGGTGTGCTTCTAACAGGATACATGTTGGGATTGAGAATTACTGTTTGTTGAATTTTCCTGTGGGTACTGAATAATAATGATTATTATGTAGGGAAAAAAAATTATTCTGGATGCACTGTCTGGATAGATATCTGGAAAATTGTGAGCAAATAAGAAGATTAGGGAAGGAGAAATACAAAGTACCTTTTCCATACTTCACATTCAGGACCAAGAGCTTTATATGAATGATTTCCAGTAGTAGAACAAGGGTTTGCTTGCCACTTGGGTTTTCCTGTTCACATTCAAATCCCAGTGGGGTTGGAAGAAACAGAGTAACAAGGGGGACCTTTTCCTAAGTTTGTGCTTAAGCATTAGTTTACAGAAGCACTGTTTTCTTTCTCTGGAAACATCCTTTATAACAACTACAACCCACGCAAGGTCAAGTCTAATAATGCTGTTTTTGGAACCCAATGGATGCAGGTTCAGCAGCATTAAGATGCAGACAGCTCTCTCAGTGCTCAAAAAGTTACCTTGAATAAGCCTAAACCACGGCATATATAACAATATTTTCTGTTTGATTTAACTCCATCTGAATGAGTTTTCTGCACAGAAACAATTATCTATGTTACCCATGCCACGGTAGCTCTTAGTGTGAAGGCCACGTTAAGACCTGAAGAGAAGTGTACTGCACTTTAAAAGTAAATGATGATTTAGATGGAATTAGATGGTATGAATGGATGTTGCATTGCAAAGGTCATTCTCTACTCTTTAAAAATGATTGAAAGGCACTCTGGGATTTACACTGATAACATTCCTGTTTAGTTTATCCTGTAAAAAATATCTTTGTCATTTAAAAAGATGGAATGAAGAGAGAATGAGATGATCCATACATACACAATTTTTAGTAATACTTTTTAAATGAAAAGTAGATGAGTTTAGGTGAGTTGTTCGTGGCTTGGTTTCCTTTTCACATTTTGTTAATCACACCATTATAAATAACAGAACAGATATTGTGATTCTAGAGCAGAAATTTCTCTGTGCTAAATATTGCTCAGCTATATTCCTGTTCTTTTGGCAAAAGTAATGCCCTCAGCTGGAAGGGGTACTGACATTCCCAGCAAAATGGTTAAAATGGATTGCCTTGCTTTGTAGGAAATGAAGAATCTTTCCTTATTCTCCTGCTAGAAGCAGAGTTTGTAAGAGTCTTCATTTTGCCATCCTTTGAGTCTATTCAGACCTTGCATAAATGGAAAAATAGGAGTTAAGTTTATGCAATGAATAAACTGAAGGTAATCACTGAATTAATGAGGTAGTTGCAAATTAATTAGCTCACTTGAGTTAGACCACTTAAACCAGGACTGAATTTAGCCTATTTTGTTTAAATAAATCTTAGAAATAAATTGAATTCAAAGGAAACAAACAAACCAAATAACTCTAATAAATAAATAAACTAACTGAAGAACTTTGATGATACTAGATATCTATCGCAAGGACCGTATGTTTCCTTAATGGTTATTTTCCTGGCATTAATGTTTAAGGGTTTGGGTTTTTTTAATTAACCTAATTTATTTTCAGTCTCTGTACTCTACACACTATCATTTCCAGAATGAATCTGCTTGAATTGATCCAGGACACCTCTGAACTTAGTTAAAGCATTCATTTGAAGAACACGAGAGTAAAAATTTGTCTTTTAGTCACTCAAAATATTCCTTTTAACAAACCAAAACAAATGTTTAAAGTAGGATATGTACATTCCCTCAGAGGGAAATAACATAAAAAAGGACTACAGAAACTGAGGCACAAAGGAGAAAAACAATTTATGAATACATGCAACAGCTTCTCCTTCTCCAAGAAAATTTCATAATATTTAAATGTGCCTCTCAGCATTAGCAGTAGACTAATTCCATTATCATAATTTATTAACCAGATCTTTTGTTCTACGTAGTAATACACTGTGTTTCCATGCTGTGTATTTTTTATCCTGTGACCTAATTTGCGTAAAAGGAAACTCTTATAACTCCCTTGTTATAATGAATAAAATGTTAATGAAGAACTACAGAGAAATCCCCTTTGCATTAGTTCCTTATTCCCAGGAACATCATCATAAATTTGTTTGCCTGGTTCTGACAATGGTAGTGATGTTCAAGCTGTGGAGAAGCAATAGTTACACTAAATGGTTCTGATGGAAAAGTTAAAGATATTCAAGGCACTGTCATCAGGGATGGACTATTGGAATTTATCTTTTGGAAGATGAACCTGATGGATTTGGCCACAATCCAGGGTTTTTTTTAAACATTTGTTATCTGCATTGATAACTGCACTAGGAGATGCCTTTTCAGAAAATGTAAATTAAAAACAGAGTTGTGAAGAAAGAGTTTTTTCTTCAACACATGGAAAACTGCAGATCAGTGCCCTTCACCGCTGCATATTGGTTATATTATCCAGTAATTTCTGGCAATGATAGCATGGTAGAAGTATTAGAGTATTAAACAATACAAATCATTATGTGTTTGTGGTGATTATAGATCACTTTTTTAGTAACTATAATACTTACTTCATTAGAAATTGCCAGGTTCTATTAGCCTTTACAGACTTTAAGACTAGATGGAACGTTAAATCATATAGGATGATAGCATTCATAATTCTATTCCACTTAAATAATTCAACTTTTATTAAGAAACAAAATATACATTAGCTATAAATTGTATTCCGACGATTCTGTCAATATTAGTACAGAGCTTTGAAAGTATGTACGTTCATTATAAATGGTATTAATTTACGGTCTCACTGTCTGACACTTCTGGATTTGCTTCAGACAGCTCTTTGGAACTGAAGCATACTCCAGACCTGAGGCACTCATATCCCTAAATGTCAGAGAATTTGTCATTTACCCTTCTCTGTAGATTAGCAAACTCATTTTAGCACCAAAGGGTTCTTTCCTTACAAAGATCAGACTTACAGGTCATGTCACTTGCATAGCTGATATAATCGTAAAAATACATGTGTTAATTGTCTTAACACATTCTAAGATTTTTTTTATTTTGAAATAAATATTCCCCAAGTTTTTCCAACATGGAGAATTATGGCCATTAAGATTAACAGTTCAGACAGATATAAAAGCTTCTGTGGGAAAAATTGTGTATAAACCTCGATCTTTTCTTGTACGGTACTATTTCATGTTCCTGGTTTTTGTGTTAGATGAGAAGTATTTCAAACATAATAAGTACAATAAGTGACAAAATGGGTCAGCTTGTAGGCAGCTGTTTGCCTGCCTCTGTTCTTCCCAGTACAGCATGACTTCAGTGGGTCATGAGTTTGCTTACTCAGCACAAGTGACTGGTCCTGTTCTTCTAAAATAGCTGTGTTGACACTCTCTTCGGGAAAAATGGTAGGGAATTTTCAGCTTTTACTCTGTTTAACCCTTTCTTCGTGAATCTCTCTTTTCATTATGTCAGAGTCAATAAATATACAACACATCAGACTTTTAAAATAAAAATATACTTGAAATTCATAATGAATCAAATAGTAAACAAGCATAATTTTTTATGCCGTCATGAACTTTAACTGTATATGCTTATAGAAGCAAATTATATTCTGTGCTTTCTGACAAATTCTTTCCTCAGATTGGAATCATAGTAAGCATAAAAAATTAGGTGGGTCGTAACCCCAGCTGGCAAGTAAGCACCACACAAATGCTTACTTGCTCCCTCCCACCCTGGTGAGGAGGATAATCAGAAAAAAAAAGGTACACTTGGTGGATTGAAACAAGGGTTTAATTTATTAATAGAAACAAAAAAAAATGACAACAATAATAATAATAATAATAACAGTAACAACAACAATAATAATAATAGCAACAACAATAGCAATAGTAATGATAAGGAGAGGGAGAGAGAACAGGAAACCTCAAGAGAAACAAGCAATACACAATACAATTGCTCACCACCCACTGACCAAAACCCAGCTGATTCCTAAACAGCAATCAGCACCTCCTGGTCAATTTTCCCGTTTATGTACCGTGCATGTCCTTCAATATGGAATATCTCTTTGGCCAGTTCAGGTCAGCTGTCCTGGCTGTGCTTTGTCAGGTGCTCTTGTGCACGTCCTCACTGGCAGAGCATGAGACGCTAAAAAGTCCTTGACTTAAAATAAGCACTACTGAGCAACAGCCAAAACATCCTAATGATATTAGCTTTAGTCTCCTACTAATTCCAAATAACCACAGCACTGTAGCAGCTACAAAAAATATGAACTGTATTCCAGACAAAACCAGGACAAAGTGTTGCATGAAAATCTGTAAAAAAGAATTCTCTTCATCTGCCTGTGAAATCCAAACACTCATCTTGATTCAGTATCTCTTAAAAACCTGCGTTGTGTCAAGAGGAGTGCTCATCATGCTATCAAAGGAGAAAAGATATCACAGCAGTGATATATATCCAAAATCTGTTTGTCAAGTCACACCACTCCTCCCATAGCTGCTTAGGCATCCCCTTAATAAAAGTGCTTAGATTGTCTGATATGTTAGAAAAATAATTCAGATTCCTAGCTGGTGATTAACATTGGGGTCAGCAAAAACTGTGGAACAAAGCTCCAAATGTAAAAATGGAATGAGGCTTCACTTCAGCAAGAATTGCAGTCCTAAGGCCTTAACTAACCTTTCATATTTTTTTCATCTGAAAAACCACAGCACTTTGAAAAGCACTTCAAAACTCTTCTGTGTTTCCTCTTGCACTTCAGTTTATATCCTGCTGAGTTTGAGAGCTCAACATCTTGAGCTCAGCCCTTGTTTCTTCTTGCTATGTCATAGACTCTGCACAGGAGTTTGGTTTCTGCAAAGTGGAGCAGCAAATTCTAATTTCTTTATGATATAGAATAACAGAGGGAAGTCCACCCTTTATCAGTAATTTTGTATAGGAATATTCACTTGGATCTGGGGAGTTAAAGAACCAATTCACTGCCTTATTTGGAGGGTTCAGACCCTTACCTTGTGCCTCGTTGGAGATTGCCCCGTGCCTAGGCTGCTCTGGAATAGCTGACATTTCCCCTGTGAACACCAAGTGAAAAACTAATTTTTAACAAAATATAACGGGTAAAGCAATCTGAGGGACAGGAAGTGTAGAGTTTATGCTGTGATCCAGTTTTCAAAATCTGCAATGGTGTTGAAGTTGCAGATTAATATGAAGACTAACATTCTGGACCTTTTTTTTTTTTTTTTGACT